>JAMQGT020008036.1:0-314710 GCA_024447675.2 Pterophyllum scalare
CAGCTCCTCAGCGGAGACGGACTCACTTTTCTTCTCTCCCCAGCCCTTACTTTTTATCCTGCTTTGCTGCTTAAAGCCTCTCTTCACAAAGCTTCCGAATTAGAAATGCAATTATGGATCTGGACAGCTGGTCTCTCAACACCACTATTTTGATTAATTTTTCACCATGGGGAGATTGGGGAAAGGAGAACCCTATTCCCTCTTATTCAATTGACATTCCCAGCTGGCTACGTTATGGATTCCTGTGTGGGTGGAGGATGACGTGCCTGGCTGTACTGTCGATGGAGGTCATACACATTCGGCTTACTGACACTAGGATTTCTCTGAATTGGACCTGGAGACTCCTGACTTGTCGCTACAATTCAGGAAGTCTGGCAGCTGTTGGGCCGTGGTAAGGCTGCTTATGACGGGTTATGCAGAAAGGTACAGACTCAGACTCAGACTCCGTATACCTGGAGCTGATTGGAGGGATTCGATCTTGGAGCGGTACCTGTTTCTGCACGGCGAAGGATTGAACAAGAGGATTCGGATGATTGGATTTTTTTCACCACTGAGAGGTACCAGAAAGACTAAAGGCTGTGCAAATTAATCAGTACAACCTGTTCCAAAACAAGTCATAGAATCAGAAATTTGGCTCCCTGGCAGCCTTGGTCTGCCATTCCTCATTGATGTTTTGTCAACAAATGCTCTACGCCCCCCCCCCATCCTGTCTTCTTCTGATCTGTGTTGGACTGATCTCCCTGACCTAGCTGCTGATGAACATTTTTCCACCTCTTATCAGAACTGTTAGCTGAGGAGGGGAGTTTGACTCAGCCCCACAGTATACCGACCCCCCCCCCCGCCTCCGCTGGCTCCCTTCCACCCCTGCCCCTCCCCACCCTACTGCTCCCATGCTATGCCATGTGCTTCTTGCACTATCACAGAGGTTTTTGTAACCTTATACTGTGTATGTGTATGTGTGTATGTATACAAAGTATGAGATGATTTTTTCCTCACTCATCTTTTTATGTTTTCGCTATTGTTTCCGTCTCTTTAATGGCAGCGCCTCCAGAAGGGGGTGGCATGGCCTCAGTTCACCTATCTCCCCATGTTTGTTTGTTTGTCTTCTTGGACGGGTGTTCTGTTAACTGTAATTTCCCCATTGTGGGATTAATAAAGTATCATCATCATCATCATCATCATCATGTGCAAAAGTAACTGGCTTTAATGTGATGACTCCCATCATGAAAATCATAAATAGCATCCAAAGCCAAACAACACAGGATATTCAATGTGCTACTGAAGGAACTTGCAGTTGAATATGGTGACCTGTTACTACACACAGAAGTCCGATGGCTCAGCAGGGGACAAGTTTTGCAGCAAATTTTTTGTTGTTGTTGCTTTTGGGTGAAATCAAAGCGTTCATACAAACCAAAGGGGATGACATCTCTGTGCTGCAGTGGATATTTGTGCATTTCTGACTGATGGCACAGGAAAACTGAATCATTTGAACTGTGGGCTGCAAATTAAAGGTAAGACTGTTGCTGACATGATAAGTGCTGTAAAAAACTTTTCTCTGTGCATTTACAGAGAAAAAAAAAGTCATGCACTTTCCCTCTGTGCAGTTAGTGCTGAATGCCAATGCTGAGTGGCAATGAATGGTAAGGCTTTTGGCAAAACTGCAAAAAAGTACTCTGAAGTCATAAACAAACTTGGGCAAGAGTTTGAAAACAGGTTTTTAGACAGGTTTTAGAGACTTTGATCCTTTCATGCAAGTGGACGTGACATGCATTGCTGAGCAACTAAGTGCAACATTCAACTTGGATGGTGGACAGGTAGAGATTGAAATCCTAACATTGCAAAATGACCTCCATCTAAAAGTCCATCAGGGTGCACCAAACATTTGGTGCCTTGTGGATAAAGAAAAGATGTATGCACAGCAGCTATGAAAGTTGCCTGCCATGTTTGTACAAACATGGGAGAGAGTTCATGATTTGTTCAAATATGTTATAAAGGTTTGATGATAATAGTTAATGATTTCTTTAAAAAATTTACAAAAGTGTCAATTTGTATAAAATATAACAGATGTGGTAACTATGAATTAGCATTGTGAGAAGAAAAGCACGGTATAGTAATTTAGTAATTTAAAGCGTTGTATAAATGCTGTATAAATGTGTATGAGCACTTTAAACATTTTGGTCAGTGAGACTGGAAAAGAGTTGCTATACTAATAAAGTTTAATCTACTTGAAGGCAGAAAGAAAAGCCATCAAAAATCTCAATTGTGTGAGTTAACAGACATAAATATCACAACTCCATCATTAAGACACAGGAGAATTTAATGGGTTAATTTGTCTCCGTGTTAATTCTCTTTTACCTGTCAGCAGGCACAGTTTTTGCACCTATAAATAAATACATACATAAATACTGCAGTATTCCGCTGGACATTTTTGTGGAACATGTGTCTGTTGTTACATTTGGTCACGTTCACAACAGAGCAGAGTATTCAAATGAATCACGGAGGATAAGCAACAGACACTTTCGTGCATCGAGCAATGCGGGTAAAGCAGCATGACAATCGTTGCCATCGTGACTTAATTTATTTGGAAAACCAGCGCATCAGCGGCACAAGATTATTCCTGTGGTTATAAGGGACAAATCTTTGGATCCCTCCCCTAAAATAGCTTTTCACTGTCTTCACCCTAAATGTTAAGAACAGATCTTCATATATTTCTGACATATTTCTTTAGAGCAGAGTACACACGCACATACAGCATTGTTGCACAATCCAACTGTGAGCCCACTGTTGTGCGATCCCACTGCTCTCTATCTCATCACATCTTTCACTGAAAGAAACCAGCAATAACCAATTCACACTTAAATTTCAAATTTTTGGTTTAAACACATTAGCAGTGTGGTCAAATAATCGTTTTACGCTTTCATGGTCATAAGTCAGCAATAACCATCAAATGCAAGCCGCTTGTTCGATGTGCACATCCTCTGCTTTATTGGCTGCAAGCAAGTATTTATTTCAGTGTTTTACAGAAAGGTTCACCATTATGATTCTGTTAGAATTATAGAACCCTGAGCAAATTTAAACTGTATGAATATACAGCATAGCAGGCTGTAAATCAATGTGCTTCCATTATTACTGCTACTCTTTGTGCATAGACAAGACATTTCCACCAGGTTTCTTAAATGCTACATAAGAGCATTACCACTTGTGGACACATTGCTTGCATCATAAGCGGGCGGATCTCATCTCAAGTGGTTGTACCTATATACAGTATCAGTCAAAAGTGAGTGTGTCCAAACTTTTGAATGGTACTGTACACTGTTCAACAAAAATGAAAGGAACACTTATTAATCAGGCCATAGCATCAAGTCAGTTAAACTTTGGAGATATTGATATGGTCAGTTACATAGCAGAGTGGGTTGTCAATCAGTTTCAACTGCTTTGGTGTTAATGAAATTAACAACAGGTGCACTAGAGGGGCAACAATGACACAACCCCCAAAGTGGGAATGTCTTAGAGGTGGAGACCACTAACATTTTTTACCTCCTCTGTTTTCTAACTGTTTTTTTCATTAGTTTTGCTTTCGGCTAGGGTCAGTTAGCATGAGGCAATACCTGGATCCCACAGAGGTTGCACAGGTAGTCTAACTCCTCCAGAATGGCACATCAATACGTGCCAGAAGGTTTGCTGTGTTTCCCAGCACAGCCTCAAGAGCATGGATGAGATTCCAGGGGAGAAGGACAAGCAGTTACTCTCTGAGAGCTGGACAAAATCATAGAGGGTCCTGTTACAAGGAGGAACAGGATGAGCACTGCCAGTGCCCTGCACTGGTGTGAATGTCTCTAGATCAAACAATCAGAAATGGACTTCATGAGGGTGGCCTGCAGGTCTGACTTTGTCTAATGGGTCCTGTGCTCATTGCCCAGCACCATAGAGCCTGATTGACCTTTGCCATGGAAAATCAGAATTGGCAGGTCCACCACTGGCACCTTGTGCTTTTCACAGATGAGAGCAGCTTCACCCTGAGCCAAGGGTCCTGGGCTCCTCTTGGTGCACAACAATGCTCAGCCTCATATGGTGAGAATATGCAGGCAGTTCCTGGAAGAAGAAGGAATTATTTGGCACCTACACTCGCCTGACTTAAATCCAACAGAGCACCACTGAGATATTATGTTTTGGACCATCCAACACAGCCAGGTTGCAGACTGTCCAGGAACTCAGTGATGCCCTGCTCCAGATCTGGGAGAAGATACTCCCAGGACACCATCCATCATCTCATCAGGAGCATGCCCCAACATTGTCGAGCATGCATACAAGCAAGTGGGAGCCATGCAAACTACTGAGTACCATTTTGAGTTGCTGCAATAAAATTTTGGCCAAACAGACTAGCCTGCCACATGATTTTTTCACTCTCAAACAATGTGACGTCCTGTGGACATTGCCTAGTCCACATCAGTATAGTTATCCAGCATGAGTTTTTCTTCCCATTGAGATCTGATGTGTTTTCAAAGTATTCCTTTCATTTTTTTTGAGTAGTGTGCCACTATACAGATGCTTTTAGGTGTTATAATGACTTATTTGTTTCTCAAAAAAAGGCCAAAAATAATTATTGCTTGATGGCTTTACATGTTCAAAAAGTACTAAATGTCCTCTCTCTCTAATAACAGCCTGTGTACAGCCTATCACTGTAAATACAGACTGCATTTAGTTTCTTTGACTCTAGACTTCAGAAAAGCATTTCCAATAATAAAATTAAATAATAAAACAATGAGCATAGTTAAAAACTGCTTCTCTCAGCCAGTAACACTGGTGTTAATAATAATAATAATATTATTATTATTATTATTATTAGATACCCCACAGGTGTTGCTGTGGCTCACGAGGTAGCAGGTCATCTACTAATTTGAAGGTTGGCAAGATATTGAACCCCAAGTTGCTCCCAATATGTTCATCAGAGTGTGATTATGTGTGTGAATGGTAGAACTTAGATATAGAAAGTGCCCGTATGAGAGTGTGTGTTAATGTGTGAATGAGACATGTTAGATAAAGCACTTTGAGTGCTCGTGTAGAGTAGAAAAGCACTATTAACGAACAGCTGCAGCCTGACTGGTACATGCCTCAGTCCCTTTATGGTGGGAGCTGTGAGGAAAAAAAATGAATATGATTCCTACAGGAATTTTCCTCTAAAAGGCATTTAGTTAAGTCAATTTCAAAATTAACTTCATCATCAGCTGTGTAACTAAAAGGTACAAAATTGTTAGGAGTTAGTTGCTAAACTGTTGGGAGTTTAAGCAGCTTGTTTGATATCCCAGGTTTCCTTCACTTTTCCATTCAACCTTGACCACCAGAAAGAAGAAAATGCTTTTGTGTAGATTTAACAAATCTAAATTTTCCGTGTATGCAGTCATAATGACAAATTTGTGAGTAAAACTCTTTTATCATTGTCATATTAATATAAAACAATTCCGATTCATATTACAAAGGTACATGTTGGGTTTTATTTTTTACTCTATGAACAAAATGACAATGCTTAAAGGAAAATAAGAGAAATCAATTAATAAGTAGTGACTGAAGCAAATAATAGACAATTAAATAAATAAATAATTAAATTAGATATAGAGCAGACAGTGTCCCCTTATTTCTTCTGTTTTGTCCCCTCTACCTTTTCTGTTCTGTTTTTTTTCTTTATTTCTCTCTTCTTCTTACTCTATTCTTCCTGCCTGTCAGTCCTGGCATTTATATTGTGTATCAGAAATGAATAAATAAATAAAAAGCCAAACAAATAACAAGAGTAGCCTGCAGAGAACTTATAGAGCTCTTCTTGTTGTAAAGAGCTCTTTGTTTGGCACAGCACATTCAGGTCATGATTCTGATTGTGAAAACTGCCTGACATGACTTTAAAAAAGACAAAACTATGAAAGGTTTGTTTCAAAGGTACATCTTACAAACATCCCACTTGGTGTCCATGAATTCCCTCACAGAAGGTAAAGTACTTATTCTAAAGGTACACATATGCAACAGTATCTATTGTTGCAGCCTTAGGGCTTGAATTGATAGTATTTTGAGCTGAAACATGTCTCATTATGAAAGTAGAAATTAATCATTCATTCATTATTATGTAATGTTGATAATGGTTGTTTTGGTAGTTTTCACATAAAACTGAATGGTCTCATATTCAGCATATTTATCTTAAATGTTTTGATACTTGAGCTGTCAGTAATTAAATTTTTTATTTAATTGATCCTATTTCCATGTCCAGCAGAAATCGGTGCAGGTCAGAGGTCAGTGAGCATACTCTTGATGCCACTGAATTATATTGGTGCAGTGTATGAGTATGCATTATTATGCAGTTATTCTCTTCTGGCAGCCCATGTAGTCGTGGTCTGTAAGGGTTCTTTTGTCCATATGTGAGTAAAGTACTGATAGACTGACATACAGGGGACCAAACACTGAAATGCCTTTTTAATCTGAATTAATACCCTGAATTTCCAGTAGAAAAATAACTGTTGTGGATGTGCACATGTGGATAAGCAAACAAACATAGTTAAAACATGTAGAACCGACTCAACTATCACCCTTCTTTTGCCTACAGTCTTCAAACATAAATTCCAAGCTAATAATTGTCCCCAAAGGAAATTATGGTATTTATCAACATGTGTATCTATTTACCCGAAAAGTGACATTAACGACATATGTCCCCAAATCTACAGGTTAAAAGTCTGTAAGAACAAAAGCGCTTTAAAACTAAAATCTCAGATGACTTTCAGAATCTGGGCTCTGTAGGTCAAATATTCCACTTACTAGTGTCTCTATAAACCATTCAGAAAGTGGTATATGCTAAGGGGCGGTATAGAAATATGCACCCCCAAATGTGGCTTAGGTGACTGTGTGTCGTCAAAGACGAGTGAGATCCCCTGGTTCAACAGCTTCTGTATGTTATCAAGTTAACACAGTTCAGAAGTAAATGGCAAATGGACTAGTTCTTATATAAGTGCTTTTCTACTCTAATTGAGCACTCAAAGCACTTATACAACACATTTGCATTCACCCATTCATACAAGCACTTCCATATAAAACTAAGCTAAGTGCTTTTACTGTCTAACATTCACACACATCCATACTCCAACGCTTGTGTCGGAGAGCAACTTGGGGTTCAGTATCTTGCCCAAGGATACGTTGGCATGCAGCCCGGAACTGAACCGCCAACATTCTAATTAGTGGGTGACCTGCCTTACCTTCTGAGCAACAGCCACCCCTAAATATTGTGCTAATGGTAATTTTGCTTGAAATGCAGCATTATAAGTGTAACAAGTTGAAGGCTTTTAAGGTGATATCTTTATCCAGTAGTGCCCAATGCATTTAAAGGGTAACTGTCTGGGAAGGTTCAGTGTCCTTCTTCACCTCCTATCTGAAAGACTTTGGAGTTCACAGTTATATATTTGCAGAGGGAAGCCCAGAGGATTAACCATTTTTGAACAACTGTGGATTTTTGCTCTACCCATTTGTGCCTGATTGAATTTAATCTTAAAAGGAAATGAAGAATTTTGTACTGGATTATCTCTTCCCCTTTTAGATTACTCCAAGTACAGCATGTGTTGGATTTTACCTAAGTGGAATTGGAGACTACTCAGATATTGGATTACTACTTCCCCAGTTGGAATATTCCAGGCACAGCCAGAAGGGACCATGTGACGACTGTTGTGATTTCGTGCTATATAAATAAATTTGAATTGAGTTGAATTGAAAATTGAATTTTGCCCCTGCTAAATTGGTTAAATAAAATTTTCTGCATGAAAAGGTTAAATTGTGAACATTCCCTTTGTGACTTTTTGTGAAACAGTAAAGGAAGTCTTTTGGAAATATATTATATCTGATGATTATTTATCTTTAATAGTTATTACAGGTTACTGTAGCCCTTAAAATTGAGCAAATCCCTGGGGCCCACTCTTTTACAGGGCACTAAATTATGACCTAGCCTATTACTAAAACCAAAGATCATTGAGTAGAGCTGCCGTTAACGAATGTGGCAAATTTTACTTCACCTGCGAGGCTAATCAGGCAGGGTTTTTCATCAGCGGAAGCAGGGTAGACACTCTGAGGGGTAGGGGTAGTTAGAAATAGGCAAATTGCTTCACCACCGGCTCAGTTAATTTCTGCATTACCTGTCGGGGAATACCCCTTGGAATCAGAAACACAAATCCCTTAAAGCCGGTCCAGAGTTCCTGTATCAGATTTCCTGTCCACGAGTAACTTTTGTGATCCACAGTATGTTTTGTGTGTGTGTGTGTTCTCCATACCTGGTATGTGTGCTGTCCAGAGGAGGCTTGTCTCTGTGTGTCCTGGTGAGCCTTGAGCAGCAGCTTCACCAATCGTGGAATTGCACCTGCCTCCCTCAGTGGCGCCTGATTAGCTGGGCACAGTGCCAGATTCCGGATGAGTCCTACTGTGGCCTGAGGACAAAACAGACATCAAGACTTGTCTCTAAAGGTTATGTGGGACAGCTTTAAAAGAAACTTTACATGTGTTGCTTCCAAATGGTAGAGCCTGTTACTGAAAATAAATAAAAATACAACAAAAATAAACTAAAGAAATCAGAGCTATCACACTTTGCTGCTACCAGTTGAAATGCATGTTCTAGAAGTGGCTGTATTTGCAACAGTAGTATTACAGTACTACATTAAAAATCAACATTAAGATCAATGTCAACATATTATCTTTTCTTTTTTCTTCTATTAGAGCTTTTCTTTTCCAATTCACTTTTGTGGGATTTTTTCTTCTTCACACTCTCACCAGTCTACAAGTCAAGTCTTTTAACTGGTTTGCACACCTGTCCAGAATTGGTCAAAGGAGAACCCTCATTGCCTGACAGAAATGGGTACAGTATTCACTCACCCATTCAAGTGTTCCAATCACTTCCATGGCCACAGGTGAAATAAAACCAAGCCCCTAGGCATGCAGACTGTTTCTACAGAGAGACAGAATCTAAAAAAAAAAAAAATCCAGAAAATCACATTGTATGATTTTGAAATAATCAATTTGCATTTTATTGAATGAAATAAGTATTTGATCATCTACCAACCAGCAGGAATTCTGGCTCTCACAGACCAGTTAGTTTTTCTTTAAGAAGCCCTCCTATTCTGCACTAATTACCTGTATTAATTGCACCTGTTTGAACTCGTTACCTGTATAAAAGACACCTGTCCACACACTCAATCAATCACACTCCAACTTCTCCACCATGCCCAAGACCAAAGAGTTGTCTAAGGACACTAGGGACAAAACTGTAGACCTGCACAAGGCTGGGATGGGCTACATGTCAATAGTAACAACAACTGTTGGCACAATTATTGGAAAATGGAAGGAACACAAGATGACCGTCAATCTTGCTTGGTCTGAGGCTCTATGCAAGATATCATCTCGTGGGGTAAGGATGATTCTGAGAAAGGTCAGGAATCAGCCCAGAACTACACGGTGGGACCTGGTCAATGACTTGCAGAAAGCTGGGACCACAGTCTCAAAGATGATCGTTAGTAACACACTGTGACGTCATGGATTAAAATCCTGCAGGGCACGCAAGGTACCCCTGCTCATGCCAGCAAATGCCCAGGCCCATTTGAAGTTCGCCAATGACCATCTGGATGATCCAGAGGAGGCATGGGAGAAGGTCATGTGTTCAGATGAGACCAGAATAGAGCGTTATCAACTCGCCGTGTTTGGAGGAAGAAGGAGGAGTACAACCCCAAGAACATGGTTCCAACTGTGAAGCATGAATGGAAACATCATACTTTGGGGGTGCTTTTCAGCCCCAAAACCTGAAAGATCTGGAGAAGATCGGTATAGAAGAGTGGGCCAAAATCCCTGCTGCAATGTGTGCGAATTCGGTCAAGAACTACAGGAAACGTCTGACCTCTGTAACTGCAAACAAAGGTTTCTGTCACAAATACTAAATTCTGTTTTGCTATTGTATCAAATACTTATTTCATGCAATAAAATGCAAATTAATTATTTAAAAATCATACAATGTGATTTCTGAATCTTTTTAAGATTCTGTCTCTTACAGTTGAAGTGTGCCTATGATAAAAAAAAAAATGACAGACCTCTCCATTCTTTATAGCTGGGAAAACATGTAAAATAAGCAGTGTATCAAATACTTATTTTTCCTACTGTATTTGTTGTTCACCACAAGTCAATTAGGCAGCACACCTACCATATTAATCCACTGATGCAAGCTGTCATGAAGAAAGAGGTTGAATACCTCTTGAAAAATGGTTTTGCCATACCTAGTTTGGAGGAAGCTCACCTTCACTTTTGGTGCCAAAGTCTGACTAGACCCCATGATCCTGTAATGATTACCGCAAAGTAAATGCCATCATCAAATCCAACTCCTTTCCACTCCCACACTTGTATGATCATATGGATAGGGTAGGGTCAGCTAAATTTTTCACAAAGCTGGACCTCCTGAAGGGCTACTGGCAGGTACCCCTTTCTTATCATGCATCTGAAATCAGACTCAGACTCATCTTTATTGTAATTCAGACTGTGAAACATAGTGTGAAAGAAATGTAGTTTCTCAGGTCTCAGGTGAGCTGCTTGGATTGAGGCTTGCAATTAGCAGTATAAGCTCTCTTTTTCATGTGTGGTAATTTGGCACATTTGTGTGTGTGTGAACCTTTTCAGAAGAAGTTAAAAGCAAAGTAAACTTGTGATCTTTGTAACATGGCATAAATTGCATTAACATTCTTCAGCTTCATCAAAATGTGATGATCTTACACCAAGAGAGTGAAGTATTAAAGAGCAGCAGATATTACATGTGGGAAAACTGACATGCTAGCTGAAATTGCTGATGGTCATGTTTGATCTTCCTGGTCTCTTTAGGGAGGCAATGGGTACTTGCTATGCAGGGAACCAATTACGAAGGGAACCAACTGACTATGTCAACTGAGTTTTCATTGTTATTCATTTGTGCTACTGTGGAGAAACAGGATGACAAAGAGGGATCCCTCCTATCCTTTTGAACACCTGAACTACATGAATTCTCTAGAGTGTTGAAGATGACTTTGCATGCTGTTGCTGAGAAAGTCCAGGAGTCAAGATGCTTTTGTGTGTTAGCACAGGTGTCAGTACTAAGAACAGCTGAAGGTCCCCATGTAAACCTAAAAACAACAAAAAGTGCATATCGATCCAAGAGCAGGAAGTTGTTACATTTTCTGTCAGGCTGGGGAGACATTGCAATACCTTTGGCTTACCTGTCCCAGACTAACTCCCCTTTTCTCATTGTTACTGTATGACAGTGGCTCACTGGTTTAGGGAAAATTTGGTCCAAAATAATTTGCAGCACAGCATAGGAAGGTTTCTTTCATTAATTATCTAATAGGTCAGGCCAAGATGAGCATCAAGCTCAGCAGAAGAAAACAAATGAAAGGGTTAGATCTATAAAAGCTGAACCTATGATCAGCGGTCTGGTGGCTTCTGGTGTTACACTTTGAGGAAGTTGTTTCTCTTTCAGGAGTCAGACATGTCCTTTGCAGTATTATGATTTGCAAAAATTACTTTATTTTGTGCATTTCTATTCACTGTTATGATTAGTATGATGAGAGTGAGAGAGCAGGGTAAATGTGCATCTGTTCAACAAGTGCAATAACATTTTTATGAACGAAAAGTTGGAGTAAAAAAGGGTTGGTTGAAGATCAAAGGTCCTCTTCTCTTTTCCTGTCCCTTGCTTTGTTCCAATTCTTTTGACCCACAGAGGCATGTAATGGAGCTGATTACCAGTTCCATTACATGCTACCTCTAACAATGCACACCACTGTCTGTCCTCACCTTTACTACGGGCCAGTAGTGGGGCTGGCCCAGCAGCTTAACAACCGCCGGGATGCCATAGTGCAGCCGCACAGCATTTTGGGCGAGTTCAGCATCTTGGTGGCGGGAGGTGAGGTGGCGCAGGGCGCAGACCGCTGGTTCAGCAACATCCTCCTTCTCCCCAGCACGAAGCACGGCATGGATTAATGCCTCCACTCCACCATACTGAGTCACCAGTGTCTGTGGGAAAATACGAGGAACAAATATTTTTTTCCCTGAAATCCAAATGTGAGTACAGACTTGAAAGCAAAGTCAAGACAAACTTCAAGATGTTAAATTGCTTTAACAATTGAGTTTTCTCAGAAGTGAAGTGTGTACAACTAAGCTTGTTCATTGAATAAACACTGTGGCACAATCACACATATGGAATGAAATTTATTGACTGTTTATTTTATTTATTTTTTAATAACTTCACAGAAGAATAAGTTCTGCCTTTTAAAAAAAGGCTAACTGGCACTATGAACTTGACTATGACATTGACTATGAACTAATGCCACATGAATTTCAGTGAGCATTCATTATAGTATGTCTTCACACATTATAGCAGCATGCCTAAAAATGCATTTGTAAAAACCCAGAAAGTCACATGTAACCTGGTTGCATACATTACATGCTCACCAGCAGGATGCTAGGATGGAGTGCTAGAAAATGATAGGTATTTACCAGCAGTGTGTGTTGAGTATTTTATCATTCTTAGAATTAATTTAAAAAAATTTAAAAAACCATATGGGTAGAACAGAGTTGCATCATTGTCTCATTTCCAGTTCTCCCAAAAGAAGCTGGGATACTGTGTAAAATGTAAATAAAAAAAGAATAATTTGAAAATCTCATAAGCTTTTATTTTGTTTGCAATAAAACATAGAAAATATATGTAATATATATGAAATGTTTAAAGTATGAGTTGCTCACTCTATAGTTATCCCCATATTTAGATGCCTAGAATTAAATGATCCTACATGACACAGTATTTCATAGTCTTTCAGTCATGATACTGAATTGTCATCGCATGCACACATGGCATGCATGTGGCAGTGTAGTCGATTATGTCATCATAAATACCTTATTGCGTGAGTTATTACATGTCAGGTTGGACAGGATGCCTGTGGCACAAGTTAACATGTTGACATCATCTGAGCCCAGCTGAGTGACCAGTATCTGCAGCAGACCATCTAATCCCTCCTACAGGGCAGAACCAATAGAAACAGAGAAAGGATGAATCATAGCAGACCTGTATTAATAGAGTTCCCACTTACAACTATGTCCTACAGAGTGAACAAAGTTCTCTGATATACATTTGTTTACATTTTATTTAACAGGATGTCTAACCAAAGTGACTAATGGTTTTCTTTTTGTTGGTTTTTTTAACCACAGGCCTCAGGGACACAGTCCTGAGATCATAACTTCTGACATGAAAATGAGAAGATTTTACTATTTACTATATTTTGATAATCTAAATGTTGTGAATGATCATGATCATCCATGAAGCAGTCATGGAGGTAATTGTTAAACATGGAAGAATTTTCCTGTTTCAAACCACTAAAATAATTGGTTTGCTAACTGATATTTTAAAATAAATGTGTGTATCATTGGTGGTGATATTATAGGTAGCAAGTTAAGAGCACTAAGAGCTCCACTAACTGAAAAGACTTGTAAATGAACTGATACCTATATACTTCTTCTATTCTGAGCACTCAAAGTGCTCAGTAACTAGAAGTGACTAGAAAATGAAAAGCATGGCCACACCAAGCATCAACAAGAGTCAAGAATGCAGTATTTGGGAGTCAAGGAATTTGTTCATTGGATGTTTTGGCTGTCTAGGATCTCAGTATTGCTCACTGCTTCACATGTCATCCATTCTGTGTACAGCCATCAGCATTACAGTTTTCAGTGAATAGGAGGAGGGCAATAGCACAACCAATGAGCAGCAAGAATTTCTTTTGACTTCTTTATATTTAGATACAACCCACTGTCTTGATCTGCAAATCAAAATGCTATGCAATCTGTACCTGTTTGGTTGCTGCGTCTGACAGATTACGGAGGGTCCACAGACAATTCTGGATCAGACGCTGGCTAGAACCTGTAAGGTGTTGCCCCAGAGCTTGCATACCTCCTGAGCACACATGTGAACATACAGTTAAACACTGTACAAACATCTAGGCTGAATCTTCTATATTCATGTTCAACAGTGGCTACATACCAGCTTCTACTATGGCCGGCTTGTTGCTGGGACAGACAGACAGTACTTTGAGAACACGGCTCGTGGTCCAAAGTAGCTTCTCATAGTTGTAGTTTCTCATGATGAAAACCAGACATTCTGGCCCCCCATTGGCCAGAATAATCAACTGTCAAGAAACAGGCAGTATAAGGTCTTGATTGTGTAATTAAAAAAAAGTAGATGAAAAAAGAGTCTGGCTCTAAGGGCCAGGGTGCTCTTCTCACCTTGCTCTCCTGGTTTCCATAGGACAGGAGCTGGAGACAATCTGTGGTTATTGCCAGAAACTTCGGATTACTCTTTTTCAGTAAGGGAACAATCCTCTGCAGGCCGTCTGCAAGACGTACAGCCATCTTAGCTCCCTCTTGATGCAGCAGCAGGTTGTGAAGGGTAGTAATGGCGTAAAATAAGACTGATTCCACTGGTGAACTGCATGATGATAGAAAAGGATACAGAGTCCATAAAATGAACTAATTTGAAGGCACATTAGGCAGTCTATGATGTTCGCTGACTTCTATCAGTCATTGATATCTCAATCTAAAGAAAATTCTGGGACTTGGGTTCTAAATGTTTTTGCAGTTTGCATGACTTGGTGCCTGCACCATTCCCATCATTGAGCATCTGCTGTCATACTGTCAATTGTCTTTAACAGAAAATTAAATTATACACTGCTCAAGAAAATAAAGGGAACATCTAAACAACACAATATAACTCCAAGTAAATCAAACTTCTGTGAAATCAAACTGTCCACTTAGGAAGCAACACTGATTGACAATTAATTTCACATGCTGTTGTGCAAATGGAATAGACAACAGGTGGAAATTATTGGCAATTAGCAAGACACACTCAATAAAGGAGTGGTTCTGCAGGTGGGGACCACAGACCACTTCTCAGTATCTATGCTTTCTGGCTGATGTTTTGGTCACTTTTGAATGTTGGTGGTGCTTTCACACTCGGTGGTGGCATGAGACGGACTCTACAACCCACACAAGTGGCTCAGGTAGTGCAGCTCATCCAGGATGGCACATCAATGCGAGCTGTGGCAAGAAGGTTTGCTGTGTCTGTCAGCGTAGTGTCCAGAGGCTGGAGGTGCTATCAGCAGACGGGCCAGTACACCAGGAGACGTGGAGGAGGCCGTAGGAGGGCAACAACCCAGCAGCAGGACCACTACCTCCACCTTTGTGCAAGGAGACATAGTCCAGATATGCCGTGGAGAGTGATCTGCTGCCTGCAACGTCCTTCAGTATGACTGGTTTGGCAGTGGGTCAGTAATGGTGGGGGGTGGCATTTCTTTGGAGGGCCGCACAGCCCTCAATGTGCTCGCCAGAGGTAGCATGACTGCCATTAGGTACCGAGATGAGATCCTCAGACCCCTTGTGAGACCATATGCTGGTGCGGTTGGCCCTGGGTTCCTCCTAATGCAGGACAATGCTAGACCTCATGTGGCTGGAGTGTGTCAGCAGTTCCTGCAAGATGAAGTCATTGAAGCTATGGACTGGCCCGCCCGTTCCCCAGACCTGAATCCGATTGAGCACATCTGGGACATCATGTCTCGCTCCATCCACCAACGTCACTTTGCACCAAAGACTGTCCAGGAGTTGGCGGATGCTTTAGTCCAGGTCTGGGAGGAGATCCCTCAGGACACCATCCGCCACCTCATCAGGAGCATGCCCGGGCATTGTAGGAAGGTCATAGAGGCACATGGAGGCCTCACACAATACTGAGCCTCATTTTGACTTGTTTTAAGGACATTACATCAAAGTTGGGTCAGCCTGCAGTGTGTTTTTCCACTTTAATTTTGTGTGTGACTCCAAATCCAGGCCTCCATTGGTTGATAAATTTGATTTCCATTGATGATTTTTGTGTGGTTTTGTTGTCAGCACATTCAACTTTCTACAGAACAAAGTATTCAATGAGAATATTTCATTCATTCAGATTTATGATGTGTTATTTGAGTATTCCCTTATTTTGTTGAGCAGTGTATTTTCATGTTATTCATGAAGTAATTACTGGTAGGGCCTAACCTAGCAGTGATGGGTCAGGACCTGGATAGCAACAGACACATTAGAGAGGGAGTTGGCATTGAAAGAATCCTGAATTAAAATTTCTTGGTGAAATTTTCAACAGTAAAGATGGCGGATGAGTATAACTTCTAGAGGAAAAGGTGTATAAAATTGTATTTGTAGGTACAGTGGCGAGGTGGTTAGCACTGCTGCCTCACAGTTAGAATACCATCTGGAAGGCCTGGGTTTGATTCCACCTTGGCCCAGGCCCCTCCCTCTCTCTCTGTGTGCAGTCTGCATGGGTTTCCTCTGGGTACTCTGGTTTCCTCCCACAGTCCAAAGACATGCACTTACTGGGGTTAGGTTAATTGGCCAATCTAAATTGCCCATAGGTATGAATGTGAGTGTGAATAGTTGTCTGCGTTTCTGTGTTGGCCCTGTGACAGGCTGGCGACCTGTACAGGATGTACCCTGCCACTCGCCCCGTGACAGCTGGGATAGGCTCCCGCGACCCTGAACAGGATAAGCGGAAGTGAATGGATAGATGGAATTTGTGAAGTGAATAATAGCAATTTTTGACTGAATATTGTGTAGATGCAGTTTTGACCAGCGAAATGAAAGTTAATTTTAATAATGCTCCAAAATAACTTACCAAAAAGGTGCCCAGGTGTGTTCTAATATGGCTGCTAAGTAACAGGACTTGTTCTTTAGTAACACTTGTCAAGTTCAAACTTTATACTAGATTTATACTGGCCAAGGGTTAGAAAACAGTCCTGATGGCTGATTTGACATTTGTTTTAAATTGTAGAATGTAGTTGGCTAAATCCACAAAAAGTAGTAAACTTCAGAGCCAGCAGCAGCACATGTTATCAGCAAGTGTGAACACCTTGTTAAACCAGAGGTTTTGGCAGTTTGCTTCCCTGGAGCATTCAAGTGTTTGTACAATGCCAACATCTTCCCAGGAGTGGATGTCCCAGTAAAAAAAAAACAAACAAAAATAACAAGAGATACATCTCAAACTCTACAGGCCTCAATTAGCATGTTAAATGTTATTGTTCATGACAGTACAATTAGAAAAGTTGCTTGTTTACAGGCTGTACCCTGCCTCTCGCCCTATGCCAGGTGGGATTGGCTCCAGCTCCTCCCCGCCGCAACCCTGAACAGGATAAGCAGAAGAGAATGGTTGGATGGATGGATAACCTGTCATGGTCCTGGGCCGGTGGCCCAGTGTTTTGTGTTCTTTTGTTTTCCTATGTTTCTCTGGTCCCTCTGTGTTTCCCCCTGTTATGTTCCTGGTCCTGTCTCTTCCTGTTTTATTTTGATAGTCCTGTGTTCCCTAGGCCTTGTGTTTAGTTTTGCGTCCCCTTGTCTCGTCGGTGTAATTGACGTCACCTGTGTTCCCACCTGTTTCCTCCCATGCCATTAGCCCTCGTGTGTATTTTAGTCTTGTGAGTTCCTTGCCTGTTGTCGTGTCATTATATTGGTAGTTGTTCCCCCGCAGCCGTGTGTGTGTTTAGCCAAACCCAGTCTAGCCGGTTCTGGCATCTCCCTGCTTGGTTCTGTTTTTGTTAATAAAAATCACTATAACCCTCTCCGGAGTTCTGCTTCTGGGGTCCTCCTTCCTGCCTCCGCTGCGGCCTGCCGTGACAGAATGATGCGACCACGAGTGGACCCCGCAGTCTCCGATTGCTTCAGTGGCACTCGCCTAGTGCTGGGGGACCGGAGTATTGGAACGGTCCCTGGCGACGCCACTCACCTCCTCCGCCTAAGCCATAGGCCATCCGCACCGGCGGACTTTCTATGGCTCCTGCTGCTCGCTCACCCATGACTTCGCTCGCTGGATCCTCCCTTCCTCAGCAGTGGGCAAAGACATGGAGGAAGAGAAGTCACCGGCAGCGGAAGAGGGCATCTCCTCTGGAGCAGAGTGGTATAAGTTCACCACTTCTGCTTCAGGATCCCACACAACCGCTTAAACTGCCCAGTGAGGGGTTTAAGCAGGACACCAGCAAGCGTGTGTTGGATCTAAGCCTTCAGTGGTTTCAGCATCCTTGTGATAAGCAGGGGAAGGTCTTAGCACATAGACTGCATGAGCTTTGTCTGACTTCCCCTGGCTTACGGACTCTTTGCCTACATTAACAAGGAGCTATGTAGAGCAAATAATGAGTTGGGCTGCACTCCCGTTTCCTGTTCCGCGGGTGAAGGTGGCCACGGACAGGCCGACCTCTGCACCCGAACTAGTTCCGCGGGTGGGGGCGGCCACAGACAGGCCGACCTCTGCACCCGTACCTGTTCCGCGGGTGGGGGCGGCCACGGACAGGCCGACCTCTGCAACCGTACCCTGTTCCCGCAGGTGGGGGCAGTCAGGCCCAGGCCTTCACAGTCTCAGTCAGCCGTAGCTACGGCTTCACCCCCGTCTCAGTCAGCCGTAGCTCCGGCTTCACCTCAGCCACAGTCAGCCATCCCGCCAGCTTCACCTCAGCCACAGTCAGCCGTAGCTCCAGCTTCACCTCAGCCACAGTCAGCTGTAGCTCCGGCTTCCCCTCAGCCACAGTCAGCCGGAGCTACGGCTTCCCCTCAGCCACAGTCAGCCATCCCGCCCGCTTCCCCTCAGCCTCAGTCAGCCATCCCGCCCGCATCACCTCAGCCACAGTCAGCCGTAGCTCCGGCTTCACCTCAGCCACAGTCAGCCGTAGCTCCGGCTTCCCCTCAGCCACAGTCAGCAGTAGCTCTGGCTTCCCCTCAGCCACAGTCAGCCGTCCCGCCGGCTTCCCCTCAGCCTCAGTCAGCCATCCCGCCGGCTTCCCCTCAGCCTCAGTCGGCCCCAGTCCCTTCAGCTCCTGCGCCCTCAGCCCTAGAGTCACTTTTCCCTCAGCTGCAGCTGGCCACCACGCAGTCGCATACACCGTCCACACCATCGCCATCCGCATCCTCCCCAGCACCTGCACCCGGGACATCCCCTAAGCGGCCTCAGCAGTCCGAGCAGGCAGCCGTGTGCCCCGCACCACAGCCCCAGCCTGCGCTTCCCGGCCCACACTCAGGGGCTTCCGCTCCGTCCGAGCTGTCCGAGGTCTCCACTCTCCGTCGCCGCATGCCACACGACCCTCCGCCAGAGGGTCCCGCTCCGTCCGAGCCGCCTGAGGTCTCCGCTCCATCTGAGCCGCCCAAGGTCTCCACTCAGCCCGAGACGTTAGTGGGTCCCGCTGTCCTTCCCTGCATGCCACGCGGCCGTCCGCCAGAGGGTCCCGCTCAGTCCGAGCCATCAGAGGGTCCCGCTCTCCGTCGCCACATACCAGGCGGCCGTCCGCCCGAGGTCCTTCGCCGCCGCTGGGAGCGCAGTCGGCCCCCCTCTTCGTCTGTTCCTTGTCGCCGCTGTGAGCGCGGTCGGCCCTTCTTCGTCTGTTCCTCGTCGCCGCCGCCGCTGGGAGTGCAGTCGGCCCCCCTCTTCGTCTGTTCCTCGTCGCCGCTGCCGCTGGGAGCGCGGTCGGCCCCCCTCTTCGTCTTTTCCTCGTCGTCGCCGCCGCTGGGAGCGCGATCGGTCGCCCTCTTCGTCTGCTCCTCGTCGCCGCCGCCGCTGAGCGCGGTCGGCCCCCCTCTTCGTCTTTTCCTCGTCGTCGCCGCCGCTGGGAGCGCGATCGGTCGCCCTCTTCGTCTGCTCCTCGTCGCCGCCGCCGCTGAGCGCGGTCGGCCCCCCTGCGATTCCTTTGGACTCTTTGTTTTTACACACTGGGGCCTGGGTGGCCCCTCCTGTACTGCTTTCCTTTGCTTTTGGGGTTTTCCTCTGTTGCTCCCTGCCCGATCTTGTTTTGATTTCGGTCCCTCCGTCCGGGTCACCCGCCTCCCACCCTTGTCTGTTTTTTTTTTTGGTTTTCTGTTTTGGCGGTCTGGGGCCGGCCTTTGAGGGGGGGGGGGTACTGTCATGGTCCTGGGCCGGTGGCCCAGTGTTTTGTGTTCTTTTGTTTTCCTATGTTTCTCTGGTCCCTGGTGTTTCCCCCTGTCATTTTCTTGGTCCTGTCTCTTCCTGTTTTATTTTGATAGTCCTGTGTTCCCTAGGCCTTGTGTTTAGTTTTGCTTCGCCTTGTCTCATCGGTGTAATTGACGTCACCTGTGTTCCCACCTGTTTCCTCCCATGCCATTAGTCCTCGTGTATTTTAGTCTTGTGAGTTCCTTGCCTGTTGTCGCATCATTATATTGGTAGTTGTTCCCCCGCAGCCCTGTGTGTGTTTAGCCAAACCCAGTCTAGCCGGTTCTGGCATCTCCCTGCTTGGTTCTGTTTTTGTTAATAAAAATCACTATACCCCTCTCCGGAGTTCTGCTTCTGGGGTCCTCCTTCCTGCCTGCGCTGCGGCCTGCCGTGACATAACCTGTATACATTTTAATTTGTGACTATAGTTTTAGGTTCAGCAACATAGTATCTACACCTTTAATTCAATATTTTAAAGACGTTTTCTGACACAAATGGATTTTGACTGTCTAACCAGATTACTGCCTAGTACCACACATGCATAAAGAATTCATTATGCAGGGGGCTATAGAGGCTGACATTACCACAGAACAAATCCAAACCTGCTGAATTTAAAAAAAAAATTGAAGCTTGCAAGGATGGTTGGGTTTGTATTAACAGGCAGAGGTAAAGAAGGCTAAAGAAAGAAAATCAACATATTGATAATGGAAGTCATGCACACCAAACAGGCTGTGAAGCTGTTTTGAATTTTTAAAAAAATTTAATTTCCTTTCATTTTATGTACAAATTAAGCCCCTGAATCAATTATGAGTGTGAATTATCCTCCTGTGTTAAGCCTGAGTGTAAGGGATTAATTCTGCAACCCTGCCTGAAGGCTGGAAAAGCTCCCATATTCAGTACTAAAATTGAATGTTAACCTGTTAGCCTCATCTGCTACAATTTACTGTTGATCTCTGGTTGTCATAATGAAGGCTAAAAGCCAACTTTATTAAATAAAAAAAAAAAGATTTCACTTTTCAGTGTAGCCTAAGATGCTATATTTTATTAAGTTCTTTGTTACACTGGGTATATTGTCAAAGAAGATATGGGCCACAGCATATCAAGGACACAACATACTATAGACACTCACAAATTAAGGGAACATTACTGATTACCCTGTAACAAAGGTCAGTGAAATTTTCATGACACTGCTGTGTGGCAGGGAGAAATACAACCTCAAATGCAGGTCTCGGGAAATGGGATTCAGACTGCAAACAGGATCTTCCAAAATACAGATGAACAGAAAGGCCTGATAGAAGCCAGGAATACAAATTAAAGAACAAAAGCTTTCTGCACAGGAGCCCACCCAACATGAGGGAGAAAGTGACAAAGCACAAGGGAAGACTGAGACAATATATACACACGGGATTATGAGGGAACAGGCAAATAGGTGGGAACACAGCTGAAACCAATCACAGAAGACAAAACAGGGAAAGGGAATACAAGAAGGAACACATTAATCAAAAAGCAACAAAGGTATAAGGCTAAAGAACCCTAAATATTCAACAACTCAAACAAAACTCAGAAATCTTGTGTCCAAGACCCATGGCCCATGACAGAAATATTAAGCACGTAAGTATTTTAAGTACTTTTTGTAAGTTCAGAAGTATAACAGCTTGTTATTGGAGCAGTGCTGTATCTTTGAACTCTATATATTTGAGACTATTTTGTGCCTTTTTTAATTATTAGTTAATTTCGATTTTTTATTAAAACACTTGATTAAAGTGTATTAATGAATATGCCTAATTAATAGCAAGTGCTATGGCTTTGTTGTAGACTAGACAAGTGGTATTAAATTTTCGTGGCACTTTTCTAGTCTTCTAGTCATCTGCCATCATAAGTTTATCTTTGTAAGATCTACAGCTTCAGCCACAAAGCGCAGGGAGAATAAAGGCACCTTTGAATCCTGAACCTCCTTGCTATGAGTTAATATTGCCAATCTCTGTACCACCATACTGCTGTCAAAATCTGTTAAATCTTTTTAATTAAAATAATATTATACTAATATTCAGTTCAATTCAATTCATTTCTATTTATTTATATAGTGCGAAATCACAACAAACAGATGCCTAAATGTGCTTTATATTGTAAGGTAAAGACCATATAATGACAGAGAACACCCAACAATCAAAACAACCCCCTTTGAGCAAACACTCGGCAACAGTGGAAAGGAAAAACTCCCTTTTAACAGGAAGAAACCTCAGTGCATCATGGGAACCCCCCAGCAGCCTAGGCCTATTGCAGCATAACTAAGGGAGGGTTCAGGGTCATCTGATCCAGTCCTAACTATAAACATGAGTGTTAGAAAGACTAAGGGCTGCGGCAGACAGCTCACGCATGCTGTACTCGGTATGCACACGACGTACTCGGTATGCCTTTTTTTTTTTACTCTCTCCCAAGTGCAGACAGTCAGACACCGACGCCATTACGAGCACTCATCGCTGACTCACCGGACAATCCAGCCTCGCACCGCCTATGACTGGAGAACGTTTCACCTTGCAGCAGATGCGCGATTGTGTGTCGCTGATGATCTACCACAATTCGCATCTGTCACACCTACATGCTGAACTCTGTGTATAGCCGTGCTGCATGATCCAAATTAAAGTTCTCGCTGACATCCTGGCTCTCGAGGTGTTCTTACCGACACACCGGGGCGGTCCCATGATACTGCGGCCCAGCCCTTACAGTCCATAAACAGTCAGCATTCTTTACAATGAGCAAAAAGGAAAGTCTGAAGCTTAATCTTAAAAATAGAGAGGGTGTCTGTCTCCTGAATCCAAACAGAGAGCTGGTTCCACAGAAAAGGGGCATGAAAGTTGGAGGCTCTGCCTCCCATTCTACTTTAAAGTATTCTAGGAACCACAAGTATGCCACCAGTCTGAGAGCAAAGTGCTCTACAGGGGTAATATGATACTGAAAGGTCTTTATACTAAAATGCGTCCTGATTATTTAAGGCCTTGTATGTAGGCAGAAGGATTTTAAATTGAGCAGCACGATGGTTGGCATTGCTGCCTCACAGCTAGAATGAGGGTTCAATTCCACTTTGGCCCGGGCCTCTCTGTGTGGAGTTTGCATGTTCTACTCGTGTCTGCATGGGTTTTCTCCAGGTACTGCAGTTTCTTCTCACAGTCCAAAAACATACAGTTAGGTTAATTGGTCACTCTAAATTGCCCTCTCTGTGTTGGCCCTGCAAAAAGCTGGCGACCTATACAAGGTGTACCCTGCCTCTCGCCCTATGACAGCTGGGATAAGCTCTAGCCCCCCCCCCATGACCCTGAACAGGATAAGTGGAAGAGAATGGATGGATGGATTTTAAATTCAATTCTGGATTTAACCTGGAGTCAATGCAGAGAAGCCAATATTGGAGAAATATGCTCACTCTTTACTGTCAGTGCATTTGCTGCAACAATTTTGATCTGTTGAACAATATTAAAATTAATATTAATATTAAATTAGCATTTTACCTAAATTGGTCAAACACAGCCTGTCTCCTGATATTGAATCTTAAAATGTAGAAGAAACTGTGCAAAACTTGAAGTTAAAAAATTGGAGAAAATTCATCCTGATTACACCTATAAGGACAGCATCTAGTATTTACTAGGTCCTGTTTTTAACAGTGTACATGAGCAGTTGGGTTTTGTAGTCAACGTGCTGGATGAGACAGGAGTACTATTTGATTACTGTCATCATCCCTCCACCCTCCTGGCTCTCTCTCCTTTACTGTGTTGTCTCTGGTCTCAAGCTGAGAGGTGGAGCTAGGACCAGGTCATTACCCTCGTTATCTGACTCATCTGGGAGTAAGCAGACGCACCTGTTTCTGGCTCATCTGGTACTCTACTTTAGCTGGCTGGTGGCGGTTAGTCTTCGCTGGATCGTTGCCGTAAACGGTCAGTGCAGACAGTTCACCTCCAGGTTTCCTGCTGCTACTCTCCATCTGACTAATTAATGCTCTCTTGTCTTTATACTCAGGAATCTGGAGAAAGGAGTCGAGGCTGTTTCAGCTCAGGACCAGAGGACCATCACGGGAGAGCGTCAGAGTGGATTTTGAGAGAACTGGACTAGACCCCCAAGAGAAAAGAAGGCATTCCTGTTTTTCCTCCACTTGCCCCCAGCACATTGTAAATAAACACTGTCAAATTCTAACCTTGAAGCTCTGCTTACTTGAGTCCACTACCTCTCCACCATGACAGAACGATCCAGCCAAAGAATGGACTCAGCAGACCCAGACCCAGTTTGTCAAGCACTGGCTATCCTGGAAGAGAGACTGGAAAACACCACTATATTCTATGGCTCATCACTAACCAAATGGGGGCGACAATGCTACTGTCTCCACAGGAACAACCAGCTCTCTCTCTCTGCCACCTCAGCCCGCGTCAGACCAAGTTGACCCGTGTTTGTCAGTTGAGGCCCCTGAGCGACGCTTCCCACACCTGAGGTTTTTGCAGGTGAGTTAGAGAAATGTAGCGGTTTCTTGACACAATGCTTTCTGGTATTTAAACAACAAAGAAGAACGTTTGCTTCGGATAGCTCCAAGATAGGCTTTATGGTAAACCGGTTATGGGGAAGGACGCTGAGCTGGGGACAAGCAGTGTTGAAAGCCAATCCCAACCTAACCTTTTCTGATTTCTTGTCAAAATTCAAGAGTGTTTTTGACAAAAGTATCAGTCCGGACATGGCCGGATTTTAGGATATTGGCTGAAGAGACTGGTTGGGAGGAAACGGCACTTTGTGGAGTATTCTTGCACTGTCTTAGTCAGAATTTGAAATATGAATTAGCAACAAAAGACTTACCTGCGTCTCTTGATGGTTTGAGTGCACTCTGTATCCATTTAGATGACGACATGAGGGAGCGCCGTAGACCTAGGGACTACAGCTCCCAGAATGCCCCACCTCAGGTGCTTCCTGTTTCCCAGGGAATTACCCCAGAATGGATTAGAGCAAATGGAAGTGAGCTTGGGGACGCGGAGGAACACCCAATGCAGCTCGGCTGTGCTCGCTTAACTCCCTCTGAATGCAGGAGATTGGCAGAGGGTGAGTGGTTCTATTGTGGCATGAAGGGGCACTATGTTAGCTCTTGTCAAAACCGGCCAAAAGCTCAGTCCCGCCAGTAAATTTGGGGGTACTGGTGGGCCAGGTCATAGACAATAATTCCCTGCCCAGATTAATGGTTTCTGCAAAAAATAAAGAGTGAAAACACCAAGTCCAAGCGTTGATTGATTCTGGAGCTGAACAAAGTTTCATTGATTGTTCTTTGGCCAAGCATCTAAATCACCCTTTGGAAAAATTAACTGAACCACTCAAAGTCACTGCTTTAACCGGAACACGGCTCCCAGATATCACTTTCAGGACAACCCATCTCACTCACTCTCTCTGGTAATCATTCTGAACACATTATCCCCACCACATATACCAATAGTCCTTGGACACCCTTAGCTCAGTGCATATAATCCTCACATTGATTGGACTCACAACCGTATATCTGAGTGAAAACTTTGGTGCTACCAGCATTGTCTAAAGGCTGCAATCCCTCAGTTGAAGCCACCTCGGAAAGCCTCATCTGAGTCACCTGATCTGACTTCTGTTCCAGCAGTGTATCATGACCTAGCAGCAGTGTTCAGTAAGGATCTGGCTCTTTTGCTGCCCCATCATCGGCCTGATGACTTGCAGCCAGATGCTCAGTTGCCTTCAAGCCATTTGTATAGTCTATCTAAACTTGAACATGAAGCAATGGAGAAATATATCTGATTCCCTTGCAGCAGGTATAATCAGGCCATCTTCATCCCCCTTTCTTTGTAGAGAAAGACAAGACACTATGACCTTGTATCGACTTCTGAGGGTTAAAGATCACAATTAAAAAATAAATATCCACTGCCCTTATTGTCATCTGCTTTTGAGCTTCTGCAAGGAGCAGCAGTGTTTTCCAAGCTGGATCTCCGCAATGCATATCATGTCAGAATTAGGGATGGAGACGAGTGGAAAACTGCCTTTAACACACATTTGGGACATTATGAATATCTGGTCATGCCGTTTGGATTAACCAATGCATCCACAGTACTTCAAGCCTTGGTGAATGATATCCTCTGGGATTTTCTTAATCTGTTCGTGTTTGTTTACCTGGATGACATTCTCATCTTTTCTAAGTCTTTGCAGGAGCACGAAATCCATGTCCGCCAGGTTTTGCAACACTTGCTGGAGAACAAGCTATTTGTTAAAAGAGAAAAATGTGAGTATTATGTGGAGTCAGTTTCTTTCCTCAGCTTCATTGTGGAAAAGGGGCAGATGAGAGTAGATCCTGCCAAGGTTCAGGCAGTGGTCAACTGGCCAGTACCACCCGACAGGAAACGGCTGCAATGGTTCCTAGGGTTTGCAAACTTTTACCGTCGCTTTATTCAGGATTTCAGCAAGATTGTCCTACCTTTAACCACTCTGACCTCTCCTAAAATTCAGTTTCAGTAGAATGCTGATGCCCAAGAAGCCTTTGAGATCCTAAAGAAACGTTTTGGCTCAGCTCCTGTACTCATTCAGCCCGACCTTGCTAAGCCATTCATTGTGGAGGTCAATGCCTCGGATTCTGGAGTGGGGGCCATCCTCTCTCAACAGACTCATGGTAAAACATGCCCTTGTGCTTATTTTTCTCGCCGTCTCTCTCCCGCAGAATGGAATTATGACATGGGCGACCGGGAGTTGTTGGCCATCAAGTTAGCGTTGGAGGAGTGGCGGCATTGGTTGGAGGGTGCTGATCAGCCATTTCTTGTCTGGACTGACCATAAGAATCTGGCATATCTCCAAACAGCCAAGCGTCTCCATGCCTGTCAAGCCAGGTGGGCTCTGTTCTTTGCCCGGTTTAATTTTACCATCTCTTACAGACCCGGTAGCCGTAATATCAAGCCTGACGCACTGTCTTGCCAATATGCCTCGTCTGATGAACCCCACGACACTGATACCATCTTGCCACCCTCATGTGTGATTGGTGCCTTGACCTGGGAGATCAAATCACTGATACGGGAGGCCCAGCGGGAGGAGCCAGATCCGGGAACTGGGCCTCCCAACCGGCTCTTTGTGCCCTCAAAGGTGAGAGCTAAAGTGCTGCAATGGGCTCATACTGCCAAGGTCATTTGCCACCCCGGAATCCACAGAACTATCACCTTTCTCCAATACCTGTTCTGGTGGCCCTCACTGATTCGATTCAATTTTATTTATATAATGCCAAATCACAACAAACAGTCGCCTCAAGGCAGTTTGTATTGTGGGTAATGACCCTACAATACAACACAGAGAAAACCCAACAGTCAAAACGACCCTCTATAATCATTTGGCGACAGTGGGAAGGAAAAACTCCCTTTTAACAGGAAGAAACATCCAGCAGAACCAGGCTCAAGGAGGGGCAGTCATCTGCTGCGACCAGTTGGGGCTGAGGGGAGAGAGACAGGACAAAAGACATGCTGTGGAAGAGAACCAGAGATTAATAATAATGATTAAATACAGAGTGAAGTATAAACAAGTAAATAAAGGTGAATGAGAAGAAACAGTGCATTATGGGACCCCCCCTCAGCAGCCTAGGCCTATAGCAACATAACTAAGGGATGGTTCAAGGTCATCTGATCCAGCCCTAACTATAAGTTTGACCGGCCTACCTCCATTCGAGGGCAATATGGTAATTTTGACTATAATTGATCGTTTTTCCAAAGTCGTTCATTTCATTGCTCTGCTAAAACTGCCATCTGCCCTAGAAACTGCTCAGCTGCTAACCAACCACGTCTTCAGACTTCATGGTATCCCAAAGATATTGTGTCCGACCGGGGCCCTAAGTTCACATCACAGGTGTGGAAGGAGTTTTGCCTGGCCCTTGGAGCTCAGGTTAGTCTGTTTTCTGGTTTCCATCCACAGACCAATGGCCAGACAGAAAGAGCCAATCAAGAACTGGAGGCAGCCTTGTGGTGTGTGGCGTCATTCAACCAGTCCACCTGGAGCACTGAGTTGGCCTGGGTGGAAAACGCACACAATTCTATGACCTCGACAGCTACGGGACTTTCGCCCTTTAAAGCAACTTTGGGATTCCGACCTCCCTTGTTCCCTGCAATCAAAGGTGAGCTCTCTGTTCCATCAGTCC
Organism: Pterophyllum scalare; assembly: GCA_024447675.2. NCBI lineage: Eukaryota > Metazoa > Chordata > Actinopteri > Cichliformes > Cichlidae > Pterophyllum > Pterophyllum scalare. The sequence continues at coordinate 28,179 of JAMQGT020008036.1, forward strand.
AGCATCACCTTTGACGCTGCAGACAGGTGTGGAGGACGACCTGAGCGGCACTGCTGAGAACTGCAGAACAAAATAAACACCTGGCGAATCGCCACAGAATTTCTGCCCCCAATTACCAACCCAATCAAAAGGTCCGGCTCTCCACTAAACATGTTCCACTCTGCTCTGAGTCCGAAAAGCTTTCCCCTAGTTTCATTGGTCCTTTTGACATTGTGTCTATTGTTAACCCTGTTTCTGTCCATCTCAGTCTTTGCCCTAAAAACTACATTAATTTTTCCATCCATCCTATGCATTTTCTACTGTTCATCTGTCTGGGTTGTGGGACCAGCAGCATAAGCAGAGAAGCCCAAATCTCCCTCCCCCAGCCACCTCCTCCAGCTTATCTCAAGGTACTCCTAAACCAACTGAGATCTAATATCTCCAGCATGTCCCAGGCCTATTCTGGGGTCTCCTTCTGGTAAGACATATCCAGAACACCACACCTAGGAAATGCCCAGGAGGCATTCTAGTCAGATGTCTAAACCAACTCAATTGGCTCTTTTTGGTGTAAAGGAGAAGCGGCTGTACTCTGAACTGGTCTTGAATGGCTGAACTCCTCAGCTTATATTTAAGCGATAGCCTAACCACCCTTCAGAGGAAACTCATTTCCAATACTTGTAACTGCAATCTCATTCTTTTGGTCACTACCAAGAATTATGACCATAAGTGAGGGTGGGAATCTAGATCAACTGGTAAATCAACAGCTTCACTTGTATGCTCAGCTCTCTCTTCACCTAAATTTACCAGTACAGCATCCACATGACTGCTGATGCCACACCAATCCATTTGTGAATCTCCTACTCCAGTTGCCCACCACTCAAGAACAAGACCCAGAGATACTACTCCTCCACTTAGGGGTAACAGCTCATTCCTGACCCAAAGTGGGCACTCCACCCTTTTCTGGCTGAGAAGCATGCCCTCAGACTTGAAGGTGCTGATTCTCATTGCTGCCACCTCACAATGAGCAGTGAACCACCCCAGTGGAAACTGGAGGTCACCAACTGATCATGTCTACAGAACCACTTAATTTACAAAAAAGCAGAGATGAGATCCTGCATCAACCAAAGTGGAGACCTTCTGACTTTACTAGGGCTAGAAATTCTGTCCATGAAAATTATAAACTGAAAGTGACAAAGGGCAGTCCTGGCGGAGTCCAACACCCATCAGGAATGGAGCCAACCTGTAGCTGGTGATACAGACCAAGCTTTCACTGTGGTTGTCAAGATACTGAATGGCCTGTAACATTGGGCAAAAAAGCAGAGGTGGCAGTGGCTCAGTGGGTAGGTGCTCACCTCGCAACTGTAGGGTTGCTGGTTCGAGTCTCCATCTGACTTGCTGTTGTTGTGTCCTGGGGCGAGACACTTAACCCACATTGCCTAAGTGTGAATGTGTTTGGTGGTGCCGTAGGCACGAATTGGCAGCCATGCAGCTGTGGCTACATTAGTAGCTTATCACCACCAATTATAGAATTGTGAAGTGTCTTTGAGTACTGTGAAAAGCACTATATTAGTCTAAGGCATTATTATTATTGGGCCAGATACCCCATACTCCCAAAGCACACCTTCCAGCATTCCCCAAGAGACATAAAACATATATAGACTGGATGGGCAAACTCCCACACACTCTTGCATATCCTCAAGAGGAAAGAAAGAGAGCTTGTCCAGTGTTCAACGACCAGGGCAAAAACCACGTTATTCCTCCTAAAACTGAGGTTCGTCCAGTGGGCGGACTCTCCTCTCTAATATCCTAGCATAGAACTTCCAAGGGAAGCTGATCCCCCTGAAGCACATTCCCTGTTTGGAAAAGGGAACTACTACCCCAGTGTGCCAATCCAGCAGCACTGCCCCCAGTTTACATGTGACATTGCAGAGGTGTGTCAACCAAGACAGCAACATAGCATCCAGAGATTTGAGAAACTTAGGGCAAATCTCATGTACCCTAGGGGCCCTACCAACAAGGAGTTAACTACCTCAATGACCTCACCCCAGTGATGGACAAATAGAACTCCCATAGGTGGTCAGAATGACCACCAACTATGGGAATTCTCGTAGTTCTAAAAATCCTGGGAATTCTAGTGTTAAACGCCAGTAGGTTGCCCTGACCATATCTCCATGCCTAAATGCATTTAGTTTCTGCTGTTACTTGTTGATTAGACATTTGAGTTAACAAGAAGTTGAACAGGTGAACCTAATAAAGTGGCCCATGAGTAGGGATGGGAATCGAGAACTGGTTCCCAGTAATTCAATTCCTTGGAATCGTTAGTCTGCTTGATTAACGATTCCAATGACGTGAGGACGCATTTACGTGATTGCATTACACGCGCACCTTATATGGTTCGGAATATATCCCACAGCGTCAAGACAGAAGCGTCAAGATAAAAAGCATCACAAAATTATGTTCACAGTGTTTCAGCAACAGAAGCAGCTGTCTGTGCACACGCAGCAAGCGCAAAAAGGCGGAGCTGTTACTGAGACAGTGATCCTGGGTAGAGCGAAAGGAAACGTTTTTCTAGCATCCAAAACACCAGCACTTTTTCCTGTAACCACTGTTCAAACCTTTACTTTGAAACAGCTGGAGGTCCTTCATCAACCACCTGATCAGTAAGTGCCGATGTGAAGAAAAGAGAACTTTGCAGCTGCTCCATCCACCACTGTCCACTGTTTGTTTCACACAGCAAAAAAACTGCAGTATGGAAGTTAAAATATGCAGATGAATTGTTAATACGAAAAAAGTATTTCTAATCAGAAGGAATAATCAATATTTGCAACACTATTTTGCTGTATTTTGTGAATAATGCAAAAAGTGTGTATTTAACACAAATATAATCTTTCATAAACTCAATTTCTGCTGTCGATCTAAATGTAAGAAATAAAATGAGAAAAACAAGTTTTTCCTTCATAATTAATTTCAATTCAACTGAAAAATCAGTTTTCATTTATTTTGTTGTCTTAAAGTCAGTTTGCTAAACTTTTTAAACTCAAATGCCATTTTAAAAAGAATTCTTACTGAGCTTCTACCCCCAATCCACACCAGATGAGACAAGTAGAAATTTCTTAAGATATACAGAGATTATCCAAAAATTTATGTCCACCCATAGATAAAGATAATACGTATTACTGTCCTGTACATGGGCTGAGCTCCTAGAAATGGGGAAAAGATTCATTATTTGTCACAAAGCAAGAATATGGGCCTATATAGTACTGTACTGTATGTATAGAGCCATAACAAACCTTACATATAAAGCAGATGTACTTTATTAATAAAAAACATTTGTATATGCAATTAAAAATATAAAAACAATAATGTGTGTAACCACAACTTTAAAAATCACTGAACGGAACTGCTTTTTATTTTTTGGTTTCTCTGTTTTCGTGGCATCATTGCAATCTTTTGGGCTGATCGGTGATCTTTTGACAGTAGTAGGCCTATATATTGACATTTGCTGTTTAGAGATAAACAGACGAAAAAACAGTGAAAACTTAAAAGAAAATGGTCATGACATTCTTCATAACTCTGTTGTAGTCAGACTTGGATAAAGTTTTGTTTTCCAACCGAAGAAAAGTGTAAATAATTCACATTAAGAAAATATGAAGTCTTGTTTTGTTGCCTTTCTGAAACATTAAACGATTTGTTTCAGAGTCACCATCCGGTTGTCTGCAAAAAGTGGGGTTAGGCTGGTTAGGAAACAATAACTACTTTGGTATTACCCTAATAGGCTAATGCCAAAATATTTCTAATGGCTTCTTTTGTGTCTTGTTTTTAGGTATTTAAGTATTTTAAATTGTCATATTTTTGCCTTATTTGTAGTTGTACCCATTGTTATTGTTTATTTGTATCAATTACGCTGCACAAATTTCAGGCACAGAAATTTCCCGTGCTTTAAGACCTGCTTGTAAGAATTATACGATTCAAGGTCTTGAATCAAGGTAAGATAGCAAAACCACATTGTCAATGGACATAATCATTATGACCAGGCAAGAGGACACCAATCACAATTTCCCAGGATCTTATTGTACACCATGGTGGCAGATCCTACAAGACCTCTAGGGATAACCATGTCTCAGGAGATTGGAGCTCTTTCAGGAGCGTGCCATGAACAAACAGTATGTAAAGCAATTTAACATGATGCTTTACCCCAAGTGCTAAAAAGGCAAAAATATTTGACATAATTCTAACAACAATAATCTAATCCAAGTATTTATACCTTAGCATTCGGACCAGTGCTGGTATCCCTCCAGCCTTGAATATGGCCAGCAGTCCCTCCCTCTGGTGGGATAGGCTGTGAAGCACACTGGCTGTGCACCGAGCTGTCTCCATGTCAACTGCTGTCATCATGGCATGCACCATGGCAGCCACCATGGCTGGAGACTGTACCAGCACACGGAGACTGGCCTCCTTACGGGTCAGTTGGTTGACAATCATGGCCGCCTTGTTCACCACAACCTAGAAAATAGAAAAGCTAACTGTGTAGGAAAACATTGTTTCTTCAGTGTTCAACAAACTAATCCAAAGCAATTTATTGTGTGAGTTATGTACCGGATCCTCGTCTGCCAACAGCTTGGTGAGCTCTGGCACTGCCCGGGTGGCCAGCTCAGCGTCATCCTGGTAGTTAATCAGGTGGACAATAGCTGTTTTTAGCAGCTGGGAAGGTTCAGCCAGTCGTTGCACGTTGCTCTGCTTTGAAGGATCTGACTGGACAGGCATGGCTGCCTCCCCTTCCACCAGAGTCTCTGGAAACATGGCAGCCCTGACCCGCTGAGCCCGGGTAAGAGAGTACTGAGCTTCTAAATCTGTTGGAGGGAGATGACAACACAAATTGGACCACCTTATGCCTCTAGAACTTCCTGATAAGGCAATAACAATAATGGCTAACACTGTGTGTGTGTGTGTGTGTGTGTAGAGAGAGAGAGAGAGAGAGAGAGCGCAAGTGAAACTCAAAGTAAGTCCAACCACAGTTCCGAAAATGTTGGGTCACTGTGTAAAATGTAAATAAGAACTGAACACAATGGTTTGCAAATCCCATAAGCCTATATTTTATTACCAAAAGAACATAAAAAGCATACCAAATGTTTAAGCTGAGACATTTTACTATTTCAGAAAAATGTTTAGCTCATTTTGAATTTGATGGCAAAAGCACATCTCAAAAAAAATTTTTGAACCACTTTGGGGGCAACAAAAGGCTGGAAAAATATGTGGTACTAAGAAAACCAGCTCAAGGAACATTTTGCAAGTAATTAGGTTAATTGGCAACAGGTTCATAACACGCGTGGGTATAAAAAGACCATCTTAGAGGAAAAACCCTGTTTTTGAATATTATTTCTCAGTGTAAAATTTTGAAGGCTTTGAAAATATCATCATCTGCAGGAGAATATCAGCAAAAGACTCAGAGAATCTGCAGAAATGTTGTGCATAAGGGATAAGGCCAAAAATCAATATTGGATACTCATGGTCTTTGGGCCAAAAGGTCACACTGCATTAAAAACAGGCACGATTCTGCAATGGACATGTGAATACAGTGTCAGGGTGTGGGGTAGGTGGTGTGGCCTGTGTGTTCTGTTTCTTCTCTCCGTAGGCTGGGTGGCTGGGCTGTCCTTCGCTGGGCGGAGCTGGGGGCTGTACTCAGCTGGCGGGCGCACCGGATGCTCATCCATGGGAGATTACCTCTGCTCTTAGGACCAGCTGAATCCCCCAGTCTTCGCCGGAGTATTGTTACAACCACCCGGTAACAATCTTGGAGCCTGCCCTTGCCTGTTCCAAGCTGAGTTCTCTATTTCTTACCTCTATCAACTGCCTCGCCTGTTCCCAGGTTCCAGACGGCTTCCCGTGATCTTCCAGCCCCCCAGCCTGCCTGCCCTCCCGGACCACCTGTTCCGCATCACCTGCCCCCCTCACCTACTGGGACAGTTCCTGCCACATCTCCGTAAGCCAGTTCCACTCATCTCTTCCTCCTAGCCTCGTTAAAGCCTGCTTCTCTGTCGACTCCGCTAACCGCTGTCCCCCTCTCCTTAGGTCCCTCTCCCGTGATCCCCGTACTGCGGTTGCGGTGTCATCAGTGTTGCTCCCCTTAGCTGTGTGTTCTTTAGTCTAGTGAATTGTTTTGTATGTTCTCCCGGGCTTGGCGTTGTGCCTTTTGGTTCTGCCTGGGTTGAGGTTTTTGGATTTTGTTTTAGTTCCTTTGTGCCTTCAGCAATAAAGTTGTTTTGAGTGAGTCCTGCCTCTCGTGTCCTGCGTTTGGGTCCACCCCTTCCCGGCACACAGTCCCCCCACTCGTGACATACAGTTACTCTGTTTATACCCCACTCTGCATTTAATCATTAGTTATTATTAATCACTGGCTCTCTTCCACAGCAGGTCTTTTGTCCTGTCTCTCTCCAACTAAGCCCCAACCAATCATGGCAGATGGCTGCCCCTCACTGAGCTTGGTTATGCTGGATGTTTCTTCCTTTTAAAAGGGAGTTTTTACTTCCTACTGTCACCAAGTGCTTGTTCATAGGGGGTCATTTTGACTGTTTTCTCTGAAATTATTGTAGGGTCTTTACCTTACAATATAATGCACCTTGAGGCGACTGAAACTGAATTGAATTGTGCTGTCCACAAATGGAGGTTAAAACTCTGAAATGCAAAGAAGAAGCCATTTGTGAACACGATCCAGAAATAGCTTCATCTTTGCTGGGCCAAAGCTAATTTAAAATGGACTGAGACAAAGTGGAAAACTGTTCTGCGGTCAGACAAATCAAAATGTGAAATTCTCTTTGGAAAACATCCTCTGGATTAAAACAGAGACAGATTTGATTTGTTATCAGTGTTCAGTTCAAAAGTCTGGATCCTGAAATGGTGAATGGACTAGTTCTTATATATCACGTTTCTACTGTAGCTGAGAACTCAAACCGCTCTATACAACATGTTTACGTTTACCCATTCACACAAGCACTTCCTTCTACAGGTAAGTGCTTACTATCTAACATTCACACACATTCATACTCCGGCAGTTGCATTGGAGAACAACTTGGGGTTCGGTATCTTGCCCAAGGATACTTTGGCTTGCAGACTGGAGCAGGCAGGAATCAAACCACCAACCTTCCAATTAGTAGATGGCCTGCTCTACCTCAGCCACAGCCACCTCAGTGGTGTATTAGTGCCTAAGTAATTACCAACTTGCACATCTGGAAAGGCACTATCAGTGATGAAAGGTATATCCAGGTTTTAGAGGAACATATGCTTCCATCCAGATGATGTATTTTTCAGGGAAGGCCATATTTCAGCAGAACAATGCTCAACCACATACTCCAGATATCATACCAGGGCTGCATGGTAGAAAAGTCCATGTGCTGAACTTGCCTACGTGTAATTCAGACCTTGCACTAGTTAAAAACATTTGGCACATCATCAAATTAAAAAAGAAAAAAAAACACAACTAGAAGATCCAGGACTGTTGAGCAGCTAGAATCCTATATCAGACAAAAATGGGGCAACATTCCTCTCTTAAAAATCTAGCAACTGGTCTCATCAGTTTCCCAGATCTTTATGGACTGTTGTTAAAAGAAGAGGGGGTGCTACAGAGTGACAAACATGGCCTTGTCCCAACTGTTTTGAGATATGTTGCTGCCATCAAATTCACTCAGTTTAAACATTTGATATTTCCTCAAATCTCATTGTTATGCTCTATGCTGGTTTGCTGGGGTTTTTTTTGTTTGTTTTGTTTTTCTCCACTGAATTAGGTTGCGTGATACTGGGAATTTCCACCTCCAGAGGAAGAGTCTGGATTCCCGCCCTACAGCTGCCACATCTGTTGTCCATCAGATCTTTGTCAGCTGTACTTCAGGAGCAGTGCGAGCACTCAGTCTTCACCAGATAGTCGGCTCACTGTGCATGGTAAATTGTCTCATTCAGCACTTTCTTTGTAACCCTCTAACTTCCTAGTTCCTGGTCCTAGTTTCCTGTTCTCAGGACACCGCATCGGATCACCTTCCTCACTGGATAGTACTAAAGTTAAACTGGGCACTCAGTACCACAAGTACACACATCTTGCCTGCCCTCCTGGATACCCCTTGCTTTTCCCTGCAAACCAACATGGTCTCCCCTTCATCAGACTCATCACTCATTCAAGTAGGCCAGAAAGATTCTCTCCCTCTCTCACCCTGTCATATCAGATTCTTCTATCAGTTTTGGCCTGAATAGTACTACCTGGCCAAAAATATGAACTCAGCAGACCCAGTTCGCATGGCCCTTGCAAAACAGGGACCTGCATTAGGCAAACATAAGCAGGTGTCAGCATTGAGAATTCTGTCAGATGAACTGCAACACATGAGTCAGCGTTAAAACAAGGTGCTTAAAATGCTTAAGTTCACTGATGATAAATTGATTTCTGTCTCCCCCTCAGCAGGTTAGATCCCCGCACTGGTAACTGTCACGGTTAAGGCTAAGCAGCCTGAGGACGCAGCCACGTAACCTCCCACTCCAGTTTTCATATTCCAGGATGCTGTTTTGCCTTTACCAGAACTGTTCTCAGGTGAGTCGGGGCACTATCAGGGGTTTCTCTTGCCATGTTCCCTAGCTTTTTCTCGTTCTCCATGTTCCTTCCCTGATAGGGCCCTCTATATAGTTGGCCTTCTTCAGCTCTGGCCTAGGCAGAAGCTTTTTTCCAGTTAAATTTGATTAAAGCTTACCCTTATGAAGATGCTTAGTCAACTTAAAGAAGGCTTTTGGCCATTTACTTGTTGCCATCAGTGCACAAAAGAGGTTATTGAATCTGAGGCCGGGGAATAGGAGCATCGTGGAATATATCACTGAGTTTTGGACTGTGGCTGCAGAGACAGGTTGGCCTGAAAATGTGCTACATGGTGTGTTTGTTCAAACACAGAATTAGAAGTTCCCATCTCCCAGCCACGACTCGGCTCCCGAGGCCCCTCCACCCGAGCTCCTGAGAGTGGGCTCCAGATCGCCGCGTCTTCCTGGTGGAGATTCTGCTGAGCCAATGCAAATTGGCAAAGTGAGTCTGACTCAGGAGGAACAGTGAAGATGGTTTGAGTCAGGAGAGTGTTTATAATGCAGTCATGAGATTCATTTGATTTCCTGCCCAGTGTGGCCAAAAGGTCCCACCCACCAGTAAGTTTGGGGATACTAGTGGGGAGCTCGATACAATCTGTTCAGCCCTGTTTAATGTTACCCACTACTAGCCATCACAATCACGACTCATCTACCCGCCAGGCATTAGTTGATTCTGCAGCTGAGCAGAATCTGCTTGACAAAATATTAGCCACCCAATTAGCTCCTCCCTTGAAATCTTTATTATCCCTCATATCAAGCCTTTGCGTTAAATGGTAAGATACTTGCCTCAGTTGTCCACCAAACTAACATGCTCCATTTAATAGTGTCACTAAACCACAACAATAAAAAAAAAAAGTTTATATCTTCTCGCCTTGAAAACACCCATCATTCTTGGCTTCCCCTGGTTACAAAAAGACAATACACTGAGAATTTATTGGACACTGTTCTGTCCCAACAATGAGGATCAGGAGGTATGCTCCTTCTTTTCCCAACCTTTCTCCCCAGCGGAGTAGAATTATGATGACAAAGATGATGAACTTTTAGCTATCAAGCTGGCACTTGAGGAATGGCAACACTGGTGGCAAAGGGCCACAGAGCCTTTTGTTATATGGACTGTCCACAAAAACCTAACTTATTTGCAAAAAGCCTGCTAAGTGGTCCCTGTTTTTTGGTCGCTTCTCTTGTACTATTTCTTATTGACTGGGTGTAGGAACACTAAAACTGACGCTCTGTCCTGTCAGTTTTTCACGGAGAATGAGGATCCAAGACCCATACACAATGAAGCATATTCTTCCATCCTCCTGCCATGTAGATGCAGTTATCTGGGAAACTGAAAACAGACAGAGCCTGAACCAGGCACTGAGATGTAAAAGAGTATGTATCAGCTTGTTCAGTGTGTGCCAGGAAAAAAAGCAGCACTCAGTACCCTTCTGGGTTGCTCCATCCTCTGTCTGTCCCTCATAGACCCTTGTCCCATATAGCCCTGGTCTTTGCAACTGGTCTTCCTCTTTCTAATGCACATGTGTCAAACTCGAGGCCCGCAAGCCAGATCTGGCCTGCGAGATAATTTCATATGGCTATTATTAATGGCCTGCTGGTAAATAGTGCTCCCACCACTACTACACTACTACAAATCCAACTATGCATTGCCATCTCCATTAACCTGGTACTCTGTAATATATATTTATTAGGAGCACTGTATAAGAAATCATCCTTTTCGTACTTAAGTAACTTTTTTTAATTTTTCAATCTAAGTTCTTACATCTTGCACTGCTATTTCCTATTTTTATTTTTTTGTATATATATATATATATATATATATATATATATATATATATATATATATATTTTAAATTTATTTTATATGTTGTGCACTGTTACTCTTGAGTAACAGTGCACAGTGTGAGGAAGTCTCCCCATTTACTATGCAGAAAGTGGAATCTATCAGATAGATATGATTCAAACCACTGCAATGCAGTTTCCTTAGTATGAACGGTGTGTTCTAATCGCTGTAGTAAAATATTGTGGTCGAGCAGTATTGAATGCTGCACCGAGGTCTAGCAGGGCAAGCGCAGAGATGAGTCCACTGTCAGAGGCCATAAAAAGATTATTTGTAACCTTCAGTAGTGCTGTTTCTGTGCTATGATGCACTCTAAATCCTGAATGAAACCCATGAAATAGATCTTTTTTTTTTTTGCAAATTATCAGTTAAGTTTTTGAAAGCTACTCTTTCAAGAATTTTTTTAAATAAAAGGAAGGTTAGAAATTGGTCTATAATTAGCTAAGCCAGCTGGAACAAGTAAGGCCTTTTTAAGTACTGGTTTAATTACCACTACCTTTAAAGCCTGTGGTATATAGCCTGTTAATAAAGATGCATTAATCACATTTAAAATTGAAGCAATAATTAATGGCCAAAATTATTGAGCAGTCTTGTAAGAATGGGGTCTAATAGACATGCTGATGGTTTAGAGAAGGGCATTATTGAGTTAAGATTGATCGAGAGAAAGAGCCCAAGTATACATGTGCAGGTATTAGAGTTGCTGTACTTAATGGGATATCTGTAAAATGGCTGTGAATATATTTTTTTCTCTAATAGTTAAAATTGTGAAGAAATTGATGAAGTCATTGCTAGTTTAAGTTAAAGGAATACTTGGCTCAACAGAGTTGACTCTGTCAGAATGGCTACAGTGCTGAAAAGAAACCTAGGGTTGATCCTCTTTTCTTCGATCAGTGATGAATAGTAAGATGTCGCAGCTTCATAGAGGGATTTTTATAGAGTAGCAAACTATTTTTTTCTAGACAAAACATAGCTCTTCTAAACAGAGTACAATGCAATTTCTTTTCTAGCTTACATGTTATCTGCTTTAAGGTGCGGATTTGAGAATTATACCAGGGAATCATATATCTATGATTTCTTGCCATATGTATGTAGTGAGGATATAACAAGATAATCAACTTCTGTGGGAGTAAAGTTTAGCTAGCTGCTCTGCATTGTGTTTGCACATTTTGGCACCCCTACTTCCCGTCAGTGGAAGTAGGGGTGCTGGTGGGAGATCAAACCATATATTTCTCCCTACCTTGTTTAATGATCTTTGCTTCAATCCATGTTCATGATGATTGTTTTCCCTCTTCAGGCTCTGGTGGAGTCAGGTGCTGAACAGAATTTTGTGGACTCCAACCTTGCTAATCAGTTGAACTTTCCTCTCACTCCTCTCTCTGAATCATTGCAGGTTCAAGCCCTTGTCGGCCGCCAGTTGGCAAGCACCACGCATCAGACAAGTTCCACATCAGTTCCTCTTCTTCTGTCTGGCAACCATCATGAGTACCTTCCCTTCTTTATTGTCCATTCACCTCTGGTCCTCGGGCACCCCTGGTTACAAAAGCATAATCCTGTCACTGACTGGTCATTGAGCAAAATCACTACATGGAGCCAATATTGTCACAAACATTGTCTCCAGTCAACTCAGCCCCAGTCCAATCCTCAACTGAGCCATGTGGGTCCCGAGCCTCCAGACCTAACCACCGTGCCTGTTTGTTACCATGATTTGGCCTATATTTTTTGCAAAGACCTAGCTCTGTCCCTTCTTCCACACCGCCCATACGATTGTGTTATTGGTCTACTCCCAGTAGTACCACTTCCATCAAATTATTTGTACGGTTTTGTCTAGGCCCAAAAGAGAGGCAATGGAGACCTATATTCATAGTTCCCTCAAAGCAGGTACAATCCACCCATCCTCTTCTCCTTTGCCACTGGCTTTGGCTTTGTTGAGAAGAAAGATAAGAACCTCAAACCATGCATCAACTACTGGGGTCTCAACTAAATAACAGTAAGAAACAAACATGCCCTGCCATGATTGAGTTTGGCTTTTGAGTTGTTACAGGGAGCCACTGTCTTTGTCTATTTGGATGATATTCTAATCTTTTCTAGGAACATCAAGGAGCACCAGGAGCATATTCACCAGACTCTGAGCAGTTACTGGAAAATTTGTTCTTTGTAAAGGGTGAGAAATGTGAGTTTCATGTCCAGACATTTTCCTTACTGGGGTACATTATTGCAGAAGACAGCATCTGAGCAGATCCAGACAAGGTAAAAGCAGTAGTCAAATGCCCTGTTTTGTCTAATCACAAACAGTTACAAAGTTTTTAGGATTTGCTCATTTTTATCACTGCTGCATCAGGGATTACAGCCATGGTCTGTTGCCTCTAAGGGCTCTAAGCCTTTTCTTTGGACTTCCATGGCTCAATAAACATTGACCACCTAAAACATCTGTTTGCCACATCCCCCATTCTGGATCCATCAGAGCCCTTCATTGTGGAGGTGGACGCTTCTGACTCAAGGGTATTAGCTATCTTTTCTCAGAGGTTTCAGGATAAAATGCATCCATGTGCTTTCATTTCCCACCATTTGTCTCTCTCAGAACTAAATTATGACATTGGCTACCGAGAGTCGCTGGCGGTCAAGCTGGCATTGAAAGAATGGGGATACTGGCTGGAGGGGGGTGCAGCAGCCGTTTCTGGTTTGGACTGACCATAAGAAAGGCCAAAAGACTGAATGCTCGTCAAGGTAGGTGGTCCTTGTTTTTTGCCAGGTTTAATTTCATGATGTCTTATTGACCAGGTTCCTGCATTACTAATAAGCCCGATGCCCTCTCTCACATTTCACTAGCTCAGAACTGCCACACAAGGAAGAGACAATTATTCCTGCATCCCGCATGGTAGGATCCTTAACCTGGGACATTGAATTGCTGGTTCGATCTACCCAGTGGGATGAGCCTGACCCAGGAACTGACCCTGTCAACTGCCTCTATGTGCCACCCTCAGTCCATTCCAAAGTGATGCACAGGCCCATACAGCCTGTTTCACCTGCCACCTCAGAGTTTTTAGGACCACCACATTCCTCCAGAGACTGTTTTGGTGGGCCTCTCTGATGTCCGGGAATACATTGTTGCCTGCAACATCTATGACCGGAGCAAGGTATCCTTGATTCCATCAGCCGGACTGTTAAAACCCTTGCCCTTACCCAGCCAGGGGTAAGGGGCCCACATCTCCATTGATTTTGTCATTGGGTTGCTTCCTTCCTCAGGTAATATCATTATACTGACTATTATTAATCGATTCTCCAAAGCTGCTCACCTTGTTGCTCTCCCCAAGAGTCCTTCTGCTCTGGAGACAGCCCGTCTACTCACCAACCAAGTTTGTCAACTCCATGGAGTTCCTCAGTTCACATCCCACACCTGGCAAGAGTTCTGCACCACTCTTTGTGCCCAGGTCAGGTTGTCCTCAGGTTTTCACCGACAAACCAATGGGTAAACTGAACTTCTTCACCGGGAGTTGGAAGCAACCCTGCGGTGTGTGACCTCCGCCAACCAGAATACATGGAGCTCACATCTGGCCTGTGTGGAATACTCACACAATACTATGACCTCCTCTGCCACTGGGCTGTCACCTTTTGAGGCCAGCCTTGGTAACCAGGCACCACTTTTCTCATCTCAGGAAATGGAACTGAGCATCCTAGCCATAAAACACCATCTTCGCTGTTTTAAACAGATGTGGCCAATTACTGGCCAATAATCTGCCTCAGTACAACACGGAAACACCTGTCAGGCATCATAGCAGCTATGATAAAGAGGAACATGGCTCAATACATGAGTGGGGCTCAGAAAGGAACTGGCAGAAACACCAGAGAAGTAAAGCACCAGCTCCTGGGAGACAGAGCAGTCACTCGAAACCTGTGCACCACCTGGATAGACTACAAAAAGCCTATGACTCAATGCCACACACATGGATCCTGGAATGCCTAGAACTGTACAAAATCACCAGGACCATAATGAGCCTTCATCAGGAATTTAACAGGGATGCAGAAAACAACACTAGAGGCCAACTTCAAGCCAACTGTACAGGTCACCATCAAGTGCAGGATCTACCAAGGAGATGCCCCATTGCTGTTCTGCATACCCCTGAACCCCCTCAGCCAGATCATTAAGAAAACTGGCTATGGATAGCCAGCTGCCTTCTCCACATGGACAACATCAGGCTGTATGCCAGAAGGGAATAAGACATCGATTCACTGATCCACACCACTAGAAACTACAGAAACAAAACTGGAATGTCATTCAAAATGGAGAACTGTAGTTGAATGGTAACAAAGAGAAGGAAGGTAGACAGAACTGAGGGGACTGCACTACCAGAAGGCAACATTGCCGACAGTGAAGACAGCTGCAAGTACCTCGGAATCTCACAGGCACATGGGAACCATAAAGAGACTGCTCAGAAAGCTACAACTGCCAAGTACATGCAGAGAGTGACACAAGTCCTGAGGAATCAGCTGAATGGCAAGAACAGGATCCACAAAACACCATTATGATTTATGTGGTCATTGTTCTCATTAGCTGCTAACAGCACTTCCTATGTTGGAATGTCCGTCAACACGTTGTCACCTAAACTATCGCATGATTTCATACAAGCAACTACCTGCAGCAGCAGGAACTGACGTTCCCCGCGAGTCGCTCATATTCTTGCTGGGAAACATAGTTTTGTTCTCCTAGGCCTGGCACAGCAGAAAATACTGCATGTTTGACTTTATACCTTCCTGTATACATTCCAGAGACACTTAAAACTTTTATTACACTATGGAAAGTAGTTTATTTTGATGCACATACTGTCTTTTTGCAAATTCTGCACAGTTTTCATTTTTTTTTGGTTTTTCCTACAGTTTATAAAATTAGTGTATCTTACAAATGAAGTTATGAACACACTCGAAATGTATTTTCTGTGGTTTGAAAGGCCTCTGTGCAGCTTTTTCTCATTTACAATTTTGAGGGATACAGCTATGGCTTTTCTGTGTCTAAAAAAATATGTAAAAATAAAAAACAAATTTTTTTGTGGGTTATTGCACTCTTTAGCTTATTTCTGTAGGTACTATTTCTTGATTTCTTTTATACATATTTGGAAAATTTGGGATATAAAGATTCTATTGATGTATAGAAAATTGAAATATTCAAAAGAAATGGCACTACAGCATGTAAAAATGTAAAGATATAGTCTGGCAGAACTTGTTCTATTGTAGGTCATAAAGGGTTAAATTAAATTCTTGATTTAAAAGGGAGCCACTGAAGAGAAGATAATATGGGAAAAATATGACCTCACTTTCTCATCCCTTTACTCTCACTGCTGTATTTTTGATAAACTGGAGGCTTTTTAGAGAACTTTTAGAACAACCTGATAGTAATGATTTACAATAGTCCAACCTAGAAGTAATAAATGTATTAATCAGTTTTTCAGCATCACTTTGAGACAAGATGTTTTTCTGTTTTTTTAACCTGTCTTGTTGTGTCAAGAGGAGCTGTATTGTAGGCTCCTCTTGTTAGTTTCTTTCTTCTATTTTCTTTCTTTGTTTCTTTATTTACAAGTGTCAATAGCGTGGCCTGACGACACCAGAGCAGACTGGTGGGAAGTGGTGTGCGTAACAGAAAACACAAACAACCCCCCCCACCACCACCACCACCACCAAACAAACAGCACCTGAAAGAGAAGAATACAACAAACACATACTCTTGTTCTGTTGCTTGTGTGTGCATGTGCGTTAGTCATGAAATGTACTTAATGATGGGAAGCCACAATAATGACCCCTGGAGCCAGAGATAGACAGAGAGACTCAGGAAACCCAAGCTGCCTGCAGTCCCCCATAAGCAATGAAAACCCAAGACCACACATCCCAATGTCAATGGCGTGCCTAACCCCAGAGAAGAAGGAGGGAGGTCCCAGCTGGGGTTTCCATGGCGAAAGACTCGGAGAACCAGTGACAATGGACAGCTGACCCCACCAGAGACCAGTAATCCCTGCATGAGCCAAGGGAGGGCCCCAGGTGCCTGAGAACCACCCGACGCTGACTAGAGCCACCCCCTGTGCGCAGAAGCGACCTGAGCCAACCCGAACCACAACCCCAAGGGGGCAGGCCAACAACCATGCCAAAAAACCCAGCCTCATGCCCCGGAACCACCAAGTGCCCAGCAAGTGGGCAGCAATGACCAATGGGGAGCAAACATGTCCTACAGCAAGCCCCAGACCAGGGCCAGCCATACATCCACATGCACACATGTGCACATACACACACACACACACACACACACACACACATATTAAGACAAAGAAAAATGGACAACAAGACACACTCATCCACACTGGTCCATCTTCTGATGTATGGGCAAATGAGTGCCCCAAGAGCCAGCAGCCACCCCAGAATGCAGTCAACCAAATCCTTGACACACTAACCAACCCCCGTTTGGGTGCAGGAAATGGGTGTGGAAAGACCTGCTTGCTTCCCTCCCCACTCATCTGGAAGCTGAAATGTTGGGTGCATGTGCTGGTGTATGAGGTGTAAGAAATAAGTATGACTGTATGAAAAGAGTTCTATTAAAATTTAGCGGTCAGATGTATGATGATCAACAGTACTCATCCACACCTTCCCCCCAAAACCCTCAGTGTCTAAGGTGCAGATAAAATTGAGTGGAAGACAGCAGTGAGTGAGTGGAGCCACATTAGTTGTCCCACCACCAAACTTCTGAGGAACATATCTGCCCCCCAATGTGTGTATGGTGATGTGTTGTTATCCATAATGTCTATAGTGTAATTAAACGGGAGGGGTTTGTGGCTACGCGGCACACCATGTTGATGGCCCTACTCACTGTGGCCTATGTGCCCCCCCCCCCCGAGGTCCTACATAAGTGAGTGATGTAGGTAGAAGACTACCTCCAGAAGGAGAGAGCCAGCTACCTAACTGGTTCAGTAAGTACCCCGATTCCACACACCCCACAGCAGGGCGGGGGAGAGCAGGTCTGGGGCCTACAGGAACAGCACCCCAGAACAATGCCAGATCTGATATCAGCACCCACCACCCTCAGCGCAAAAGGCAGTGTAGTGTGTGCAGATATGCCCATTTGCACACCAAGCCCCAACACCAGTCAACCACAGAAAAGGTGACAGTACAAACCCATCCAAGACAAGCTGCTCCCAACCCTCCCATGCTACCTCACAACTGGGGACAGCTGCTCCCTCACCTGACTGCCCACTCCACCTGGAGGCCTGGCAGAGTGGGGCACACAGGAATGGGCCCAAACAGGAGATGGGCGTCAGGCACCAGGGTCCCAGACCCCGCACTGGGAGGCCAGCCACCCAGCTCAGAGCTGGCACACAAATCGCAGCCTCAGCCCTCTAGCACCATGAAGTTCACAAGCCCCCACAGCCCAAAGTCCACCCCCGGGCGGAGAGAGAGGCAAGACCACAGTTGATCAACCCCACTATGTAATGGAATTAATCAGTGAGAAGCACAAAGAAGCAAATAAGTCTGCTTGTTTGTGGAGGCAGACATTCTCTCCAGACTAATGTGATCTAGAAGTAAATTTCTATATTGTGTAACATATAAATTATTTTTTAATTTCCAATTCATGAAGATAGTTTTCTTAGTGATGGATAACGCGGCAAGAATTCCATATCTAATTCACTTACATCACCTAAAATGCATAGTGTGGGTGAGGTTGGGATACAGCAATTAAAGCATGTGGATAGGTCTTCACATATCCTCTGCCAGAACTTCTGAACAGGCATACAAGACCATATTGCATGCATGTAGTTCTCAGCAGAGTTGCCTGCACAGTGGGTGCATATGTTTGAGTGTGTAAGGCCCATTTGGCCCATCCTTTGTCCTGTATAGTGTGTTCTTTGGAGAATTTTATATTGTATAAGTTGTAAGTTTGGACTTTTTGTCATTTTGAAAGTGTTCAAACAAATTTGTGTATAGAAGTTTTGATCTGGATTAATGGAGAGATCACTCTCCCATTTTGCAATTTGGAGAGAAACTGAATTGTCAGTATTCAAGAATAACTCATACAGTTTTGATAACAATTTAGGGGTGCAGATGTAACGGAGTTAAAAATTAACTTTAATTATAATTACTAATTCATGTTATTTTGAGTATTTGTGAATTTTATCTCACTGAGCTATTTTAATTTGTCATTGCTTTATCGATTTTGCTTGTGGAAAATGCCTTTCTGCACTCTGTTATTTTTGTGCCTCCTGGGCTTCCGTTGCCCTTCCTGGCCTGTGTAGCTACCCCCCCTCCCTCTTCCCCTCACAGTGTTGTTCTGCGCTGCTGAGGGTAAGTCGCGAAAAACTTGCTGCTATGATTTAGCATTGTTTTCTGCATGGAAGTAGTCATGTATACTGAAGCCTTTGGCACATGTTATTTACCGTTGTTTATTTGTATGTTGTGAAGCTTTTCTGGGCTGTTTAGATGACTATTGTAAGTTTTATAGACGTTTTTCCTGCCATTTTTTTTGGCGCGAACATGATCGTCAGTTCGCTGCCCAGTGTGTATTCGTGCAGTACAGCTTGTCTAAACACTACCCTTACTTGCATGTTTAGGAGCAGAGTGCATGGGAAAAGGCAAACAGAAGTGGATTAATGTCTTTTAATCTCTTCTGCAGGTATGTGTTCTTATTTTAAGTTGTATATTTTATTTCAATTTGTTCTTTAACTCTGTCCCTATGCATATGTGGTTATGTGTTAATGTGGCCACAAGGTGGCATTTTTTTTCTCGTTAGTTTATTTCCATTTTGTAAAGAGATTTAATGTTGGAAATTGAAATTAAAAAGAAAAATATGTCAGCACAGTGTTGTTCTGCGCTGCTGAGGGAGCAGAGTGCATGGGAAAAGGCAAACAGAAGTGGATTAATGTCTTTTAATCTCTTCTGCAGAAAATAAATGTCCCAAACCGCCTGAGTGAGTCGTCTTCTTCAAAAACCTATACGATCAGGAATGTAATCTGTTACACTGGTGCCGTGACCCTTTGGATCTACAGATCAGCTCGACGCTTTTCGCCGTGGATGCTGTGCAGCTGACCTGATCTACAGTTCAAGATTCTTTTGTGGTCAGGTTAATAAGAGACTCTGAATCACAGCGCTTTTCTTTTACAATCATTGAAAGAAAAAAAATAGTTCATTGTGTCATTTTTTTTTAACTTTTGCTCCCAGTTAGATTGTTGCTGTGCTTTGTTTTTTTTGTTTGTTTTTTTTTCTTTCTGTCTCTATTTGTGAGCACAGCTGTGGTACATTTTATAGTTAAAGGTAGCCGGTGTGTTAGTGATGGATGGGTTTGCTACTCCTAAGTTACCTAAAGGTAGGGGTGTGTGGTTCAACTATACTGCTGACAGTGGGGCTGTAGGACATTCAAAGCTCTCATATGATGGTTGTGCAGAATCAGGGTTAGGTCAGAGCCAGAGCTGTACTTCCATTGATGGGTTCATGAGGGAGAATCCCCCTACCTCCACACCCCGCAGTGATGTCGATGCCCTCCATCACCTTACAGACATGGTTGGACAGTTAGGGGCTCAAATTGGTGAGTCGATTGTTTCTAAACTAATGTCAGCTGGCGTTGTAAACATGAAGAGTGAACCTGAGCCTACCCTTGCCACTCAAAACTCACACTGTGACAGTAACAGACATGACCTACCTCATGTGACAGTCCATGTTAAACCCGATAGGGTACTCCAGCCATACAGGGGCGACAACACTGACAAATGCTCAATCCAAGACTGGGTTGACTTGACTAAAATGCACCTCAGAAAACAAGACGTACCTACCTGTGGTCAAGCAGAAGAGATCATGTGCCACTTAATGGGCAAAGCCAAGGATGTGGTACAGATTGCCTTGCGTAGTGATCCTTCACTGGATGTTAAGAAGAATCCTGAACTGATATATGATGTTCTTCTCCATTACTTTAGTGAAGCTACCTCATGTCTCCCACTTGCCGACTTCTATGCTACTCTGCCCAGACACAGGGAGAATCCTGTTGACTATTGGATAAGACTGAATAAGGCAGCAGACCTAGCTCTTGATGGCCAGCGTAAACGTGGGAAGCAGGCAGAGAGCATGAATGATGAAGTGGCTCTCATGTTCGTCAAACATTGCCCTGACCCAGAGTTATCCTGCGTTTTGAAGTGCAAACCAATTCATGAGTGGACTTCACGTGATGTTCAGCTAAGGATTGACGACTACCAGAGAGAGTTGAGGGCAGCTGGCAGAACCACTAATGCTCCACACCTAAGAAGCCAGATCACTACCATCACCCCCGAGCAGCCTGGTCCAGTGTCACCTAGCCTGGCAGCTTTTGAGCATTGTGATACCCCTAGCTCATTACCTTCAGCCTCCTTTCTCCAATCACGACATCAGGCAAATCATCCTCCATGCCCATCTCCAGCTGCGACCTCATTCCAAGGTGGTTCTCAGGATGCTCAAAGCAGAGACACTGTTCCTGTTGTTACACAGCAGCTTCAACAGTCAGAGGAGAGACTTCTTGCTCGAATGGTAGACATGTTTCAACAGGTGATGGAGAGAATGCAGCAACGTGATACTTTAATCCTACTCGGGGTGGAAGGCCCCAGCGTGCACCTCGTGAGCAGCGTACCAGAGAGACAGGTTGCAAAGTTTGTAATGACTCAAATCACACCACGACTTCACACTGCATGTCTAAGAGACTGTGTTTCGCCTGTTTTGCCCCTGGCCACACCAAACTGAACTGCCCTGTAATTAGGCCTTCCCAACACCAGTCTGAGGGAAACTAGCAGACCTGTATTCGGAGGGAGGCAGTGCAGGTCACATCATACACTCCCACATTGATGACATGTCAGATGCTGAGACCTTATACACATCAGAGAAAAACTCGTGTAGTGGCTCTGGAATTGTTGTTTATCAGAACATTCACCGAGTGGGCAGCAGTGACAGTCTTTTCTACACTTCTGTGAATATGGGTGGAATGTTTAAGATGGGTGGAATGCTGGACAGTGGTTCGATGGCCTGCAGCATCAGTGAGGCAGCTGAAATGAAGCTTCGAGAGGCTGGAGTAATAACTGACCAAAAACTAACTGCTGCGGATGTGGTCCTAGTTGGATGTGGTGGGCTCCGTGTTAAACCTAAATGTGCTTTTGATGTGGAGATGGAAGTATATGGCTGTAAGATGGTGGTCCCCACACTTGTTGTTCCGGGCCAGCATGATGATTTGATACTAGGTACTAATGTCATAAAACACATCCTGCATCAGTCCAAGTTATGTGAGTCTTACTGGAAAACAGTGTCTGCCCCCTGCCCATCTGGGGATCCAGAAACTGAACATTTCCTATCCATGCTGTCTGGTCTCAATCCCTGGAAGGGTGGAGATGTTCCTAATAAGGTCGGCACTGTGAGGTGTAACTCGGCTACCTGCCTTGAGCCTGGGCGGGAATATCTTGTGTGGGGGAAACTGCCCAAGAACACTCACGTGTCTCCAGGCAGTACCATCATGACAGAGCTCACATCATCCCGCTCAGCACCCAGAGGTATTTTGGTTGCAAAGATTGTGACTACATTGTGGGGAGACAGGTGGGTCCCATTAAAGCTCATTAATATGTCTGACAGACCTGTGTTGCTGAGACGCAATGCAAAACTAGCTGATGTCTACACCATTGTGGCCCTAGAGGACATGGGTGGTGCAGAGTGCTCAGAGGTTCCACTTGCTTGTTGTTCTCAATATGCCAGGTCACCCACTGCAGATGCTAGTTTGGCCAAAGACAGGTTGAAATCAGTTGGGCTCAGTGATGTTGATATCGAGTCTTGTGAAGTTTCTGAGGGCTGCAGGACTAGAATGGCTAACCTTGTTGTGCAGTATGAGAGTTTGTTTTCACGCCACCATCTTGACTGTGGTGAAGCAAAGGGCTTTGTGCACCGCATAAACCTCTCTGATAACAGACCGTTCAGGCTCCCATACAGGCGAGTGCCTCCTGGCCAGTACCAGAAGCTGCGCCAAGTACTGAGTGAGATGGAAGAAAGGGAAATCATCAGAAAATCCACAAGTGAATACGCATCACCTCTGGTGCTGGTGTGGAAGAAAAATGGAGATCTCCGCATCTGTACAGATTTTCGCTGGTTGAACAAGAGAACCCTGAGGGATGCCCACCCCCTTCCTCATCAGGCAGATTGTCTGGCAGCACTGGGAGGAAACAGTCTGTTCAGTACAATGGATTTGACCTCTGGGTTCTACAACATGCCGCTCCACGAGGATGACAGGAAGTATTCAGCCTTCACCACTCCTATGGGCTTATATGAATACAACCGTCTGCCGCAGGGCCTCTGCAACAGTCCTGGGAGTTTTATGCGCATGATGACCAGCATATTCGGAGACCAGAACTATCTAAGCCTACCTTGCTACTTGGATGATCTGTTGGTGTTTGCACCTGATGAGGAGACTGCGCTGCAACGTCTGGAAATGGTGTTTGCTAGGCTGCATAGCCACAATTTGAAGCTGGCTCCCAAAAAGTGTTTCTTCCTCAGGAGGTCTGTTAAGTTTCTTGGCCACATCGTTGATGAACATGGTGTTTCAACAGACCCCAGTAAGGTTGAGGCCATCACAAGTATGACAGCCGCTCAACTCATGGAACCAGATGGTGTGACTCCATCTCAGAAGCGGATAAGATCCTTTTTGGGGATGATCAACTACTACCAACATTTTGTGCCCCGGTACTCTGCCATTGCCAAACCGCTGTTTGATCTGTTAAAGGGTGGCAGAAGAAAAGGCAAACACCATCACAATAAACTATCACCCAGAAAGTTGCATGCTTCTGATTGGACAGCAGAACAAGAACGTGCATTTGAACACCTGAAGTCCTCACTGACACAAAGTGTTGTCTTGGCCCACCCTGATTTCACTCGTCCTTTTGTGCTGTCCACTGATGCATCCCTGGATGGCATAGGTGCTGTACTGTCTCAGGTCCAAGAGGGTGAGACACGAGCCAGGCCCATTGCTTTCGCCAGCAAGTCTTTGTCTCAGTCGCAAAAGAACTACCCGGCTCATAGGTTGGAGTTTCTAGCCTTGAAGTGGTCTATCTGTGACAAATTCAGCCACTGGCTGAAAGGCCACAAATTCACAGTCTGGACTGATAACAATCCGTTGACTCATATCCTGACAAAACCAAAACTAGACTGCTGTGAGCAACGTTGGGTGGCTAAATTGGCAAGTTACAACTTTGACATCAAGTACATCCCAGGTCAGCAGAATGTCGTGGCCGACGCACTCAGTCGTGTGCCATTTGTTCGGGAGAATGTTGGCTGCAGGCTGCTTGCTGAGCCTTATGCCAGTCTTCTCACTGAAGTTAGAGATATGTCAAACTCCTCCGTTCAGAATGCCTTTCGGTCATCCAGTGGTCGCAAAGAATCTTCCTCGTTGCGTGCTACTGCCCATTCAACATGCAGCCCACTACAAGTGCTCCCTGAGACTGTTGTGAAGGAGGATGTGTCTGCTATATTACACTCGCACATTGAGTGGGATGCTGGTCCAAGAACTCGTGCCATTGAACTGTTGCAACATCTGGCTCAGTTCATTCCATCTGGACAAGACACTTTGCCTTCCTACACTGAAAACGAACTCCGTGACAGACAGTTGGAGGACAGGACTCTCTCTCGTGTTCTGCACTATGTTGAGAGGCGGAGAAGGCCCTCTAGGAGAGAGAGGTTTAAAGAGTCTGTCTCTGTAACAAAATATTTAAAGCACTGGGACAAGCTAACTGTACGAAACGGTGTGCTTTACAGGATTTCTCGAGACCAGAAAACCAAGGCGAAAAGATTCCAGTACATTGTTCCTGACTCGCTCAAAACTGAGGTACTTAATGGGATTCATGACAGAACAGGTCATCAGGCTCAGTTCAGGAGCCTCAGCTTGACGAGGCAGAGATTTTTCTGGTTGAATCTGGACAGGGATGTCAGAGATTATATTCGACATTGTCAGCGGTGCATTGTCAGCAAGTCGATCGAGCCTGAAGGTAGAGCTCCATTGGGGACTATAACGTCAACCAGGCCGCTTGAGCTTGTTTGTATTGATTTTTGGTCAGCTGAAGATTCCAAAAACAAATCTGTTGACGTCTTAGTGATTACTGATCATTTTACAAGAATGGCTCAAGCATTTCCTTGCAAAGACCAGACAGCTAAGCAGGTGGCAAGGGTTCTCTGGGACCGTTATTTCTGTGTCTTTGGCTTTCCTGAAAGGATTCATAGCGACCAAGGAGCTAACTTTGAAAGTCAGCTGATAAGTGAGCTCCTCAGGGTCTCTGGTGTTAAAAAGTCCCACACGACCCCATATCATCCGATGGGGAATGGGAGTGCAGAGCGGTTCAATCGAACCTTGGGTGGCATGATCCGGGCATTGCCCCCTGAAGAGAAAGTTGACTGGCCAAGACGTTTGCAGACATTGGCCTTCATGTATAATTGTGCAGTCCATGAGACAACAGGTTATCCCCCCTTTTACCTTATGTTTGGTCGGGTCCCTCGCCTGCCTATTGATGTCCTCTTTCATGCTGTTCTTGATGACTCTGCTGTGGGGAACTATGACAAGTATGTGGCATGTCTTGCCAACGACCTGAAGGAGGCGATGCTGATTGCTCAGGACCATGCTTCCAAAGAGCAGAGAAGACATGCTCAGTTGTACAACAGGAGAGTTAAGGGTACCAGCATTGCTGTCGGTGACAGAGTACTCTTAGCCAACAAGAAGGAGAGGGGTAAGAGGAAACTTGCCGACCGATGGGAATCAACTGTCTATACGGTGACAGATGTTAATCCAGCAACACACACATACAGGATCTGTGACACAGTCACTGGACAGGAGAAGGTGGTTCACAGGAACCTGCTCATGCAGGTCAGTTTTCTTCCTGTGGAGCCCACTTGTGACGTATCGGAAGATGCTTCACTGTCTGCTAATGCCTACTCATCCGATGGAACTGATGACGGAGGAGGTGAAGTCTTGGATGAGAGTGACAACAGGGCTCTTTGTGAAGCAAGTGCGAGCTGTGATTGTAACAGCATTGGAAACTCACTTGAAGTTGCGGAAGGGGAGGAGAACCCTTTATCTGATCCGGAGCTTGTGGATTCTGAGAGGAGGACGATTGAATGGATAACACAATTGTCTGCACCCAATTCATCAGTTGGAGATGTTGCTGGCTTGCTGAGTATGACCTCTGACCCCAAAGGCTGCTCAGTTTTGCCTGAGAGCTACACGACTGCCCATTCTGTGAGTGGCGACATGTTGACTGTGGTGGATACCCCAGTGGCTGTGAGAAAACCAGATCCAGCTCTTAGTGTTGTGGCCCGCACAGATGGTGCTTCTGACATTCTGCGTACTGTTGATCAGACCTCAACTATGCACTGTGATGGCTGTACCACACAGACGCAGGTCAGGTCCAGATTCGGTCGCCTAGTCAAACCGGTGAACAGGCTCATACAAACTATGTCCAGGCAGGATGTTGTTCAGAACAAGTTTGATGTTAAAGCTGCCTGCAAATCTATGTTCCAGGCTTTTACTAATTGATTTCCTAACAAAATAGCCTATAATTGTTTTTGGGTCTACCATTTTTGTTTGGACGGGATGTTAAATTGTTTTCATTTTGTACTGTGTAATGAGTACTGTAAATACACTACGCTGTGTGTTGGGGTTTTGTGGGGTGTACAAGGCACCCTGTAGACAGTTGTTGGATTGAGGGATAGGCGCTGCCCTCATGCCACTTCATCCTTATGGGATACATTTGTTGTCTGTGTTTTTGACGTCAACCCCAGGTAATCTGTGAACTTGTGTTGTTTGACGGTGTGTGCTGTGTGGTTGGTACTCATGTTCGATAAAATTCAGTGGGGGTGAGTGTAACGGAGTTAAAAATTAACTTTAATTATAATTACTAATTCATGTTATTTTGAGTATTTGTGAATTTTATCTCACTGAGCTATTTTAATTTGTCATTGCTTTATCGATTTTGCTTGTGGAAAATGCCTTTCTGCACTCTGTTATTTTTGTGCCTCCTGGGCTTCCGTAGCCCTTCCTGGCCTGTGTAGCTACCCCCCTCCCTCTTCCCCTCACAGTGTTGTTCTGCGCTGCTGAGGGTAAGTCGCGAAAAACTTGCTGCTATGATTTAGCATTGTTTTCTGCATGGAAGTAGTCATGTATACTGAAGCCTTTGGCACATGTTATTTACCGTTGTTTATTTGTATGTTGTGAAGCTTTTCTGGGCTGTTTAGATGACTATTGTAAGTTTTATAGACGTTTTTCCTGCCATTTTTTTTGGCGCGAACATGATCGTCAGTTCGCTGCCCAGTGTGTATTCGTGCAGTACAGCTTGTCTAAACACTACCCTTACTTGCATGTTTAGGAGCAGAGTGCATGGGAAAAGGCAAACAGAAGTGGATTAATGTCTTTTAATCTCTTCTGCAGGTATGTGTTCTTATTTTAAGTTGTATATTTTATTTCAATTTGTTCTTTAACTCTGTCCCTATGC
Organism: Pterophyllum scalare; assembly: GCA_024447675.2. Classification (NCBI taxonomy): domain Eukaryota; kingdom Metazoa; phylum Chordata; class Actinopteri; order Cichliformes; family Cichlidae; genus Pterophyllum; species Pterophyllum scalare. Next base: position 55,098 of record JAMQGT020008036.1, read on the forward strand.
ATATGTGGTTATGTGTTAATGTGGCCACAAGGTGGCATTTTTTTTCTCGTTAGTTTATTTCCATTTTGTAAAGAGATTTAATGTTGGAAATTGAGTTTAAAAAGAAAAATATGTCGCACAGTGTTGTTCTGCGCTGCTGAGGGAGCAGAGTGCATGGGAAAAGGCAAACAGAAGTGGATTAATGTCTTTTAATCTCTTCTGCAGAAAATAAATGTCCCAAACCGCCTGAGTGAGTCGTCTTCTTCAAAAACCTATACGATCAGGAATGTAATCTGTTACACAGAGATTTAAAAATTCTCCTACCCATGTAGGCATTTCTAAATTTAGTTGATTGAGATTCAATCTTTGCTGTATGAAGGACTTCAATTGCTGATATTCCAGAAATTTACTGTTGCTGATTCCATATTTGGATATAAGGTCTTAGAATGAAATAGTTTTCATCTTGAATAACATGCTCTAGATTTTTTTCCTTTATCATGCCATGAAAGAAAATTGAGTACTTCTTTTTCTGACAAATATCTGGATTGTTTCAAGTGGCGTTAGTTTACAAGGGATAAATGAAGACTTTATTTTTAAAAATCCCACCAAGCTATCAGAGAAGTGTTTATGTTAAGGGTTTTAAAGCAATTATGATGCTTGATACTGGAGGAGGCAGATCCGAGATTTTTACTTTTCCACAAAGTGCTTGTTCTAGGTCCAGCCATGGGTTGTCTAATGAACTTGATTTGATCCATTCTGAAACACATTGCAACTTATTGGTTAAGAAGTAGTGATAAAAATTTGGAAGTTCTAGACCACCCCTGTTTTTTGGCTATTGTAAAGTTTTTAAATCTATTCGTGATGGTTTGTTTTTCCATAGAAATTTTGAGATGTTTGAATCTAGTGACTTAAACCAAGCAACAAAGGTTTTATTAGGGATCAGTGGGAACAATGTGTGAGATCATCCTCTATCATTTTTAATAGAGGAATATGAGTTAACCGTACCAAGTCTGAGGGCTTTATACCTAAATATTTATTGTTTCCTGACTGTGGTGGGATGGTGGAGATGTTCTGAAAATTACAATTCAGAGGCAAAACTATGGATTTACTCCAGTTGATGAAGTAATCTGATATAAATGAGAACTTCTAGAGCCTAGAATAATATATTTAAGTGTGATCTCTATAAATGAGATAGTCCAAAGCAATGGACAGTCCGCAAACAATGTGAAGAAGGTGGAGTGACAGGGGTGATTTGTAACAGAAGAATAGCAGCAAGAGTGAAAGGGGATATTTAGAAGAGTCTAATAACGAATGGTATAGAGAACTGCTATGATGTATGGTTTGGAGATGGTGGCACTAACAAAAAGACAGGCAGAGAGGGAAGTGTTAGAGTTAGAATTGAGTATATCAGAGGGACAAGTCAGATTGATCATTTTGGATATAAAGCTAGAGAGGCAACGAATGAGATGGTTTGGACATGTGCATGGACAAAAGATGCTGAATATGGAGCTGCCAGGCAAGAGGAAAAGAGGAAGAATAGAGAGGATTCATGGATGTAATGGAGGAGGCCGTGTAGAGGGTTGGTGTGATAGAGGATGATATTAAATGCTGTGCCAGTGCTGTGACAAATATTCACCTTACTGTTCCTAATAAATAAAACTGTTAAATGAATGGTGAGGGAGAAAGTACAGTAATTCCCTCTGAAATATAGCGATGTGGAAGTAAACAGTATAAAAAATGGAGCAATTAGGGCAAGTTCCCTTAATTTCATAATAGTATTATGAATGCATTGTTATAATTTTAGATCCCTGTGCAAAATTAATATGTTCTTCTTGTGTTTATTTATTTATTTTATTTTTTGGTGACTTTACTCAGGAAGGTCCAGATACCATTAAAACCTGCTGGTTAATCCCAGAAAGTTGATTTTTATTTTTTGGACGTAGCATTTTCAGTGGGAGAAACATTTTATCAATCATCCAAGTGACCTCTTTCGTGTCAGCTAACTGCAAGTTTCTCCAACCTTAAATTGTACAACTGTATAAATAATGACCAAAACTAGCACCACTGACTAACAATGGGCAGTAAGCTCAGTTTCATGATTGTTAACATGCAAATTGTCATCATCATTGTCAATTTCCATCAGTACCATTCAGAGTTGGGGAATGACTGCAATCACAGCATTGTAAGATGGACCTCTTACAATGCTGTGATTGCAGCCATTGTTATTACTGCTGCTTTTTCATGCTGTCCAAATTTTACTTCACTTTGGTTAATGTCTTAAATCTACTGAAAATTGTTTTGTAACGTGTAGGAAAAAACAAAACATGGAAGCATAACCATTAAGGCAATGGTAATTTAAAAAATGTTGACATAAATTGACTGAGAGAATGTTTAAAAAGTCAAATTCAAATTCCAAGACACTATTCTTTTAAACAAAAGATATTAGGCTTCAAACTACAATGTCCAAAATATCACCAGTGATTGGAGACATCACTGGGGATAATGGAATCTTAGAATAAGCCTTTTCCTGAAGGAAAATTATAATTATAAAGTGTCTAGAAAGGAAAAAAAAAAAGAAAAATTGTTTCCTCTGTCTGTACCAATGATACCACATGTTCAACTGTCTCCCTAAATTTTAAAATAACTGCTTCAAAAGTATTTTGGGGGGAACACTGGGGAAAAAAGGCTCAACAAGTCCCAGTCTCCATGTGTTATGCCTTCCTTTGGCCTGCTTGTGTAGCAGGTCTCATCTGCAAGCATTGGAGAGCTGATGTGGCCTTTTGTCAGAGACACTGGCAACACCTGGGCCCAGTGGGCCAGTGTTCTATAAAAGCCCTCAGAGCTCAGTTGCTAGGTAGCTCTCCTCCCTGAGACACCCTTGTTGGGTTTTTGGTATGGTTTGTCGCTCTTGACAACATAATATACACCATTTCTTCACTCATGCACTCTTGTCCTTTTAATTGGTGTTTGTGTGTGCATCTCCCTGTATTGACATGGCCATGTAACCCATTTTAAAACAATGGATAATCCCAGCAGGACTTAAACATGATTATGGGAATTATCTTAGCTCCAAGGGAAGGGAAATATTATTAAATTACAGCAGTATTTCTGAATGGTGTTGCAACATTTCTAATGGTATTGCACTCTCTAAAATATGCTGTAGCATAATTTTGAAATTATGATTTTAAAATTGATTCAAGTAAAACATTCATGTTTGTTAGCACATAGACCTGTGAATGAGCCTACAAACTGCCTTGCATAACTCAAATTCATGCCACTAAAGCATTTTTTGTTGCATTTGTTTTAAATACAAAGTGAAATATGTTTTTGTAACCTAACTTGCCTCAAATCAAGAATAAATAGAGAGCCCAGAGAAAATTTGGTGATTAAAGGGCAGCATCTGGTCTAATAATGACATTTAAACAAAGCAAATATAGAAATTTAAACTATCTTAAATCTATCTCTTTACGTAAGCAAACTGAACTTAGAACTGGCATAACTTGCTGACCAAGACATTTCAAACAGAGGAAAAAGTGAGTTTGTTTGGTTCGTTTTCACAACAGACATTTATAAAAAGTGCATAAACAGAATGTTGTGCTTTTGAGATGTTACAAGAGAAACAGGAAAGAGCAATATGAAATCAATAAGACCAAAGTAACTGAAAAAGTAATTAACAATGGAAATGATGCAGTAAAGCACTGGTGGTAATGAAAATTTTACCTACAATCTTAGTGTTCTGCAGCTCAATTTTTTTTTAAAATAAATTTATGAATTAACTGAAACCAAAGTCAGACAGTGTATGAAATAACATGCACACCTTGCCAGTAACTGACAATTCTGCTTGGCCTTTTGGTGTCATGCTTATTGACTTTATCCTGATCCTATGAGTCCCTCACTCCGTCATGGTGTCTGGGTCTACGACCATGGGTTTTGTGATATCTTTGTATTATAATTCCTGATCGTGTTTTTAATATCTTTTTCTACAGATTTAGTACTTTAGTTTTATTCAAGGGTTCTGTTTTTATTATTTCCTTAGTGTTCCTGCCTTCCTTGTCTCCTAGAGGTGTAAAAAGTTCAAACAAAAACAAAACTGATCAAAAGGTTATTGTACTGAAAAACAAAACAAAACAAAAAAGCATCTAAATTCGAGTGTGTTTTAATCCTCTGTACTACATTTCCAATCTCACTGTACAACAATAAATAAAGGTGTTCTATAGCCGTTTTACATTTCCCCATAATGGCTATGGCTGGCCGGCATTTTTTGCTTTTACTAATGTTTGTTTGGAAAAAAAACAAACAGATGTGTTAATTAAATATTTTATGGTTTTACTCCCAGGTCGCCTCAAATGCTCTGGCCAGGGTTTATCTAGTGCGTGTAGACTGTAAGACCACAGTTTACCTCATGAAGTGTCCACGTCTATTTATTTTTGGAGGAGGTTTGAAAACTTGAAAATGTGAAAAGAGTCAGGAATGAGTCGATGAGTCAGATAAGCTCCCTTCTGTCCAACAGCAATACTGAGATGAGATGTTGAGGATTTTGAGGACCGCTGCTATTTTAATAAGCGCTGCTGTTTTAGCCACCGTTAGCCCATGATGCTGAAACTTTCTTTGAGGTGAATCTAATGTTGTGGATGACTCAGACACTTGGCAAATAAACTCTCATATGATGTGAGAATGTGATCAAACAGGGGAAAGTGGGATTTTTAGGACATTGGAGCCTAACATTAGCTGGCAGAATGTTGCTTATAATCAACTGTTGTTGACTAGCCTGCTCCAGTCAGCTGTTGGTAAACGGAAGGGCCGCATGTCTAATCTGCTGAAAATCAGTAATTGCAACAATATCAGGAATAAATAAGCATGAGGTGATAAGGTGATATGTAGATACAGATTTTTTTTCTCATGAATCTTATTTTGTCCACATTCTTTTCTGAGGAATGTTGTGATTGCAGTTTTAGTAATGAAACAATAACAAATCTCTCAGATCATATGTAGTAGACATTGATCAGTTTTTTTTCTCAATTTTCATTTGTTTTCTTGTCAAATGTGGCTTTTGTGTTCATTGGACGTTTTTCGTCATCTGCATCAGGAGTTGTGACCTGAGGGTCCATCAGTTGCGGTCATTTGTGGATGAAGCTACAAAATCGAAATGTCACAGAAAGGACCTGTCCCTCTGGGGCAGAGAGGGGGGAAAGAGAAGATTAGAGGAAGAAAATGGACAAGGGTATGTTTCCATGAGCAATTACAACACATTTAGCTGGTAACCAACTCCAAACATAGTTAGCTATCACTACCTGACTAGGTATGGTCTTTATCATGTCACCCGTGTCACCGACTTCAGTGTGTTTTTAGTTGATATATGTTTTGCTTGGAACTTATTGTGATGGTCCTGGGTTTGTGACCCATTGTTTTTAGGTTTAGGACTTTCATTTTTGTATTGTTTCAGGTTACTGTTTGATTTCTATTTTGTATTTACAGTTTTGAATTTTTGTGTTTCTCTGCTAAGTCCTGGTTGGCTTCTTTGTTAAGATCCTCAGGCTTCTTAGTTTATATATCTGAGTTCTGTTCTTGGTCGTTGTTCACTTTCTATTTAATCCTGTTTCACTTCTCAGGCTTCCCGTGTTCCCGTCTGTTTGATGTTTTATTGTTTCTGGTTTAGTCTCCTGTTAAGTAGATCTAGTCCTAGTCTCAGTTCCTTGTGCTGTAGTTTAAATCGTCCTCTTGTGTCTAGTTATGATCTCGTTCCTCTAGTGTAGGTGTTGTGGTCCCTTCGTGTGTCTGCTTCCCTGCATTGTCTCAAGTCAGCATTTCTCTTTCCATGCCTACTTCCTGTTTTACTTTGGCAGTTTATTGCATTCAGTTTTACTCCCCTCTTCTTATTCCGTAATTGGAACAATACCCGGACGATACACAGATTGTGTGTGTATCGTCCGATTACCTTGTGTGTGTATCGTCTGTGTCCTCCTGTTCCTTGTCACATTGTCTCACTTAGGTAGTGTGTTTCCTGGTTCAGAGTTTCCCTGAGTATTCCTAGTTATTGACTTATTAGCTCCAGATGCGTGTTCCTCAGTTTCCTTTCACCTGATGTGCAACCAGCAATAAAGTTGTGTATTTCTGAGTTCCCTCCTGACTCCTGTGCTTGGGTCCTTATCCTGCCTGCCACACTGCAGAATCATGACTCTTATATGTCAGGGTTGTTCGATATTTGCAAGGTTCAATACATGGGACATGCTGGCTATGCATATCTTGGCTTTATTCATGCATGTTCAGACATAACTGCATTTGTGAGCTGTGGTGGTTTAATCCGATTGGTTTACTCACTCTTCCTGTTGTGACAGTGTTTTCTTGTTTTCACACTGTGGTCAGGTTGCATGGATAGACTAGTGGACCTCACGTTTATGCCTTATTTGTGCTCTTGGGGAGCCACAATGCCGTTTTGTGGTATAGCAGTGTAATAACATATTTAAAGGACTTTTGCTGATCACTTGTATTTTATATTATTCCATTGATGTTCAGCAATTCTGTATGCTGAATACTTATTATTTATATAATTACAAATGACTTATTTACTAGTCTGTAATTAGGTGCATTTGCATAGTTATACAAAAATATGCATCTTTTGGATGAAAAGAGCATGTCCAACATGTCCAAAAGCAGGTCAAACACCCTAAATTGCATATTTCCTAAAAAGCCTAAGCCCTCTAAATTGGATATTGCATGCATTGATACTTGTCACATCCTCCTCAATGTCATGGACATGACATTGGTTTGCAATATGTATCATATTAAAATACATTGTTTTTCAGTGGGCTTATGCACATGATACTGAAACAGGAATGCATCCCAAAAAATTAATATTTAACTTCAACCCTCCAGCATTAATAACAGTTAGGCTCAGGGGACAATGAAGTGGTATGAGGGGGGCGCCCAAATCAAATTTTGCTTAGGGCCCCTTCGAAGCTTGGGCTGGCTCTGCCTGAGCAAACCAGCAAATAAGCCTATTTTGAGTTTAGTCCTGTGTTGGGGGTCCTACTTTGCCTGCCACACATTTGTCCATGACACCATTTTAATGTTAAAATACATAAAAACTATGCATCAGGTTTCAAAACACATTGTTTAATGAAAATTATGTCTCTGCATGAGAAAAATGGGATTTAAGACTTTCAAAATCTTTGTGCCAATTAAGGGGATTCTGACATCAACTGCTTACACGGCAGAATAAGACAGTTGAGTACATATTTTTGATCTCCTCACACTTGTACACGTACGAATGTTGACAGCTTCATTGTTGGTGTGACAGATGGCTCCCTTCTGCCTTCAGATGAGAGTTATGGATGCTCAGATATAAATATTTAATTATGTGATTAACATGTAAATGTGACTCATCAGGCAAATAATGTGCTTACTAAATTTGCCTATACTCCAAAAAGAGAGGGAACCCTCTTTGACTCTTAAAAGATTGTCAAAAAAAATCCTTGACATATTAATGGAGAGCACATCTCAGTGTGGTGCCACCCCAACAAGTGAATAACAGTTGCAATGGCTGACTATAAATAGTCAACTGATTTAAACAGATGCTTGTTATATTTCCACAGCAGTGTTTTCCTTCCAAAATTATTTTTCTGTCCTCTAGAAAAAAATTAAAAATAAATAAAATGAAACTGTTAAAAAAAAATGAAAAATGTTAAGTCCACTAGCCAGGGTGGCTGTGGATCAGGAGGTAGAGCAGGTCATCTACTAATCAGAAGGTTGGTGGTTGAATTCCCGGCTGCTCCAGTCTGCATGCCAAAGTATCCTTGGGCAAGATACTGAACCCCAATTTGCTCTCCGATACAACCGTCTATGAATCTGTGTGAATGTCAGATAGCACGACGTGCTTGTATAAAGCACTCTGAGTGCTCGGCTAGAGTAGAAAAGCGCTATATAAGAACCATCACTCAAAGTACTTCATCCTCCTATCAAGACATACAATTAAGGAGGGAATAATGACATTAACTAAAAAAATAAATCTAGTTGACTCATTAGTAAAATGAAATTTAAAAAATGAACTGAGACAATACAGTATATTTCGAAAACAAGCTAAGCTAAAATAAAAATGTATGGGAAATGTCTTTCGTTTTAGTCAGCATGCATCGGTATTGAGAGGGAATGGCCTAAAAGACTGTCAAGTGTTAACCCTCTAAGGTCTAAGACATCATCAGTGATTGTCCTAGCTCTAACTCTAATTCTAACATTGGGAAATCAGAATATATGGTTTTATTTTTGTTTTTTTATTAAGTTGTTCTCCAAAATCTTGACAATCAGGAAACAAATAAAACAATAAGGTGACAAAGACTGAAATATGAAAATACAACCATTTTGTCAGCTCAGAAAAAAGAATGAAAAAAGCACAAAAGCCACAGTAGAAAAAAAGACTGAATTAAAAAAAGTTTAATCTGTACTTGACATTCTATATCAAGGACAGATGAAACCAAATCATACACAAATACTTTCTAATTATCAGGAACAAAGTTTTCAGATTCAAGGAACAATAGCTGAGGTGGAGGACTTCACTTGAAATAAAAATATTAAGTCCCAGCCTTCTGTCTAAGCATGATGATATGCATCCTTGTCTTTTATTTATGGTGTCTTCCTGCCTCTTCTTCCATCCCTGAAGTTCTGTATTCTGTCTGATTAGCTCCTTATCTATGGGCTCAGATTCCTCTAATACTAAGACTATCAAACTAAACTGACCAAAGTGCTTTGAGTGCTCAAGTAGAGTAGAAAAGTGCTATATATATATATATATATATATATATATATATGAACCAGTCCATTTACCATTTTCCTCCTATTGTTCTCAAAATGGTACACAGAAATCCATCATTACATTTAGTTTATGTTTCCTCAGAATACTATAACACAAGACTTTGGCACTTTCATAAAAGTCAGCCTCGCACTCAGAGAATATGCTGGTGATTAGGCCCAGATTTATGACTGAATAAAAACAGCAGTGAAGAGTGAAGCTAGTATGATATATAGAGACACATGAGCCACATTATTGATCAAATATGCCATGTTGAATTCTCCTTTAAAGATTAGGTCTGTTTGAAGTACCGTAGCAGTCACAAGGACACACTTGCCCATACATATGAATGAGGGAGTGTGTCCAAACTTTTGACTGGTACTGTATTCAACAACCGAGGTGTGAACAGACACATCTAAGGAAGGACATTTAAAAGCCCAAAACTGGCACCAGACTTTGGAGCCCATTGGGATGAAATTAAAAGGCTCAACAAACTCGTTTGTTGCCCTCATCTTTAGTCGAGAAAGAGAGAGAACATCGGAATGTGCATACAAATATGCATAATATAAATTTACCTAGACTAAGCAGTATATATTTGTTTGAAAAGTTAAGAGAACCAACCAGGAGAACTGAACCCAGATCCTCTGTGAAATGACACCCAGGGTCATGAACAGGAAGTGATATGATACCGTAGTGAGAGCCAACACCAAGTGACAGCAAAATGTTCATATTTAGCTTCAGAATAAATCAGAATTATTCAGTCCAGCACAACAGATACTGGTTACACTGGCAACACTGCGGTGTGCAGCAAATCTGTGCAGTCATATCCCAGTGTTTAACATGCGGCCAACAGAAACAAATAAAATGCTTGGACTCTTTCCCCTCCTCCCCTTCTTTTCTGGGTGTGAACATATTTGTCACTCTAGTTTTCCCACTTCTTTGTTCACTCCCTCACGTCCATTCCAACAGTTTCAGCAAACTCCCCACAGGAAGTTACTGACATTTGTGAGTCCTTATATTGATGCTATGATAATTATTCATTATTATTATTTTAATAATTATAATTTTTTGTCGATTACACTGTTTTTGTGATTATTTGGAGCCAAAATCACAATTTGATTAATTGCACAGTCCTGTCTCCTACCCTCAGTGGGGTACTGGTGACAAAAAGCACAAAGATGATCCTCAAAGCTCACACTGAGAAAAGAATATGAATATTCTCAAGAATAGCTGGTGGGAAAATGTTGCCACTTTGCTCCAGAAGTTTAAGAACCATCTCTACAACATCAGGCAGCTGTATGATTTCTCACAGGCCCTGAAGCAGCAATTGTTTTACATTCAGGAGCAAGATGTGGCTGATGCAGTGAAGGAAATGCTAGCTGAGCTTCCAGCAGTACTGTCCACAATGAGGCTCCACCAGTACTCACTTCACCACTTCTCTAAGTTTCTTATTTAGGTGAAGCACTTTCATGGACCATAAATTCTTGCCATGGCTTGCCAGGTGATTACTCTTTCATCTGGGAAAATCCTCTACTGTGACGTCAGCTGCATGTGTTCTGTGGAATTAAAGCTGAAGCTTTTGTATGTTTGTTTTTTGTCAATCATACTCTAGATTCACAGTTGCAGAAGACCTCACATACAGCACACCAGAATTTAATTTATATCAAGTCATATCTGAAAATCGAATGATTGTTCAGGTGGAACATTATTTTCTGTACATAATGGTAAAGGAATTATAGATAAAAAATGAATTAATCTACTTTTTTCATGTACGTGAATGTTGGTAACAGGGTTGCACCAAATATAGCAAAAAACAAATAATGCATAAAATAAAAAAAATTATGCCTTTGGTGCCTGAAATGAGCCAATCAAGCTTCTTATAGTTTATTACATATTACTGATTAATACATAACAGAAAATTAAAAAAAGTTTTTTTTTTTTGTTTTTTAAATTGAAACCCAAATGTCCTCCATTTATGGAATGACCATTCTAAAAGCTGTTGAAGCATGATGTATACACTACGGATGAGTCTAGTGAAAACTTTTTTCACATGACTGCAGAGGGTAGGATGGGCTAGTTCAGCAGTAATTCAGCCTGCATTTTTCCATATCCCATGTTCAGTTTCCAAAAAAAAAGAGACTTATTTGGATATTGATTTTGAAACCAAAATGAAACTACCACACCAGAGAATCTTAATAAGAAAACTGGAATGCTGAAGGAAAGATGAAAGATGTCCACTAATATCCTTTTAACCTGACTTAGCTGAGAATCAGTGTATTTGCCCAATTACAAAAGTGTAGTGTTTCTTTGTGCTAAAAACCATTATGTGAAAGAGTTTCTAGAAATGTGAAAAAGCATCAACGCCAGGATTTATGATGAACTTCAGCAAAGGAGCATGAACTGTATTAGAAGATTTATACTTTAACTTTCGTGTATGCAGCAGAGGATGATAATTACTGGAGAAATAAAAGTACACTACAACCTATAGTTACGTTTTATAGTTACATAACTTATTGATCAAATCGTGCATACACAAGCAACTAATGAAACAGAAAATGTACCAATATATTACATGATGATATATCATTTTAATTATTTTAGCAAAAAACAGGAATGTGATACAAAGAGCCACAATGTATCAAAAAGACTGATGAAAGCACATAAGAAAAACACATCTGCAATCACATGTTTATGATTGGAAATTCTTACCTGTTGGGCTCTCTGCTCCACTGAATGTTGTGTCTCCGCCTTCCCCTGCCATGCCCATAACAGTTACAGTGGCAATGGTTGTTCTGCTCTTGTACTTCTTGTCACCACTGTACTCAGTGCTCTCATCATCCTGCACTGTGGTAGCTCCTGATTGGATGCCAGAGTCTGTGGCATAGTAACTCTGCTGCCACTCTGCCACCTTCACCACGCTGTCTGCCTCACTCACTGCAGAAACAACACACATAGCCACTGATATCTACAGCAGCCATTGCCAAGTGGTGCACTGGTTGCACCCCTGTAACTTATGCAAGTATGGAAATAGCAGTTAACCTCAATGCAATCCCTTTCTTAAATTGATTCCTCTGTTTTTTTGTTTGTTTTTTGACACTGATTTTCAAGGGTTTGTAGATGTTAGTATAGCTAATATTACCTTCTTTTACTCCACCAGTTTTTCATGTCACTACCAGCATGTTTACCACTTTCTTTTGGTGACAATCAGCATTTTTCACTCACCGGGGAAGTTTGCTTTCAGGGCTTTCTGCCAGAAAGGTTCGAAAAAGTAAAGCTATATAGTATAAAGACTGGCAAAACGAGCGCCTGTAGGTTAAATGACTTAAACAATGGTTTTTCATCAAATAAACTAGGAATCATTTCCTCTATATATAACGCTAAAACGTAGGTGTTGTTTTTCAGTCATTGCTTCAGTTAATAAATAAATAACATATTCTTTTTGGCAGAATATCCCAATGGGTAACTTCTCCAATCTCCATGGGGCATAACCTGAGCGTATGGAGTGGTGGCCATAGAGCTTGTTTCTGGACTAAGTAAAGCTGCACCAAGTGGCTCTTCGGGGAAGCCTCACACAGCCCACTGACCAGTCTCACTGCATCTGGTGTTACTAATACTACCATTTATACAGTAGTGCTTCTACAAAACTACTACTACTTCTTGAATCTTTCTGTGACTAGTACAATCTTTTTCGGTAGTACTAGCTTTAGAGATGGCACTGATGTTATTGCTGCAGTGTATGTTACTTCTAATGCACAGACTCTGCCACTGCTACTTACTGCAACTCCTACTGTTCCTGCTCTGACTACATTCCAGTATTAAACACTAAACTTAGTACATCCTCTTAGCACTAAGTGGTAGCACTTATTAATTACTAGCACACTAAACTAACTGATGGGTGTTTTGTAACTATTATTGTTGTTGATGGTGCTAGTACTAATACTAATAGTGCCACTTCCTTTCCTAAAGCTGATTACAGTATACTGCTTGTACTATTACAATACAACAACTACTGCTGCCACTGGTACTGTGACTATACCTATTTTCACATCAACTAGTGCTAATAATAATTGTAGCACTAATACTGCCACTTGTAATGCAACTGTTTTTACAATCTCAACCACTACCACTAGCTTCTGCTAGTTATTTCTGCTGCTTGTATCAAATACTCCTCCTCCTATTGCATCTCATGTTGGTACTGCTCTCATTTCTTCTTCTGCTAATGCTACAGATACTGTTTCCAATGTCTACTGGTTTCCTCCCACAACTATTAACATCACAGTGAGCCTAGAAAGGGGCACAGTAACAGTAATTTCATTTGAATCATCATTGTCTCCTCCTAATACAACAAAGGAGTATGATAACTGAAGGAATATCTGACATTATGCATGTGTGTGCATTTGCTTTATATGTATGCAATAGAAAATCAGAGCTGACTGCTATGGTAACAGAACACTTACTTTGCATGGACATCATCTCCATCCACTGGTACCACTGCCTTCACTGACCTCTTACCTGCAGAACAATACAGGAATCATTAGGTCTGCACACTGAATTAAAAAACAAGATTCAAGCTTAATCCTCTACACAAGGATTAATCTTCACTTCACTCACCCAATTCTCCTAAGTATGTTGAATTAGAGGATATTCACATATACTTCCAATGCATCTATATATTGTATTGTCCTCAGAAAGGTCACATTTTCTTTTGCAGGAAGTGCTTGATATTCCGCTCACATTTCTTAACCCTTTATACAATTCAGGATTGCAGTGTGGCTGGAGCCTATCCCAGTCATCATACAGGGAGTTGCATACCTGGTGTGCCTTTTGCTACTTAATCTCTCCTTATATAGCAGGTACAGGCCAGAGGGAGCACATCATACAGCTAAAGGATTCTGGAAAGAGTCCCCCGTGACAGTGGACAGGTAATAGGTGCTCCACTGCTGGGCGACAGAGTAATTTTCGTTCAGTGTTTGAAGAGTGAATTAAGGTGTGTGAAACTGTGGTTGTCTCTCATCTGTGTACTGAGGACAAACCATGGTAACTTAGACCACTGCTACAGTGACAACCGTGACACAGTGAAAATGAGAAGTCAGACACACAGTGGCCTGATCAGGGACCTAGGTGGAAAATGTATGCATGAGTCAAGTACAAGTGAAAGTGTTGTGGGCCTGCTTCTGTAACCCTAAACACCAATGCTAACTGCACACCCTTGGTTGCGCCACATTAACTGTGGTTTTAACTTTCCCATTGCAGACAGAAATGAACTGGGAAATGTGTAGTGTGCCATTTGAATACGAAGATGTGTATGAATACATGTGTTTGTGTGTGCATCCATGTATGCTGTCCTCAAATAGTGATGGAGCTGCTCCATCATAATATAATATTTAACAACATTTTTTAAAATATAATATTTAAACAAATATTTTAAAAACAAGAAAATGCCAACATTAATGCATTCATTACAAAATCACAATGAGACACAATATACCAGCTGTCACAAATGCTTGACTGCAGTTCTTGCTGCCAAGTTAATAGGTTTAGGGAGCAATTACTTTTTTCACATAGGGCCAGGTAGGTTTGGATGAGGTTTTTCCCCCTAATAAATTACATAATTATTTAAAAAATACATTTTGTATTAAATATTAAAATTAGTTTGCTAATCTGAAACATGTAAGTGTGACAAACTTGTAAAAACCAAAGAAAGCACAAATAGGGCAAATACTTTTTCACATCACTGTAGGCCTTCAGACTATTTCCCAGTGTCTCACAACCTTGTCTGTCTTATTTAAAGCGCTTTGAGTGCTCAGCTAGAGTAGAAAAGCTCTACATAAGAACTAGTCCATTTACCATCATTACTCAGAACTCTTCTCTGCGCTCCATTCAGCTATACAGCAACTAAGGCCACTCGCCATCTCCATTAAACTGCAACATTGGATGCTCCAAGTGAGGAAGATAACCCACTAGCAAACATTCCAGGCATCAAAACATGTCTCTAATTCCTGCCCACTCTGAAACCAGTCCTCAGGCCAAGTGTCTCCTGCCTCATCTCAGCACCAGGTTCAGAAGTCACATCACTGCTCCTACACTCAGTCAGGTCTCCCAAAAATAATTAATCATCAAAAATCACAAACTGGACTGTAGCCCTAAAAGAGAGAGGCATTAGTATCCACGACTCCAATAACAAGGAAAAACTATTCCTGGTTTGCTCAGCTTCTCGAAGCTATCCAAACAAAAAAACAAAAAGCAAGCCTCTTCCTGGTAGAGATTAAAGAAGTGCATGACTTGCAGCTCTGCTGACTTGCCAGCAACAGGGACTTGGCAGCAGAGACAAACTTAGTTAATAGAAGAAGAGGTAAAATGGCAATGGAGTGTTTTCTATGAATTTGAGCACTCAAAGCAATTTCTTACTACATGCATCATTCACCCATTCATACAAAAAAACAAAAAGAATTTCTCTGCCTAAGCATTTTTAATCCAGCATGCATTTTAAAAAAGTAGCATTTTTCCCCGTTTATGCAGAAATGGAGACTGGAGCATTTCAAAAACGCTCCATTCTGGAATATGTTTTCAAAATATAATTTTCATGCCATTCTCATGTAAATCGGAGGCCAAAACGCATCATTGGTCTCAACACCAAAAAACAATTGACAGCTAACTGATCATCTGCAGAGGAACGGTTTATTTGAAGAGTTTCAGTCAGGTTTCAGAATTCATCACAGTACAGAAACAGCATTAGTGAAGGTTACAAACGATCTTCTTACAGCCTCTGACTCATCTCTGTGCTTGTCCTGTTGGACCTCAGTACAGCTTTTGATACTGTTGATCATAACATTTTATTACAGAGATTAGAGCATGCCGTAGGTATTAAAGGTACTGCACTGCAGTGGTTTGAATCATATTTATCAAATAGACTCCAATTTGTTCATGTAAATGGGGAGTCGTCTTCACACATTAAGTTTAATTATGGAGTCCCACAGGGTTCTGTGCTAGTTCCAATTTTATTTACATTGTACACGCTTCCCTTAGGCAGTATTATTAGAAAGCATTGCATCAATTTCCATTGTTATGCAGATGATACTCAGCTTTATCTATCCATGAAGCCAGATGACACACATCAGTTAGTTAAACTGCAGGAATGTCTTAAAGACATAAAGGCCTGGATGACCTCTAATTTCCTGCTACTAAATTCAGATAAAACTGAAGTTCTTGTACTCGGCCCCACAAATCTTAGAAGCATGGTGTCAAACCAGATACTTACTCTGGATGGCATTACTTTGGCCTCCAGTAACACTGTGAGAAATCTTGGAGTCATTTTTGACCAGGATATGTCCTTCAATGCACATATTAAACAGATATGTAGGACGGCTTTTTTACATCTGCGCAATATTTATAAAATTAGAAACATCCTTTCTCAGATTGACGCTGAAAAGTTAATCCATGCATTTATTATTTCTAGGCTGCACTACTGTAATTCATTATTATCAGGCTGTCCTAAAAACTCCCTGAAAAGCCTTCAGATGATCCAAAATGCTGCAGCTAGAGTACTGACAGGGACTAGAAAGAGAGAGCAGATTTCTCCCATATTGGCTTCTCTTCATTGGCTCCCTGTTAAATCTAGAATAGAATTTAAAATCCTTCTCCTAACATACAAGGTCTTGAATAATCAGGCCCCATCTTATCTCAAAGACCTCATAGTACCGTATCACCCCAATAGAGCACTTCGTTCTCAGACTGCTGGCTTACTTGTGGTTCCTAGGATACTTAAAAGTAGAATGGGAGGCAGAGCCTTCAGCTTTCAGGCCCCTCATCTGTGGAACCAGCTCCCAGCTTGGATTCAGGAGACAGACACCCTCTCTATTTTCAAGATTTAGGCTTAAAACTTTCCTTTATGATCAAGCTTATAGTTAGGGCTGGATCAGACGACCCTGAACCACCCCTTAGTTATGCTGCTATAGGCCTAGGCTGCTGAGGGGGGTCCCATAATGCACTGTTTCTTCTCATTCACCTTTATTTACTTGTTTATACTTCACTCTGTATTTAATCATTATTATTAATCTCTGGCTCTCTTCCACAGCATGTCTTTTGTCCTGTCTCTCTCCACTCAGCCCCAACCGGTCGCAGCAGATGACTGCCCCTCCCTGAGCCTGGTTCTGCTGGAGGTTTCTTCCTGTTAAAAGGGAGTTTTTCCTTCCCACCGTCGCCAAGTGCTTGCTCATAGGGGGTCGTTTTGACTGTTGGGTTTTCTCTGTGTTATTGTAGGGTCTTTACCCACAATACAAAGCGCCTTGAGGCGACTGTTTGTTGTGATTTGGCGCTATATAAATAAAATTGAATTGAATTGAATTGAATTGAATTGAATTGACAGACTTCACAGAGTAGTCTAAATGCCATTTTTATTAGTTGTATTCTAATGTCCCATTTTCTGGAAATCAGCCCAAATAGCTGATCAGAGTTACACACCCCACCCACATCCATCAAGTTAACACTTATCTAATACACTGTAATTTGCATGGTTCACTCATTATACAGCATGGTTTTAGAAAGCAGTTGACTGCCCGGTGCTGTGCCATGATGAGGTCGTCTTGTGCCGGGCTGAGAATTTCACTGGTTCACTATCAGAACTCTTTGCTATCACTGCAATTACCATACTCTGATTTTTTTTTTTTATCTGGCTAGATCAATGCACTATAGCATAATTTCACCACAATTTCCAATCTAGGATCAGGCACGGCCATTGTTTTTCACAATGTCCATTTCTCCACGGTCTTGTTCATGCTTGATTTTGTGGGGCTACAAAAATTTATATTTCTAGGAAATAGCTGCAGCCATTTATTGAAATATACAAACATACATGGTAATACAATTTATCAGGTTAAAACCCAGCTTGAAAATCAATATTTAATATGACCACCTTTATTCTTCAACACAGCCTCGACTCTCAGGCAGCTTTCTTTCATTTCTTTAAGCATTCTGAAGGAATTGTTCTCCAGGCTTCTTGAAGAACATTCAAACATTCAAAAATTTTGTAATTTGGATTTATCATTCAACCTGTACAGGGTGTACCCCGCCTCTCGCCCTGTGTCAGCTGGGATAGGCTCCAGCCCACTCGCGACCCTGAACAGGATAAGCAGAAGTGAATGGATGGATGGATGGATTTATCATTCAGTAAAATCTATTATCAGGATCCTTTTTTGAATGATTGTTAAGTGGCTTAACAAACCAAAAAACACAAAGAAAACATTCTTCTTCAGATACAATGACTGGACTGAAAATTATTTAAAAAACAGCCAATATCCAACAAATTTGAAAGACTTTTCTAAATAACCAATATCAAACATACCCAACACATTTATTTTTGGATTTATAGTATGAGGTTTGTGTTCAAAAATGTTTTTCTTTAATTTTTCTTTTAAACCGTATCTATGTATTAGATTAGATTGAAATGAATGAATGAAGAAATTTTGATAATTTGCAGTGCAAATCTCGTCAAACTGACTATAGAGTTTAAACTGTTTTATATTTTCAAAACATAACATTGATTAGGTTTTTATATTTCAAAAGGTAAAAAAAAAAAATTAAACATCACAAGTTTTTGTGAAGAAAGTGCCATCTATTGGTGACACCCTGCAATTGAGTGAAAGGGGCATGTTTGTAGTGGAAAGCTGATACACCCCAGAAAAAAAAGGGGTGGACTCCCAGCAGCTGTGAACGGTAAGTTAGCTGGGAGCAGCAATTTTAAGAGGCTGTGTCTGTATAGAAGTGGCAGAGCTCATTTTACCACCACCCAGAGATACTGACAGCCACAAAGGCATTGTCAAGTTGTTCAAGTTTTCTGTATAGATTCTCCAACTTGAAAAAGGACATGACATCTACGGCCTCTTTTCCACTGACGGGATTCTGGAGCCGGTGCCAGCATTTGAACCATTCGGCGCTTTTTCCACCGCAAAAGCACTCGGTGCTCGGCTGAAAAATTGGTTCAACTCCCGCTAGCTGGGCTTGAACCAAGAACGCGTTACGAAAGCGGCAGAAGGGCATGACTCTGCCGTCTCAGCGGAAAAGGTTTCTACAGCTGTTTCACTGCATGGTGTGTATTACATGAGAAAAGCGATGCGATTTTCATGGCTGTGAATTAGGTTGGGCTCTAAGGTTTAACTTGCTGCTTTGTATCAGTTCATATCACAGATAAAAGGATACAAAGTGCATAATTTTTGTCCTTTGCCTCCTTGCTCATAATCGCTGTCTGTGTTTCCCTCTGTGCTGCACACAGATGCTGCGGTAGTTTGGTTTGGAGTCTAAAATGTGTTCACAGCACAAGAAAGAGAAGCGTGTTCTCCCACGTTTATGCTCTTTGGCTTCCGTGTCCAGATGAGGACCCGCCCACACTCATACGTAAAGGATCAGTTCACAAAGCCTGGTGGAAACACAGGCCCGTTCTTAAGCATTTCACCGGTTCATTGAAACCAGCACCAGCACTGGCACAAGCCAGTGGTGGAAAGTAGAATACTTGAGGCTAAGGTAACTGGATTCCACCCAAAATTACTTCACAGTTTTTTTTTCTTTTTATTTTAAATTCACAAGAAGGGATAACTATACAGTCACCTTGTAGTAGTAAACAATTTGGTGAAAAGCCTTTAAAAAAAAGTACAAACAGTACTTACTGTGTGTGTGTGTGTGTGTGTGTATCAACCCAAATGCAGCACCCTGAGACTGTATGCTAAGCAGAAGGAAGGAAGCCGAACCACTATTCTAGATGAAATGAGAAAGATCCATGAATAGATCAGGAAGCTGGCCACAATGAATTATGTGCTTAGTGAGTATTTCAGGCAGCAGAAACCTGAGAAAAAGAGGAGCAAAAACAGGAACCATCATGGAATGACAAACCCCTGCAGTGGCTGATATCGAAAAATCCTACCAATGGCTGGACAAAGCTGGACAAACATCACAGAGGCACTAATCATAGCAGTACAGGAACAAGCCCTAAACACAAGCTCAATAGAGGCTGGGTCTACCACACCAGGCAAGACCCCAGGTACAGGTTGTGCAAAGATGCCCCTGAGACAATCCAACACATAACAGCAGGGTGCAAGATGCTAGCGCGCAGGGCATACATGGATCACCATTGCTGAAGATACTGTGCAGGACCCTCGAACTCCCAGGCCTCTGGTAGAGGACCCAAGTTTGGAGGGCAAAAAAGACTGCAGGGGCGAGCTGGGATAATTTTATATATATATATATATATATATATATATATATATATATATATATATATATATATACAGTGGTGTGAAAAAGTGTTTGCCCCCTTCCTCATTTCCTGTTTTTTTGCATGTTTGTCACACTTAAGTGTTTCGGAACATCAAACCAATTTAAACAATAGTCAAGGACAACACAAGTAAACACAAAATGCAATTTGTAAATGAAGGTGTTTATTATTAAAGGTGAAAAAAAATCCAAACCATCATGGCCCTGTGTGAAAAAGTGATTGCCCCCTAAACCTAATAACTGGTTGGGCCACCCTTAGCAGCAACAACTGCAACCAAGCGTTTGCGATAACTTGCAATGAGGCTTTTACAGCGTTCTGGAGGAATTTTGGCCCACTCATCTTTGCAGAATTGTCCTAATTCAGTTACATTAGAGGGTTTTCGGGCATGAACGGCCTTTTTAAGGTCATACCACAACATCTCAATAGGATTCAGGTCAGGACTTTGGCTAGGCCACTCCAAAGTCTTCATTTTGTTTTTCTTCAGCCATTCAGTGGTGGACTTGCTGGTGTGTTTAGGATCATTGTCCTGCTGCAGAACCCAAGTTCGTTTCAGCTCGAGTACACGAACAGATGGTCGGACATTCTCCTTCAGGATCTCTTGGTAGACAGCAGAATTCATAGTTCCATTTATCACAGCAAGTCTTCCAGGTCCTGACGCAGCAAAACAGCCCCAGACCATCACACTACCACCACCATATTTTACTGTTGGTATAATGTTCTTTTTCTGAAATGCAGTGTTCCTTTTACGC
This sequence comes from Pterophyllum scalare, assembly GCA_024447675.2. Lineage (NCBI taxonomy): Eukaryota > Metazoa > Chordata > Actinopteri > Cichliformes > Cichlidae > Pterophyllum > Pterophyllum scalare. The sequence continues at coordinate 75,871 of JAMQGT020008036.1, forward strand.
CAGATGTAATGGGACACACACCTTCCAAAGAGTTCCACTTTTGTCTCATCGGTCCACAGAATGTTTTCCCAAAAGTCTTGGGGATCATCAAGATGTGTTTTGGAAAAATTGAGACGAGCTTTAATGTTCTTTTTGCTCAGCAGTGGTTTTCTCCTTGGAACTCTGCCATGCAGGCCATTTTTGCCCAGTCTTTTTCTGATGGTGGAGGCATGAACGCTGACCTTAACTGAGGCAAGTGAGGCCTGCAGTTCTTTGGACGTTGTTGTGGGGTCTTTTGTGACCTCTTGGATGAGTCGTCGCTGCGCTCTTGGGGTAATTTTGGGCGGCCGGCCACTCCTGGGAAGGTTCACCACTGTTCCATGTCTTCGCCATTTGTGGATAATGGCTCTCACTGTGGTTCGCTGGATTCCCAAAGCTTTGGAAATGGCTTTATAACCCTTTCCAGACTGATATATCTCAATTACTTTCTTTCTCAATTGTTCCTGAATTTCTTTGGATCTCGGCATGATGTGTAGCTTTTAAGGATCTTCTGGTGGACTTTACTGTGTCAGGCAGCTCCTATTTAAGTGATGTCTTGATTGAGAACAGGTGTGGCAATAATCAGGCCTGGGTGTGGCTAGAGAAATTGAACTCAGGTGTGAAAAACCACAGTTATAGTATGTTTTAACAAGGGGGGCAATCACTTTTTCACACAGGGCCATGATGGTTTGGATTTTTTTTCACCTTTAATAATAAACACCTTCATTTACAAATTGCATTTTGTGTTTACTTGTGTTGTCCTTGACTATTGTTTAAATTGGTTTGATGTTCCGAAACACTTAAGTGTGACAAACATGCAAAAAAACAGGAAATGTGGAAGGGGGCAAACACTTTTTCACACCACTGTATATATATTATATATACAGGGGTTGGACAATGAAACTGAAGCACCTGGTTTTAGACCACAATAATTTATTAGTATGGTGTAGGGCCTCCTTTTGCGGCCAATACAGCGTCAATTCGTCTTGGGAATGACATATACAAGTGCTGCACAGTGGTCAGAGGGATTTTAAGCCATTCTTCTTGCAGGATAGCGGCCAGGTCACGACGTGATGGTGGTGGAGGAAAACGTTTCCTGACTCGCTCCTCCAAAACACCCCAAAGTGGCTCAATAATATTTAGATCTGGTGACTGTGCAGGCCATGGGAGATGTTGAACTTCACTTTCATGTTCATCAAACCAATCTTTCACCAGTCTTGCTGTGTATATCGGTGCATTGTCATCCTGGATACAGCACTGCAGGATACAATGTTTGAACCATTGGATGCACATGTCCTCCAGAATGGTGGTAGCCTTGGCATGACGGATGCGGGGCAGGAATGCCTCAGAGAACAATACATGTTTCACATTGTCCACAGCCCAAGATTTGGGCTCCTTGCACCATTGAAACTGACGTTTTGGCATTGGCACGAGTGACCAAAGGTTTGGCTATAGCAGCCCGGCCGTGTATATTGACCCTGTGGCGCTCCTCGACGGACAGTTCTGGTGGAAACAGGAGAGTTGAGGTGCACATTTAATTCTGCCGTGATTTGGGCAGCTGTGGTTTTATGTTTTTTGGATACAATCCGGGTTAGCACCCGAACATCCCTTTCAGACAGCTTCCTCTTGCGTCCACAGTTAATCCTGTTGGATGTGGTTCGTCCTTCTTGGTGGTATGCTGACATTACCCTGGATACCGTGGCTCTTGATACATCACAAAGACTTGCTGTCTTGGTCACAGATGCGCCAGCAAGACGTGCGCCAACAATTTGTCCTCTTTTGAACTCTGGTATGTCACCCATAATGTTGTGTGCATTGCAATATTTTGAGCAAAACTGTGCTCTTACCCTGCTAATTGAACCTTCACACTCTGCTCTTACTGGTGCAATGTGCAATTAATGAAGATTGGCCACCAGGCTGGTCCAATTTAGCCATGAAACCTCCCACACTAAAATGACAGGTGTTTCAGTTTCAATGTCCAATCCCTGTGTGTGTGTATATATATATATATATATATATATATATATATATATATATATATATATATACACACATACACACACGCATATATATATATATATATATATATATATATATATATACTATATACTGTGGCTCCTCTGAAAAGGAAAGCCTCAAATCAGAAGTGCCTGACTAAGTGGTATAATTCACAAACGTGCAGCTTAAAGCAGATAACCCGTATGTTGGAGAGGGAATGGCATCTCAATAACTTAGAAGATGCTCATTTAGCCTGGAAAAAGAGTTTCTTCCTCCAAACCAGCAATGTTTTTTTTAAAGATCCCATTCCTACTACACTGTTCAAAGAAGTCTTTCCATTTATTGATGTTTCAATCCTTGAAAGAGTAGTTGTAAAACAGCTAACTGATCACCTGCAGAGGAACGGTTTATTTGAAGAGTTTCAGTCAGGTTTCAGAATTCATCACAGTACAGAAACAGCATTAGTGAAGGTTACAAATGATCTTCTCGTGGGCTCTGACAGTGGACTCTGTGCTTGTCCTGTTGGACCTCAGCAGTTTTTCATACTGTTCACCATAACATTTTATTACAGAGATTAGAGCATGCCATAGGTATTAAAGGTACTGCACTGCAGTGGTTTGAATCATATTTATCTAATAGACTCCAATTTGTTCATGTAAATGGGGAGTCGTCTTTATACACTAAGGTTAATTATGGAGTTCCACAGGGTTCTGTGCTATCCATGAAGCCAGATCAAATTAGAAACAACCTTTCTCAGAGTGATGCTGAAAAGCTAATCCATGCATTTATTACTTCTAGGCTGGACTACTGTAATTCATTATTATCAGGCTATTCCTAAAAACTCCCTGAAAAGCCTTCAGCTGATCCAAAATGCTGCAGCTAGAGTACTGACAGGGACTAGAAAGAGAGAGCATATCTCCTTATTGGCTTCCCATATTGGCTTCTCTTCATTGGCTCCCTGTTAAATCTAGAATAGAATTTAAAATCCTTCTCCTAACATACAAGGTCTTGAATAATCAGGCCCCATCTTATCTCAAAGACCTCATAGTACCGTATCACCCCAATAGAGCACTTCGTTCTCAGACTGCTGGCTTACTTGTGGTTCCTAGGATACTTAAAAGTAGAATGGGAGGCAGAGCCTTCAGCTTTCAGGCCCCTCATCTGTGGAACCAGCTCCCAGCTTGGATTCGGGAGACAGACACCCTCTCTATTTTCAAGATTAGGCTTAAAACTTTCTTTATGATAAAGCTTATAGTTAGGGCTGGATCAGGTGATCCTGAACCATCCCTTAGTTATGCTGCTATAGGCCTAGGCTGCGTTCCCATAATGCACTGTTTCTTTTCATTCACCTAATTTACTCTGTTTATACCCCACTCTGTATTTAATCATTAGTTATTATTAATCTCTCTCTCTCTTCCACAGCATGTCTTTTGTCCTGTCTCTCTCCCCTCATCCCCAGATGATCTCAGCAGATGACTGCCCCTCCCTGAGCCTGGTTCTGCTGGAGGTTTCTTCCTTTTAAAAGGGAGTATTTCCTTCCCACTGTCACCAAATGCTGTCTCATAGGAGGTTGTTTTGACTGTTGGGTTTTTTCTGTAATTATAGTATAGTTTTTACTTTACAATCCCAAGAGCCTTGAGAAGCCTGTTCGTTGTGATGTGGCACAATATAAATAACATTTAATTCAATTTGGACTGATTTCACTCTGGTCAGTGATTTATGTGAATAATAAGTTAAATATTGCAATAAATAAATACTCAAATCCACTAGTCTTCATTATAAGTCTGATTTTATGCACATGCTATTGTCATTTGCACATTTAGTCTTTTTTCAGCTTGCTTGTTTTTGTTTATATAGCTATTTAAAATATTTAATTCTTAGTCTTTACTCTGATTTGCACTGCAATTTTTTGCTATTCATATCTCTTTATTCTTTTATATTCAGCTTATACTTTTTGCACATTTGCCATTCTTTCTTTCTATTTGTTTTTTTGTTTGTTTGTTTGTTTGTTTGTTTGTTTAAGCCTGTCATGTCTGGCAGTTTTTGCAAACGGAATCATGATCCGAATGCATTATTGTACCAAACATATTTGCTTTTACAAGAAGAAGACTATAGTTCTCTATAGGCTACTCTTGTTAATATTTGTCATTCCTTTTATTTACAAAACAAATAAGGGGACAGTCCTAGGTATACATATATACTTATATATACATACACACAAATATACATGCGCGCACATACACACACACAATCTTGATTTGTTATGTTTTAGTGTATGTGTGTGTACCTCTGTCATGGAATGTACTTAATAATGAGAGCAAGAAGCCACAAACACCCCTATCAGTATCCAGAGGCAGGCAAGGAAAGACCCAGGGGACCCGGGCCATCCACGGCCCACCAGAAGCTCAGAAGACCTGAGGCCACACATCCCGATGGCAACCATGTGCACACCCCAGAGGAAGAAGGAGGGAGACCCCGGACACAGCCCCCACAGTCAACGGGCAGGAGCTCAGAGAGCCAGAGGCAATGAGCAGCCCCCCCCAGCAGGCCGGCTCCCCCAGCACGAGCCAAGAATGCAGCCCCGGGCCCCAGGCACCCGGGAACCGCCCGACACCCAGCAAAAGCAAATTTTCTTGAAATATCAGAACATAATTTTGAGATTATATCACCCACCCCTAATGTGCATACATAAGAGAAAAAAAATAGCCGTTGCCTTCAAAACAAATCAACAAAGTTTCCCACAAAATTGCAAAAAACAGTAAGCAAATTCGCTGATGGGGAATTTATCAAAATGTTCAGTGGCTAAAATGGGACAAAATGCATGACATATATTTATTCATGCTTGAGTCCTAATTTCTCTTTGACCTCACAGGGTCCAGATAGGGACAACCAAGGGGCTGGATGTGGCCTGCGGGGTTTAAAATGCCAAGGTCTGATTCAGACCAATTTAAAGTGTAATTTGAAGCTTCCCACCCATATTCCCACATTCTCTAACCCTCTCCCTTTTTTCGCTAATCTTTCACTCCCTCTGAAGGAAATTGCTTTTATAATTGAAACATTTATGATGCCAAGTAACCAGACACTGTTTTCATTCCATTCATGACTCACACGCACACAATCCAGTCAACAGTGTTCACACTACTAGATCTACAAATTCTTAGGGAAGGTTCTTTCAAAATATAAAGAGCAGTTAGGAGACCCTGATCAGTAGATCACAGAGGCCGGCTACAGTTATAAGGTCTCAGTAGCTCTGCTATATATGCAGGAGGCTGTCCATGTAGGGTTTTATATGTTATTAATAAAATTTTAAAATTAATTCTGAATGAAAGGAAGCAAGGATGGCAGTAATGTCACCACACCAGTTAGTTCTTTTTAGCAGCCTAGCTGCTGCGTTGTAGACCAACTGATGCTGGACTAAGGAGGACTTTACTTACGTAAAAAGTAAGTTACCATAATCGAGACAGGAAAAAAATGTGTGTACTATACGTTCCGCATTATTAAGCATAGATAAATAAATTTTTCCTAAATGAAAGGAAAAAGAAATGATGAGCTTTGAGATGTGAGATTGAAAATTCAATTTTTGGTCAAAAAAAACACCCAGGTTCTTAGTAGATGATGTTTTGATATTGTTGGCAAGAGGGCCAATGTAATGACTGACCTCAATAGCAAAACTCTCAGGGCAAAACACAAGTGGTTTTGCCAGGATTGAGAATGAGGAAATTTGAAGACATCGACTTATTAAGTGCAGTGAAGCATTCATCAAGGTAGGCTGCTATAGTTGTTTGACTTCACAAAAAAGTACAGCTGTGTATCGTTGCATAGCAATGACAAGGAATGTCTTTGAAACTGTTTAACAAATGACTCAGGGGTACTGCATACAAATAAAATGTATATGAATTCTGAAAGGTCTATCTGATAAACATGATGAAAAATATTTTAAAGCAGTGCCAGCAATACCAACCCAATTCTGTAATCTGTCAATGAGAATGGTATGATGTCACAGGCTGCAGATAAGGAGAACTAACATTGAATATTGACCTTCATCTACTTGCATAAGAATGCTAATGCTGTTTTGGTGCTTTGACTTTTGACTTCGAAAATTAGATTGGAATTTATCAAATATATTAATACCCCAACCAGTTCAAGTAACTGATGGGCCACAGCCTTCTCGAGGATTTTAGAAATGAATGGAAGTTTAGAAATGGGCCTCTAATTGTTTAAAACAGCAGGATCTAGAGAGGGCGTTTTTAAGCAGAGGGATGGCAGTGGCTGGTTTAAAGTAGTCTGGGATACACCCAGATGATAGAGACTGATTGATAATGGAGAGGATCCAGAAGGGCTCTTCTCTAAGTCTCATGAAACCCACAGAGGACCACATGCACACAAACTCAGGAGTGTTCTGTTTTATCAGACAGAAGGGAATCCAACAGAGTGATAAGGAGAAAAAAGCAGACAGTGAGAGATTTCACTTGTCACTTGTTATTGACCCTGTCAGCGCCATCATAACAACCCACTACACCAATTGTTTGTTTGAGTCCCTGTTTGTGTGAGTCATTTGCAGAGGCTTGACAGTAAAATGACAGCTCGTCTCTGAAAAAAACACACGCACGCACACACACAAAAAGGGGTAATAGTGGTAGGAACAAATGAGAATTTAAATCTTTTTGTTCTGCAATGAGACAAAGAATACCTCCTTCCTTTTTTTTTTTACCCTGTCATGTCAGGCAATTTTCACAATCAGAATCGTGATCTGAATGCACTGATGTACCAAACATATTTGCTTTTAGAAGAAGAACTCTCTAAGTTCTCTTTAGGCTACTCTTGTTAATGTTTGTCTTTTTCTTTTATTTGTTCATTCATTTTGATTATTGTTCACAGAATATGACAGGTGTTTAAGCATATCTGTGCCCTGAAGTTTTCATCTGGGTTGATGGAAAGAGCTCACTCCCATTTTGCAGTTGGAAGGAAAATCAAATCATTAATTCTTAACAATAACTTATATATTTTTGAAAGTAATATAGGGGTACACAGATTTAGAAATTCTGTTACCCATACAGGCTTTTTTGGGGGGGCTGGAGCCTATCCCAGCTGTCATAGGGCGAGAGGCAGGGTGCACCCTGTACAGGTCACCAGCCTGTTGCAGGTCTAACACAGAGAGAAAGACAACCATTCACACCTATGGGCAACTTAGAATCACTAATTAACCTAACCCCAGTAACTGCATGTCTTCGGACTGTGGGAGGAACCAGAGCACCCGTAGACATGGTGAGAACATGCAAACTCCACACAGAAAGGCCTGGGTCAAGGTGGATTCGAACCCTGACCTTATAGCTGTGAGGCAGCAGTGCTGACCACCATGCCACCATGTTGCTGAGTCCATATTTTGAAATAAGTCCTTGAAATGAAATAAAGGTTCTATCTTGAATAACATGTTATAGATTCTTTATTCCTCTCTCTTGCCATGCTGAACAATTTAGCATGTTCTTTTTCTGACATATATCTGGATTGTTCCAAATGGGTGTCAGTTTACATGGGATAAGAGAAGACTAGGCTATTTTTAAAAATTCTCACCAGGCTGTCAGACAGGTGTTTATTTTAAGGCTTTTAAAGCAGTTATGATTTTTAATGCTGGAGCTAATGAAAGGTAAGTCAGAGATTTTTACTATTCCACAGAGTGTTGGTTCTAGCCCCAGCCATAGGCTGTCTAACACTGCCTTATCTTGAAACGCTGCACTCCATTGACTAAGACATAGTGATAAAGTTTGGCAGTTCAAGACCACCATTGTGTTTTGGGTTTTGTAGAGTCTTTAAACTTACTCTTGATGTTTTATTCTTCTATAACAATTTTGAAATGTTTGAGTCTAGGGACTTAAACCAAGCAACAGAAGGGTCGTTAGGGATCAGTGAGAACAGATAATTGATTTTAAGCAGAATCATTATTTTAAGTGTGGCAACTCTCCCCATGAATGATATAGGTAGAGAGTTCCAACGTGTGAGATCGTCCTCTATTGTTTTTAGTAGAGGAATATGATTCAACCGTACCAGGTCTGACAGCCTGGCAGAAAAATTTATACCTAAATATTTAATGTTGCCTGACTGTAGAGGTGGAGGTGTTCTGAAAATTACAATTCAGAGGCAAAACTGATTGTTGATGATTGAGTAATCTGATATAGTATACTTTGCTATAAGTGTGATTGTCATTGTAATTATCAACGAGCTAACCTGAAGAGTACATATGGCAAATTGTATAGTTTCTTATAAATTGTATATTTGTATTATATTTACAGTTCTAAGTAAATTTTTACAGTAAATTGTTCTGTGTTTTATTGTCTTTATTGTATTTATTGGATTTTAGTGGTGTTTTTGCTTTGTTTTATTGTGTAGGGGTACCCTGTTCTTCTTTTTAAACCAAGACAAATTTCTCCCAAGGGAGACAAATAAAAAATCTTGATCTTGATCTTACATTCCATGACAGAGACACACACACACATTACTACAAATTACAACAAGACTTACGTATGTGTGTATATGTACATGCATATATGCATATATGTATATGTGAATATGTACATGTATGTGTGTCTGCCTGTCTTCTATTATTTTTTCTGTTTTCTGTTTTCTCCCTTTTTCTCTCTCTCTCTCTCTCTCGCTCTCTCTCTCTCTCTCTCTCTCTCTCTCTCTCTCTCTTCTTTTAACCCCTTCCTTCCTGCCTGTCAGATCTGGCATGAATAAATAGAATACAAAAAAATACAAACATTAAGAAGAATAGCCTATAGAAATCTTATAGAGCTCTTCTTGTAAAAGCAAATGTTTGGTACAACAGTGCATTCGGATTATTCTGATTGCAAAAACTGCAAGACATGAGAGGCTAAAAAAAAATCTTCTAAGGTATCACAATAACTTTGAAATGAGTACCAAAACTCCTGTAGATTTTTTATTGTGATATAAATGAGAGTGCTTTTACAGGCTGTAACACAGTGTGGACTGCTCAGGATGTCATGGCAGTACTGCAACTTGATCACATTTCAACCTAGTTGTATGGTCTCATAATAGTCATGCATGAAAATGTTCTTCAGTTTCTCCATTTTATTTTGTGATACTCAGTCTAAATTTGAAACTAATAGATTTTAACTGAAGTTACATGCCTAAGCTACTTTCAGCTGCTCCCTTATTCACAAGGGGTTGCTACAGCAGGTAGCGCAGGTAACTGCAATATATAGAAGATAGCTTTTGGTGTTTGTGCTGTGCTGTGCCAGACAATTAAAACAAGCAAACACTCCTGCTCCTGAAAGAGCGACAAAGACTTTATAAGTAATAAAACAAACACACACATGCATGCACAACCACACACATACACATACATACACACACACACACACACACACACACACACACACACACACACACACACACACACACACACACACACACACACACAAACACACCTTTAGTGAACACCCAACACTCCACCAGTTAATTTAAACATTAGCAAAACATTATCAGCTCCATTATGATGGATATCACAGACACATCTATCCTCATAGATCCTATCCTATTAATATCAGTGATCATGCACCAGTGTCTCTCTCTCTGATACAGAAAAGAGTCACAGTACCAGTTAGGAATTAACGAATACATCTTTACTTAACTAGCACAGTACCAAGTGTGTGTTTGTAACAGGCAATATCTGCTCTTTTGTGCAAAGAAGGGTGGAATGAGCACTGCCAGAGCCCTACAAAATGATCACCAGCAGGCCACTGGTGTGATGTCTCTGAAAAACAATCACACTTTATGAGAGTAGTCTGAGGGCCAGACATCCTCTAATGCACCATGTGCTCACTGCCCGGCACCATGGAACTCAATTGACATTTGCCTAAGTCCACCACTGGTGCCCTCTGCTTTGCACATGTGACAGATGTGGAAGGGTCTGGAGAATGTTGTGCTGCCTGTAACATTCAGCATGACCAGTTTGGTGGTGGGTCAGTGATGGTCTGGAGGGACACACAGACCACTACAGCCTAGGCAATGGCACCCTGACTGCCATTAGGTATCAGGATGTAAACCTTGGACCAATTATCAGACCATATGCTGGTGCAGTGGGTCCTGTGTTCCTCCTGGTGCATAACTACGCCTGGCCTCATGTGGTGAACGCATGAAGGCAGGTCCCAGAAGATGAGGAAATTGATACCAAATTGATTCCATACCATTGCCTGACCTAAGTCTAATAGAACACTTCTGCGGCATTATGTTTCAGTCCATCCAATGTTGCCAGGTTGCGCCTAAAACTGTCTAGGAACGCTTTGTTTGTTTGCTGGTTTGTTTTTTAACATAAAACTCATTGCTGCAGCCAGGGGCAGTATAAAAGTGACCCTCTTAGACTGCTTTTTAGTTTTAGTTTTCCACTGAGTTAACAGTTCTGTCACTAGTTAGCTAACATAAACTAATGTTTATTAACTAAAGTCTATTAGCAGACACCAACCAACCTACTGAAATCATGTTGTGTACGTGATTTCACCAGGGGCTGGGATGGTGGGTGGCACAGTGGGTAGGTGCTCACCTCGTAACCAGAGGGCACGGGTTCAAACCCCCCCTGGGTTTGTGTCCCTGTCATTGTGTCCCTGGGCAAGACACTTAACCCACATTACCTAAGTGTGAATGTGGTCAGTGGTGGTCGGAGGGGCCCCAGGGCAGCTGTGGCTAAATTAGTAGCTTACCACCACCAAGTATGATTGAGGTGTGAATGACTAGTACGCAGAATTGTAAAGTGTAAGGCATTATTATTAAGATGGCACTACACATGCTCTAAAAACTTTAACTTTAAACACCTATTTCTTAAATCCAGCTTCAGGCAGTGTTAAATCTATGACATTTTCTTTAGAGAAGAGCTCCGTGGTATAATTAGCCTTTATATATGTAATGTTTCATGTCCACTTTAAGGGTCAGACAGTGAAATGTGTTCAGTCTTACGAATATCTTGGAATAATTGTTGATTCAAAACCTTTAAGCAAATTGTGAAGCTGGGTGCAAAAAAAGAACTCCAGCACTTGTTATGTTTCAGGAAACTTATTTCCACATTGACAAAACCATGACAATTTTATTTTTATCATGGTTTTTACTTGCAGCACTGCTGCCTCACAGTCAGAATATCATCTGGGAGGCCTGGGTTCAATTCCACCTTGGCCCGGTGCTTTCTCTCTGTGTGGAGTTTACATGTTCTCACCATGTCTGCGTGGGTTTTCTCTGGGTACTCCAGTTTCCTCCCACAGTCCAAAGACATGCAGTTATTGGCGTTAGGTCAATTGGCCAATCTAAATTGCCCATAGGCGTGAATGAGTGTATGAATGGTTGTCTGTGTTAGCCCTGCGACAGGCTTGATGTCATGTTTTGGATATTAAATATGAATATAAAATATTTAAAATGGAAACTTACTCAATCAAACTGTTAATAACTCACTCACACCAGAGTAAAACTAGGATGGCAAGCCTTTTCCAACTAGGGAAAAAAAAAATCTGTGATTCCACTTATATTTTTTTGCTGTTGGAGGCCAATTATGGTGACCAAGCTGTCACCAGGAGGTTGAGTGTACCCCCTGAACCCCTGGGTGAACAATTTCAATTGTAAGCCAATTGCACAGGTTGCCTGGTGCAATTGTAAGCCAGTTGCACAGGTTGCCTCGTGGGAAGCAACCTGTCTCCAAATAATTGCAGTCCAACTCAAACTGATTGCTGCAAATAATGTCTAATTTATAAACAAGAACACAAGTTTATTTCAGGGGTGAAATGGGTTAGCATGGGCACCGTGACTGGTCTTTGGCTATGCAGCCCCATACACTTTGTATTCTGACACCTTTCTGTTAGAACCAGCATTAACTTTTTCAGCAATTTGAGTTACAGTAGATTGTCTGTTGGATCGGACTACTCAAGCCAGTCTTCGCTCCCCATGACCCTGTCGCTGGTTCACAGATGTTCCTTCCTTGGACCACTTTTGATAGTTACTGACCACTGGAGACCAGGAACATCCCACAAGAGCTGCAGTTTAAAAATATCCACTTGTTCCTTAATATATCCCACCCACTAACATGTGCCATAATGATGAGATAATCCACTTCACCAGTCAGTGGTCATAATGTTATGTTTGATTGGTGTGTGGTCTAACAGGCTGGTGAGCCACTGCTGAACCCTGGCTTCATGTATAAAAGGCAGTTACAGTTACTGGTTCCATTTTACTTGATGACTTGCACCTTTTGCTTAGTGAATTTTCATGCTTTCCTTCTGAATTAGGGTTTATAGTACCAAAGTACAGAACACTAAAATATGAAAACAGCTTTGTTTTCGTAGCCATCACTCAGATGAACAAATTTGATATTCTACATGATGCTGTGCGAATTATTATCCCATCTTTATATTAGGCTTATCTCTTGTCAGCATTTGATATGAAAGTGTGCATGTGAGGATGAATGGCTCACCTACTGGAGACCAAATCTACCACAAATAAAATAACCTGAACCTTCAGTTTGTTATCCGGCACCGATTCTTAATGAAAAATGGGATATTTGTTAGCAGGAAGTGCTTACGAACAACCCCCCCCCCAAAAAAAACCACAAAAGAATTCACGATATCCCCTTTGGTGGAAAAATGCACCACATCAACCAATCAGAAAATTATACGGCAACATGTAGCATTTGGTTGCTGAGGAACAGGTGAAAAGGTGGTGAAAGAGACAATATTGATGGCAGGTTTAGCCTGTGATGGGCCTCTCAGTCTTGTGGTGAACAGGAACTGTTGTTTTGGATTGGCACAAGTAATTTGTGTAGCATCTTATTGTGACACCTGATTGTGCTGTAAATAACCATACAAAAAACACCTGAGGCATTGCCTGCATTTAAATGTAAATAGTGTATAACTTTGTTGTTTGCTATATTTGTACATAAGTTTTTAAAATTTACAACTTATATTTGTATTTTAAGTTGTAAAAATAGTTTGTTAAATATGTTTGTGTTTTCACAGTAAAATTTCTTTTACTTTTTTCTACTCTGATTTTTGTTATGTAATTTTAGGCCCAATGTGTTAATACAGTATGTCAAAATGAAAGAATAACTGTACAGTCAGACACATGATGTTGTGCTGAAAAAACTAATACCAAACAAGGCAAGGTAAACAGTATAGGTATAGGTAAAATCAAAAGGATATAGGACTGATCTCAACTACTAAAGGCCTAAAAGTAGTTAAAACTGAAGGGTCTGAGCCTGACACTCATATTTTTGGCCCTAATCAGCTGCTATGGTCTTATCAGTGAACACTGCCAGCTGGTAGCATAAGTGACCTATTTTTGGAAGAGGCAAGAAAATGCATATACACACACATGCACATTTATATGCAGCCTGGCTCTCTCCACTGTACCTTTCACATCTCTGTGGGAATAGATAGTGATTCTGAGAAACAGTGGTTCAAAGAAATGTAGAAATGAAGGCCTTACTATCACACACTTGTTCTGCTCCAAATATAAATGTATACCACTTATGCAGTCGAAATCCACAGAATATGACATGTTTGATGTGTCAAACTGTCAGAATATGCCAGTGACAGATGTGAAGTCTTGGGCCCTTTTACACATGTCTGCCGAAGCATTGCTGACTGACAAGATACAGAGGATGCATCCATATTCTATTGCTCACAACTGGGTATTTATATAGAGGTTTTCTCTATTTTTGTGCACACAGAGAGAACTGTTCAGTTGGTACCACTGTCTACTGTCTATTTTTAGCATAGCTTACTTAGAACTTTCAGATTTAGATTTAGGTTTACACCATTCGGTCTGATAGTAACATAATTCCAATCCTCTGTATATCCTGTATATATGTGGTATCAACATAATAAGATTTTGACTTAAGAAAATGTGTGATAAAAATCATCCTACTTACAGTCAGTACATGTTCTCTTTGCCCTGATGTCTCTGAGTTTAACTAACCCTGATATTGTTCTCCTCGCAGATGGTTCAGCATCTCACCATAAACAGTAGCCACTGGTCAGAATCAAGTGGGAGACGCAGCTGGACACAGTATGAAGTTTGAAATCTGGTTTGCTGCCTTTTCATTACTCAACACAAGTGGCTGAGTTGGTTACACTCACTAAAGAATGTAAATTGGCTAAAGATAAAATAGTTGCACTGATTCCAGGTACGGTTTTGGCATAGCACATGATTTTGTTGCTTTATGGAAACATGGGAAGTTTTTGAAATCTGTGGGTAAACCCATTTTGCATGATGACAAAATGGCTGCATTGCTAGATAATGTCTTTCTACCAAGCGCCGCAGTGGTGTCTAAGTGTCAAGCTCATGCTGACAACCCTGACCCAGATTCTACAGGGAATGCCAGAGCGGATGTGGCTGCTTGTGCAGCACTTGAGCTGGAAGTCACACACATGCATACACGCACACACACACACACACACACACACACACACCTCTTTGCTGACACTGATATAGCAGCCTTACTCAGTGCTATGCAACAGATTTCCTGATACCGAAACAACTTTGGAAGAAAAATGGCTAACCCTAACCCACCTGGTAGGGTCGTATTAACAACTTTTGACAAAAAAATTTTTCCCCCAATTATGCTAACTTGACCCATGGCTTAAACCATGTGTCAAAAGGGGTTGTTTGGTTTGACTGGTTCACTAAAGGCTAGACTACTTACAGTATGGACAAATGTTTTTCAGCAGCACGCCCACCTCTGATAAACCATTTGAGTATGTCATGATTGAAGACTTTATTGTTTCTGTGCAAATTCAATTTAGTTCCAGTGAAAAAAGTGAAAGGGAAAGGTATGGGTGATTAAGGCCCCGTTTACACGTTTTGATGCATTTCAGCCTTCCATTTACATGGTGGCGTTTCAAAAACAATCTCCGTTTACACGGTGACACGTGAAACAATGAAAACAATGTAGTTCCCACGCCAGGCCACAAATTGGCGTTGTTTTCTTTTCGCAAAGCTTGTTTACGCAAGACACGCATGCGTGGAGGGACACAGTAGGAAGCGTGGCAAATTGTTCATTATTTACAAAATGGCCAATGTGAGAGGTTTGGTGTGGACTGATGATGAGGTTGGATTGCTGTTGCACACAACGCTGAATTACAAAATGGCAAAAACACACGAAAAGCACAAGAAGCACTCGTGAATTCGCAAGTACTGTTTATCAATTTGCTAATTTGCTCATGTGCAGAAAACTGTGGCGGTCGCAGCCATAGTGGGAGTTGACCTGGTGGGCAATTCCAAATCTCTCCAGGGTTGTCATGGTGGCAGTGTGGGGGCTCCATTTTTGCATCTGTGGGCGGGGTCAATGTGGTGTTCAGTGGGTGGGGGCAGATGGGTCTTGCTGGCTGGGCTTTGTGGCTCTCCCTTTCCTTTTCCCCTATCCTCCCCCTTATCTGCCCCTCCCCCAACCTCTTCCCCTACGAAATATTCAATCAGTTATTTATTTATTTTTTAAATGGTTACAATTTCAAGCAGTTTCAAGCACCATATCCAAAAATTCAAGCACTTTTCAAACCTTGAACAGACAACATTAAAATCCAAGCATTTTCCAGGATTTCCAGCACCCCTACGAGCCCTGAGTTTAGGGCTTGGAAACATTAAAGGCTCTCGGATGCACAGCTGCATTTACTGACTGCAAATCCTGTCCACTCAGTAAGTTGATCTTGATCACACAAATTCATAAGTCAAAGTCTCTTTAATGTCAATACCATATGTACAGGACATCCAGAAGATTGAAATTATGTTACTCGCAGATGCATTGGTGCAACAGTCTAAATCTAAATCAAGGTTTGAAAGTTCTAAGTAAGCTGTACTAAAAAAAGAAAATAGGGAATAGGGTGAATAAAATTTCAAAAAGTAAGTTGAAAATAAAAAAATAGAAAAATAAAAGATAAATACAACAGATACCAGAGACATGAGATGCGTAAGAGATAACAGTCTTTGAAGAGATCGTAGTGCAATCTCATGTGCACTCTGGCGAATTGTCACATGGAACAATTAGTCCTGCTCCCCTCAAAGACTTAAAAATAGCTGTAATACTATCAATGGCTTCCCAAATTTAAGGGGTATTGCTGTACTGCTGTTATTGAGGCCTATAATCGGATTTGGCAGGGATCACCACTAGTTATGCATTTTTTAATCAGGCCTATATCATATTGACACTCAGCCCACAGTGTCTTTGGGACTTCCTGTAGGGCTGGAATAGCTGCAGCTGCAGCTGCAGTTGTCCTCTGACAACAATCAATGTGCTGTTGCAGGAAATGGTACCAACTGAACAGTTCTGTGTACACAACAATAGAGAAAACCCAATTGTGAACAACAAAATATGGATACATCCTCTGTATTAAAAGGCCACAAGTCTTCACATCTGTCACTGCCATCCTCTTGACAGTGGCACATGGGGAGCAGAGTTTGACACATCAAACATGCTACATTGTGGGGATTTCAGCTGTACATTTGTGTTTTTGGTGTGTGATAGTAAAGGTCTTCATTTCTACATTCATCCTTGAACCACAGAGATATGTGAGGTACACTGTAGAGAGCCAGGCTGCATGCACTGCGTGGTATGTGTGTTGTGTGCATTTTCTTGCCTCCTCCAGAAGTAGGTCACTTATGCTAACAGCTGGCAGTCTCCACTGATAAGACCATAGCAGCTGATTGGAGCCAAAAATGTGAGTGTCGGGCTCAGTTTTAACTGGTTAGACCTTCAGGAGTAAAAATTAATCCTATGCCAAACAATACATTAAATCCCAAACTCATGATTTTATTAGGCAACAGGTAAACAGCAAAAATGCATGTTTGAAAAGATTTTTGCAATTCATCATTACATGCAAGGGTAAAATGAAATTTTCTCTCACCAGTTTTCCTGATGCCCCAATGGGGCAAACATGGTTGCCACTAACTTTTGTAGGAATTAGAAATTCCCCACCTTTTACCAAAGAGTGTTGCAAATTACTTGCAAACAAGAAAAATCATACAGCAACATTTTATGAAAGGTATCTATATGTACTGTACCAGTCAACACTTTGGACACACAATGAGTGAGTGTGTCCAATCTTGTGTGTGTGATAATCTATCATATATGCCTAAACAGGGTCTAGATTTTTCCTTTCACAAGTGTATGCATACGGTGCATGTTACAGTATCGTATGTGTGCTGTAGGTGGGGTACCTCCAACCTCAGGTGTCAGTTCTGTTAAGTCAGAGCAGCAACACGTCTCTCCTGCACCCCTTCCCGGCCCCAGTCCGCCCTGTCATGACTGTCACCACCATCACTGTCCTTTATGGGGGAATCTTTAGCCCAATGCCCTTTTGATTACACAGGAAACTGACATTTCAGTCATATTGTCCTGTTTTTGAGCCTGCCTGTGCTGCAGGCTCATATGGTGGCAATAAAGGTGAAGGTCAAGCAGATGTAGCCACTGAAGGGGTGCAGTCAAGGTCGTGATCCACTCTGACACACTGAGGCTGTAAGGAAGGATACAAAAAGAATTTCTCTCAGGAGATTCTACTGTTTCATTACTATTTCTGTAATGACATCTAGACCTGATGCTAACATGGAGAAACAGTCATTTTCCTTTTTTTTTTTTGTCTTTTCTATTTTCCCTGTTTTTCCCCCAAACTATGACCATTCATTTAGGATCTCTCACTGTTTAAGGACAATGTGGTCCATTCCTAGAAATCCCAGTGTAGACGGTCGGCGCTCTATCTCTCAGCTATGCAAGGTTAGAGGCTGAAAAGTCTGCCTTCCAGAATGACCAGTCACCATCATCTTACACCAGACTCAACCAAGGGCTCCCACTTTTCTGACAACAAACTCTTACGGAAAGCTGAAATAAATCAATGTGCACAAACAGTGCAGCAGCAATCTGCATTGTATTTGAAAAAGAATAATAAGAATCATTTATACAAATAAATGATTATATGAATAACTTATCTACCCACCATGGTCACAGTATATAATCAGAACATTCCATGCAAAGGATAACTTACACAGACAAGTATGCCTTGTAATAGAGGATTACAGTACCCGTCAAAGGTTTGGCCACACTCACCCATTCAAATGAATGATACTGTATATAAAGGTAAAACATAATACTATGGAGCCTTCTATTCAGTCGAGTCATGTCAACACAGAGAGGAGTAGAATGCAGAGAAAGGAATTCCATTCACCTTAATGGAATTCCATTAGATAGAATTTCTGACAGAGGTCCAAAGCTCACTTCGCAAGTTTGGAAAGCTTTCTGTGGGGTGATAAGAGCTAAGGTTAGTCCAGCCTCTGGGTTTCACTCACAATCTAATGACTAAATGGAAAGAGCTTATCAGGAGCTTGAGGCAGACTTATGTTGCATGTCTCCTCACAACTCACAAAAAGCTCACAACTTCTCTGAATAGAATATGCTTATAACATACTAACCTCTTCAGCTACTGGATTCTCATCTTTTGAGGTTTCTCCTGGATATCAACCTCCAGCTCAAGAAGAAGAAATGGCTGTCCCCTCTGTCAAACATTAGCTTCAACATCACCATGTGTGAAAATAGGCAGTCAAGTCAAGTCAAGTTTATTTATATAGCACATTTAAAACATCAACGTTGACCAAAGTGCTGCACAAGAAAATCTATAGCCCAAAGGACTACACTCAAATAAAAACATTAAAAGACAATAAATAACATAAAATAAATAAATATATTTAAAAACAAATACCATAACAAGCAATTCTCTAAAAGGAGGTAGCACTGCAGCCAAATGCCAAGGAAAAGCAATGTGTTTTAGTAAAGATTTAAATGTGTGTATCGTCTGAGCTGTGCGGATATGGCGAGGTAGATCGCTCCACAGCTTTGGTGCTGCTGTTGCAAAAGCTCGATCACCTCTCTGTTTTAGTCTAGTTTTAGGTCTCTGTAAGAGCAGCTGGTTAGATGACCTCAAAGCTCTTACAGGGGTGTTACTGTGAAGCAGCTCAGACAGATACAAAGGTGCCAGTCCATTTAAGGCTTTAAAAGTAAGCAATAACATCTTAAAATCGATTCTTAAACAGACAGGGAGTCAGTGAAGGAATGACAGGACCGAGGTAATGTGTTCATGCTTTTTTTTTATACTAGTTAAAAGATGAGCTGCCACATTCTGGACTACCTGCAGGTGGCGTACAGATGATTGATCTATGGCAAAGTACAGGGAATTACAGTAGTCCAGGCAGGAAGTAATAAAAGCATGAATAACTTTTTCCAGGTCCTGCTGCGGGAGAAAAGTTTATACCTTGGTAATTACTCTGAGTTAATAAAACCTGATTTTGGTTAACAGCACTTGTTTGCTTATCCATTTTAAAACTGCTATCAAAAATAACACCCAGATTTTTCACAGCAGCACAACAGTGAGGGGCTGAATGACACGGAGTGCCAGAGGAGTTGCTTGAGGGGTCAAATTTACCAAAGCATATAACCTCAGTTTTGCGTTCATTAAGATTTAGGAAATTGTTTCTCATCCAGGACTTAGTGTCACTTAGACAGTTCAGCAGGGGCTCCCATGGATCTCTGCTGTTCAGTTTGATGGGCATATACATCTGGATGTCATCAGCAAAACAGTGAAAAGAAATATTGTGTTTCCTAAAAATAGAAAAATAGAGGCAACATATCCAATGAGAAAAGAAGTGGGCCAAGAATGGACCCTTGAGGCACTCCACAAGAAAGCTTTGCTACTGTAGAAAAACAGTCTCCTAGATGGGCAGAGAAACTTCTATCAGTAAGATAAGATCTGAACCAAGTCAGAACCGTGCCTTTAATTCCGATTTCACATTCTAGGCGAGATAGAAGGATCTCGTGGTCCACAGTGTCAAAGGCAGCTGACAGGTCTAGAAGTACTAAAATTGCAGGGCTACCAGGGTCAACAGTTAAAAGCAGATCATTAAAAACTCTTAAAACAGCGGTCTCTGTGCTGTGACGCAATCTAAAACCTGACTGAAACTTTTCCCACATTCCATGTCAACTTAAAAATGCCTGAAGTTGCTTAAAAACAACTTTTTAAAGAACCTTGGATAAAAATGGTAATTTAGATATTGGTCTGTAGTTTGAGAGAACATCAGGGTCAAGGTTATTCTTTTTAATTAGAGGCTGTACATCCGCGTGTTAAAAGGCAGCTGGAACACAACCAGATACAAAAGAACTGTTAATCAGAGCGAGGACACTTGGTCCCACTGAAAAAAAGGCCTCTTTATAAAGGTGAGCGGGAACACAGTCTGTGGGAGAGTTTACAGGGCTCATATTTTGAACCACCTCCTTTAGTGTGCAGTCTGACAGGCTCAAACTGCTCAAAGACAGCTCTGCTGGGAGGAGGTGCAGATTGGTCTGTTTCAGAGGTGATGAAGGTCTGACAGCAGAAATTTTTTCCACAAAAAATCTCTTAAAGTTTTCGCACAGTGCAGGGCAGACCTTCGCTTGGTTTGCATCACAGCAGGGATTAGCTAGTGAATTAAAAACACTGAAAAGAAAATGAGGCCTGTGACTGTTACTTGAAACAATGTTAGAGAAGTAAGCAGACTTTGCATATTTGACTGCTTTCTGATATTTCAACAAACAGTTACGCATGATCTCTAAGGAGACATGGAGCTTATCCTTTTTCCACCTTCTCTCAGCACGTCTGCACTCATGTCTGAGTCAAGTCCGTAAGACAACACCAGATCCAGTGTGTGACCTTTTTCATGAGTGGGGCCACACACCAGTTGTGTTAGGTTAAAGAAGTCAATAAGAGTCTTTACCCAGCAGACCATTCTCGCAACTTACAGGAATATTAAAATCACCAATAATTAAAAGACAGTCATATTTTAGTATAAGACCCATCAGCGAGTCAGCAAAGTCTCAGATGAAGTCCTTCGTGCACTTTGGTGGTCGGTAAATTACCGCACAGAATACCGAGGGGGAAGAGTTTATCTCCAACAACTGCAGCTCAAAGCTGGCGTAAAGGTCTGCCGAGACCTGACGACAGCGAAAACTGCATTTAACCTGTTAACCGGCAGGGTAGCACATTCTATTACAGCTCGGTAGTAATGTGGTAATAATGGGGTAACAAGCTTGAAACAAAAAGTAATAATGAGGAAATTTACAGGTTATTACCATCCAATTACCAAGGTAATTACCAGCTAATATCCAAGTAAAACCACTGGTAACAACAGCGGTTACAATTGAGTAATATTCCGCTGAAATTTATGTCATTTGATCATAAGGCCCCAAAAACTGATGGTAATACTGTGGAAAGAGAGATATGCCCATGAGGCTAAACAATAGCATCTTAAAAATCTGGTAACAATATGGTAACCAGATATCAATAAGGAAGTAATGTCTATGCATGTAACTATTTCACAATTTTTAATAAATTGTAATAAACACATAATTATGAAGTAATATTAGCTAATGTTTTAACATAATAAGATAATATTACCATGTTATAAGGCTTGCATTAATGATACCTTAGGTTTCCAGCATTCTGCTCTGCTTAATAGCGTAAATATTATGCTTAATGCTCTGGCTTGTTAAACAGAAATATTTATGGTAATTTTTGTGTAATAAACATGAATCTGGGCTGCAAAACTGTTTCTATGTAATAACCTATTAAAGCAAACTACAAGAAGTGTGATCATTATTTGGAAATAACAGTGGCAATTTCTGTGTAATAAGCAGGAATCAGGGCTGCAAAATGCAAAACTGACTGTATTTATTGCCAAGTTAATCACTGAATAAAACAAAAGTCACTAGTTCTGATGATGAACTGGAAACACTTATGGAAAATGCTAAACTACCTGTTTGAAAAACATTAAGTATTATACAGTATTTAAAACTAAAAAATAAACATGCATAAAACATTCATCAATTTTTGCTGCATAATAACAATGCATTGTATTTGAGAATCACAAAGCATAGCAAAGAGGTCTATTTAAAATAGTTTTTGAAATTGCATAGGAGTGTAGACGATCCTCTTTCACAGCACATTTTATATCTGGATGACAATGGAATACATATTTTAAATGCCCAATACACAAAAAAAAATGCCATCCATCTATGCATTTTTTTCCAAGGGAGCTGGACCCTGTCTCAGCTGTCATTTGCAGGAGATGGGCTACACCTTGGACAGGTCACTAGTCTGTCATTGGGCTAATGCCGAGAGACAAACTATTCACATTTACAACTAGGGTCAATTTACACAGTCAGACCTAGAGCTAATTTAGAATCACCAATTTACCTAACCCCATGCATGACTGTGGGAGGAATCCAGAGTAGCCAGAGAGAGCCCACACAGATCTGGTGATAACATATAAACTCCATACAAAAAGGCTCCAGCACAGTTATTGTACTGGATGTATGGCTCTTATATCCTTGAAAAGGCGACCAAGAGGTCCATTTCTGTGTTGTCTACCCAGCCAGTAGTTCCACTTGATAAAATGTAGCATCTCTCTCAGTGACTTCTCAGTCATGTTGCCTCTGAAACGGTACACCTCTTGCTTAAAGGTTCTCCGGAACCTTTCTATATGCTGGGTATGTGCTCCTGTAGCAGGGTGAACAAAAATCCTCTGGTGATTGCCTCAGACTGCAGTAGGAACGCCAAGAGTCACTCAAAATTGTACTTGCAGGTCTAACATATTGCTGTATTCAGAATTTTGTCTGCGAACAAATTTCAACACAGGCCTCCTTCGCCGTTGATTGACTTCCAACAATCCAAAAACCCAGCCTCTCCTGTGCCAAGTAGCACCAAACCGTCCATGTGCATACTAAAAAAATTAGAAGTTTTGGAAAGAGGACAGTGTTAAAGCATGATTTATTTGCAGTTGTCTGAACAACAATTTCATCGATACAGAAGTGCCTTTTTTTAATATCACCATTATTCACCAATCAATATCTTAAATAAATTAATATCTTTACCTTTCTCTTGTGACAAAACTTGCTCTCATCAATGACAACAAAACCATGTCTTCCAAACATTCTCATTTTCCCCCTCCTCCTCAGGTGCTTAACTGCTTGCCCACACACCCTCCTTAGTGTCTTGGACATCTTGGACAAAGTGCTGCTGCTTCCACAGACTCCCTCTTCAATTAAATCCTCTTGCCTCAGTCTTAGCCCTTGTGCAAATCTGCAGCAATGTAGTGAACCTATATGAATAACTTTTGGCCCTATGTTGTTGATTAGCAATCTATGTTCCTTAATGAATTCAAAAATGTAATAATACCAAGTGATATTAATGTGATATTAACACAATTTATTACTGACTCCCTAATCATGTAAAAGGTGTCACTGTTACGTCACATGAATAAAATTGTTATAAAATAATAATGTGGTAGAATAGAAGGGATTTACTAAAGGTGTTTCTACACAATACTACACAATCATGGGGTGTACTTAGTTTTTCATATGCTGCTTCTTCATTTTTGCGTAGCTTTTGTTAAATAAATAATGAAATGTTGCTGCTGCTCATTCAAGGTTGCATTTACCTAATTTTACAACAGTTTGTTTTTAATATTATACTATGAGTCAAAATAGTTTACTACATGCACTACATACGTACTTACTGTTTATCATAACTGTATGTATGTGTGTGTCACAAACCTATGCATGCACATCATCCAAGAAGTCAAAGAGGAGCAAGAACCTGAGAAAATAGACCCATCTCTTATGGATTTGGACATGAATGTCTTCAACACACCGTTTGAACAAAATATGGCATTTGGTAAAACATAATAATAAAAGAATTAATACATTAAATATCAATAAACAACAATAATAATATTTTAAATTTTTGTGACTGTGCCAATTAGCTGATTTTATATTTTACAAAATGTCTTACTAAAGTACTTTCAAAGTACTTTCCAAATGCAAATAACTAACCAAGAAATGTGTAATTCAGGCATACGAAAGACATAGGTCATAGAGCATCTCTTCTATTTTGAGAGTAATTTCAGTTTTTGAAGCCATTTTATAAGTACAAGCTTCTTCTTATTTCCCCTTTGTGTTATGTTTAACAATTTTTTAGCGTATTCATGCTGAATGGACTGTAAGTCGAATATGATTCACATATTGGCGCCAGATAGTAGAGCATGTGTCTGTTCCATCAGTTAATGGTCCCCCATTCACTCTGCTTCCACGGCAGTAAGAAAAAAACATAATAATAACTTAATTCATTAATTGCAAAAAGCAAAAAATAAAAGTTCACATTATGTGGGTTTATTGTCAATTTAGATTAAGATAAGTGGGGCAATGTACCATGTTTTCATTACAGCTGTAGGAGTGCCTGTGCATCACTTTAAATCTTCCCCTTCAACTCTAAGCTCTGCTGGAAAGAACCGGCTGCCAGTAGGTGGGAGACTGTGGTCTGGTGGGAATATGCGCATTTTTTTTTATCTTGGAGGTGAGAGAAAGAAGAAGTGGGCGCCAACAGCAACATTTTGCCTCCTTTTTGGCGTACCTCACAGTTCCAAGCTGGCAAAAACCACTGGATTACAAGAGTATCTTTGGAATAAGATCGCCATACCTTCTACTGTTGTAGGATTGTAAGGTAAGAACATGAATTCTTAATATTACAGAAAATTATGCGCATATTTTTCTGTTGTTGATAACATGCTGTGGTGTTTCGGGGTTGGCACATTTTTGCGTGAAGTATATACAACAAAGGGACTAGTTTGTGTCAGTCTGCATTACTGTGTGGTTTATTTTGATCTTGATATTTGATGTTTTGAGGTTTGTCAAAGAATACTTGCTATTGGACCACTGTGTATATGTGTGGACCCAGAGGGGTATTGGTTTATAGTCAGGTGTATTTCCTGTATCCTTGTTAAAAAAAAAATAAATAAATTCTACACTTTGTATTTGCTTAACTATATTACTGGCTCATTATTAATGATAGCCATTAAATATTCCAAAGTTACCAGTAAACCATTGAATAGTTCCAATACAATATTCTAACATTTCAGAGCTATGCCTTTAAGAAGAAGGTACAACAGAGCCAAGCCGCTACATCCATTTGTCAATCCTGATGGCAGTGCTGGATCTGCACAGGTGGAAGAACTTGACAATGTTGAGGGTAAAGGAGAAAGTAAGTATACAATCTTATCCACAAGCATTAACTGACTATACACTCATGTAGGCTTTTTCAGTATGACACCTTTAATGCACCAGTATTTATAAATCACTACCCCCTAATTCTATACTCCTCTCAGACTTCCTACTTTTCACTATTAAGTCTTCTAAAATACAGGGGGAAAATACACATCATTACTCATTTTTGGAAGCGCAAACTCTGTCATATATGTTAAAAAGCATTCTGTTGTAGAATTTGGTTGTATTCACAAGTAAAGTTTGAAGTAAAAGTTAGAAGTCACCGAGGGATTTATTCAAACCTGTATTGGCAGCCATAGACTGAAACATAGCATATATTTTAGAATCTGCAAATAACACAACAGTGAAGGCACCTAAATAATTGAATTGTTATAGAAGAAGAACATTATGGAAAAGAGAAACTCTAAAACAAAAAAAAACAACAACAATGTTGCATTACATTGTATAATCAATTAAAAAATCAAAATTTATTCTTTGGTTTTCATTGTATCCAAACATGTCCTTTTTCTTTTGTTTTGTGATGATATATATATTTATTTTTTTTTACCATTATAGCACCAGGAACTTCATCTACACTGCTCAAAAAAATAAAGGGAACACTTGAACACAATATAACTCCAAGTAAATCAAACTTCTGTGAAATCAAACTGTCCACTTAGGAAGCAACACCGACTGACAATCAGTTTCACATGCTGTTGTGCAAATGGAATAGAAAACAGGTGGAAATTATTGGCAATTATCAAGACACACTCAATAAAGGAGTGGTTCTGCAGGTGGGGACCACAGACCACTTCTCAGTACCTATGCTTTCTGGATGATGTTTTGGTCACTTTTGAATCTTGGTGGTGCTTTCACACTCGTGGTAGCAGGAGACGGACTCTACAACCCACACAAGTGGCTCAGGTAGTGCAGCTCATCCAGGATGGCACATCAATGCGAGCTGTGGCAAGAAGGTTTGCTGTGTCTGTCAGCATAGCGTCCAGAGGCTGGAGGTGCTACCAGGAGACAGGCCAGTACACCAGGAGACGTGGAAGAGGCCATAGGAGGGCAACAATCCAGCAGCAGGACTGCTACCTCCGCCTTTGTGCAAGGAGGAACAAGAGGAGCACTGCCAGAGCCCTGCAAAATGACCTCCAGCAGGCCACAAATGTGCATGTGTCTGCACAAAGGGTTAGGAACACTTCATGAGGATGGTATGAGGGCCCGACGTCCACAGATGGGGGTTGTGCTCACAGCCCAACAGCATGCAGGATGCTTGGCATTTGCCAGAGAACACCAGGATTGGCAAATTCGCCACTGGCGCCCTGTGCTCTTCACAGATGAAAGCAGGTTCACACTGAGCACATGTGACAGACGTGACAGAGTCTGTAGACGCCGTGGAGAGCGATCTGCTGCCTGCAACATCCTTCAGCATGACCGGTTTGGCAGTGGGTCGGTAATGGTGTGGGGTGGCATTTCTTTGGAGGGCCGCACAGCCCTCCATGTGCTCGCCAGAGGTAGCATGACTGCCATTAGGTACCAAGATGAGATCCTCAGACCCCTTGTGAGACCATATGCTGGTGCAGTTGGCCCTGGGTTCCTCCTAATGCAGGACAATGCTAGACCTCATGTGGCTGGAGTGTGTCAGCAGTTCCTGCAAGATGAAGGCATTGAAGCTATGGACTGGCCCGCCCGTTCCCCAGACCTGAATTTGATTGAACACATCTGGGACATCATGTCTCGCTCCATCCACCAACGTCATGTTGCACCACAGACTGTCCAGGAGTTGGCGGATGCTTTAGTCCAGGTCTGGGAGGAGATCCCTCAGGAGACCATCCGCCACCTCATCAGGAGCATGCCCAGGTGTTGTAGGAAGGTCATAGAGGCACATGGAGGCCACACACAATACTGAGCCTCATTTTGACTTGTTTTAAGGACATTACATCAAAGTTGGATCAGCCTGTAGTGTGTTTTTAACCTTTAATTTTGTGTGTGACTCCAAATCCAGGCCTCCATTGATTAATAAATTTGATTTCCATTGATAATTTTTGTGTGATTTTGTTGTCAGCACATTCAACTTTGTACAGAACAAAGTATTCAATGAGAATATTTCATTCATTCAGATCTAGGATGTGTTATTTGAGTGTCCCCTTTATTTTTTTGAGCAGTGTAGATTGGCTCCAATTGCTACAGCAATAATTCAGCAGCTAAGAGACAAAATTACTGTCCTTGAAGATGAAAGAAATTTCCTGAGAGAACAGCTGAAAAAAGCACTGGATAAGATCCCTACTACTGCAGATGAAACAGAGAAATTGTGATCTGCTTTGATTGATTGATAATGTAAAAGATGCAGTACTGCTTATATATATATATACTAATTTATTAATTATGAGGAGAGGGCACACTATTTGGGAAATAAGAAATGAGGACAGCTACTTTAATCCTACATATATCAGTACAAACCTATGTAGAAATTACCTTGACCTTTGACCTTGAAAATGAAATTGCATGTTCTTGGGCATTTAAGAAATATTTCCACAAACTTTAATCAATTGTGGTTCAAAAAATTTCCCATTTCACAATGTTAAAGAACGATGTTAATAATTAAGATACAGATCGTAATTTAGTCATATATCCTCTCCACCCATCTTTGAACGAGGTAATAAATCGTAAATTAGTAAATTTATCACCAGGACTATCTGATATATATATATATATATATATATATATATATATATATATATATATATATATATATATATATATATATATATATATTAAAACAGAGGACACCTACAATCTATAGCCTCATCCATTTTTTAGAATTTATGATCTAAGAAGAACTTCAACTGTCTTTCATCAGTCCAGTCAATGAAAGAAATGGTTTGTTTTTACAGTCTTGGCCAAAGGCTTCAGCAGTTGCAACACTGAGAAAGCAAAATTTATTTGTCAATAACAGTTTTTGAAAAATTGAAAAATTGCTTATGAGTTAGCACTCTGTGTTGACCTTGCGACAGGCTAGCGAGCTGTACAGGGTGTACCCTGCCTCTTGCCCTTTGTCAGCTGGAATAGGCTCCAGCCCACCTGCGACCCTGAAAAGGATAAGCGGAAGAGAAGGGATGGATGAATTGCTTGTGATAGATTTTCACTGTGTCATAGACACATTTATAAATAATTTAATATAAACATGTAAAAGTGGATGGATAAAAAACTCTGTGCCATTGTCACAACTTTTGACCACCGCTGTATACTCCACTTGTCTTTTTTCACAGCACAGTTTGTTTGATTTTTTTTTTTTACAAATCACAGCAAAACGACATCATTCCCCCTCAAGTTCCAGTTCCTCAGATTCATCAGCCTTAGACTCTAGATCATCTTCTTCACTGAGTGACAGGAAAAAGAGCAAGAAGGCCAAGAAGAAGAAGAATGATAAAGTGCCACAGTTTGGCAAAGTAGCAGTAAACATTTTTTTTACCCATATAGAAATGTCAGATTTGCTGACACAGTCATATAGCTCTGTGTCACAATGAGTTCTGTCTTGTATGACTGCTCAGTTGTGTGATTTAACATTTTAGGTATTAAGATTGTAAATATTGGAATCAATTCAACACATATATACTTACTTGTTCATGCCTCTGCCTGTGTTGTGATTGTTTTTTCTTGGCTCTTACAGTGAAACACCCAGAAGATGCCAAACACAGGTATATGTTTGTTCTTAAAACATTCAAGAAAACACACAGCCCGAACCGAAGTTGTGAAAAACTCAACGTGGATCGAAACACTATTGCCTACACAGTCGTCATTGCTGAAGTCCTTTTGGTAGCGGACAGCGAGGAGAAAAGTAGGGTTCCATCCTTTACTGGCGGCTCACTCCTTAAGTATGCAAAAGAGGTGAAGGTTTTCCTTGATGATGAGCCAGAGTTAAGGGCAAGAATAGACAAAAAGAAAAAGAGAGAGTTGTTGCTCATCTCTTACAAAATCAAAGGGAAATAGGAAGTTCCTTTTGCTTTTTTTCTATTTTTTTGTCACCTTTTGAGAAAATATCTGCATATTTCTTTGTGTTGTTGTTGATGTTGGTTGTTTTTTTGTATTTTCGTTTTGTAAATCCTGATCTCATATCTTAGAATAAAATATCTTTTTATTTGCGTATGTTCGGGCATTGACCAAGTTATCATTTTGTTATACAAAACATTGCTTTGTTCTTTAAGGAAAATGGCAATAAAACTGCAAGTTCATGAAGGAATTTGGTTGACATTTTTAGTTTAGTATATGTAAAAAAGCAGAAATTTCTTCTTGTAATCAGTTATTGCTATAGAACCTACCACTGTTATTTCCAGATAATGATCACACTTCTTGTAGTTTGCTTTAATAGGTTATTACATAGAAACAGTCGGTTTTGCATTTTGCAGCCCTGATTCATGTTTATTACACAGAAATTACCATAAATATTTACATTTAGCAAGCCAGAGAATTAAGCATAATATTTACGCTTTTAAGCAAAGCAGAATGCTGGGAACCTAAGCTATGATTAATACAAGCCTTATAACATGGTAATACTATCATATTATGTTAAAACATTAACCAATATTACTTCATAATTATGTGTTTATTACAGTTTATTAAAAATTGTGAAAAGTTAAATGCACAGACATTACTTTCTTATAGCTATCTGGTTACCATATTGTTACCACATTTTTAAGCTACTATTACTAAATGGTTTAGCCTCATGGGCATATCTCTCTTTCCACAGTATTACCATCAGTTTTTGGGGCCTTATGATCCAATTACATAAATTTCAGTGGAATGTTATTCAATTGTAACCACTGTTGTTACCAGTGGTCTTACTTGGATATTAGCTGGTAATTACCTTGGTAATTGGCTGGTAATAACCTGTAAATTTCCTCATTATTATCTTTTGTTTCAAGCTTGTTACCCCATTATTACCACATTATTACTGAGCTGTAATAGAAAGTGCTACCCCCATTTCTTAACATGAGGTGTCAATCCAATTGGGAGGGTCTAGCCTGCCATATAAAACCATCGTAACGGCGGACTGTAGTGTAAAAGTGACACTTTAAGACTGCAAAGTCTGAAGCACAACAAATGTCCCGTGGACAGTACACTGCCAGTTGACAGGTTAAATACTGAAGCAAGTCCACCACCTTTTCCAGAGATCCGTGGGGAGCTGAAGAAGGAACAGCCAGGAGGTAAATATTCAGAAAAAGGTGCAGACTCACCAGCATGGAGCCACATCACAGTCACAAACATAAAATCCAACTCCTGTGCAATGAAAAAGTCGATGAGAAGGAAAGTTTTGTTGGTTAACGATCTAGCATTTAGCAGGGCCATTCGGATGTCCAGATCCTTGTCAGCTGAGGCCGGGTCCCGCTCCAACAGGCTAAGGTTGGCATGGTTCAATGGGTTCAATCCCACATCCGGTGCCAAGGCGAAGGACGTCGAGTCTCTAGGATGACAGGTGGGACCATCGGCCACAGGCAGCCCAACAGCCTTGAGGCGGCAAAGACTACCATCCAGAGGGCAATGAACAGGTAAACCTAGGAGTCTCAGTTAAGATTTGGCTCGCACCGCAACACCTCCCCGCTTTCCGTGTCTCCTCTGGTGTTTTTTGGGGAGCGGAGCACTGGGCAGCCGGCGCAAAATCTCAGGTACTGAGTTTTTCTTTACATTATATGCTGGTACAAAAACAAATTGGAGGTTTAGGAGTGTCTGCCGATCGTAGCTGATCAAAGCTGAAACATCTGGGCAGATGACTATCATAAACAGAGCGACTGCAAACAATACACAGAACAGCTGACGGCAGGCCGTACACAGTGGTGCCATCTTACTCTGTCAGGCTGGCATTGTAAATTGCCTGCATCTATGAGAATATATCCCACGTTTCATGCGTCACAGATTAAACCTGTCATTTTCTGCTCTCTGTACCCTCTTTACAACCTCCCTCCAACCCCAGCCAGTCTAAACAATCTGCAGGATTTTTCATGTTCATTGAGATATGGCAGAGACGAGATCCTACATTCCCCTCTAGTTCATCCTTGATGCTTCTCTGATTTGGGGTGTCCACCCAAGTGTCCACCTCTCTGCAGTCTCTCTCTGTGTCTTTGTTCTCAGGGAAAGTTGTGGGGCAATTCTCCTTGGTGGCCGAACTGTCGGCAGAGCCACCCTTTTCCAGGCTCTTGCCTCCATACCTGTTCTGCGTTTGTTCATCGACTTGTTAAATACAATATAACTGGACTGGCCTGTGTCCCTGTACTCCACCAGTTTATTGTTGCTTCCATGGTGCTCTGGCAGGGGTGGTATTTAACCTGTTAACTGGCAACGGCCCGCCCACGGGCCCTTTGACGTGCTTCCGAGTTTGAAGCCTCATAGCGTCACAGTAACACTGCAGTCCGCCCCTACGATGCTTTTATTTGACAGACTAGACCCTCCAAATTGGACTGACACCTCATTTGGCCAATCCTGTTATGAAATGGATTTTCCAGAGCCAATAATAAGCAGACAGTGTCATGTGACTTCTCTGGATCTGCCCCAAATGTTCTCCAGTCGTTCTGATTGGTCAACTCTGACCCAAAATCTAAAACCACAGATGCATAGCCAATAAAAGTCCTGACATGTGGGTATATGGCACCTGGGGGTGTGTTTTCACATGAATCCACAAAGTTTCTGCACAATGAGTGCATATTACGTGCATATTACGTGCATATTACGTGCGCATTATGTGCGCAAAGCCGAGCCGGATGTAAGCCGTCATGACATTGACTGTGTTTCCAGGACTTTTTCTCACTAACAGATTATTTAAATATCTCAAAACAAGCTTCTTCAACGAAGTGACAAAGTGACTAAAGAGAGTGGATTATTATTTATTAGAGGACTTCGCCGCTGATTCGACCGGGTTTATCGCTGCAAAAGCCACGAATGAACAGCTGTTAGTCAGAAGGTGATTCAAAGTGTAAGTTTTTATTCTTAGCTCGTCCTCACATTACATGCCATTTAGATGTAAAAATGTATGTAATGGTGAGTTAGACATGCACCATTACATGTGCATGTATTGTGTTTCTACAGGAGACACATGTGTCCAAAACATCTGAACACACTCTTTCCTCTCCAATGTTCCCTCACATGTACTCAGCCTGCTATAACTCCAAACAAA
The DNA here is from genome assembly GCA_024447675.2 of Pterophyllum scalare. NCBI lineage: Eukaryota > Metazoa > Chordata > Actinopteri > Cichliformes > Cichlidae > Pterophyllum > Pterophyllum scalare. The sequence goes on from JAMQGT020008036.1 coordinate 108,153, forward strand.
AAGTTGTAGCCATATTGATTAACAGGAAGATAAACTTTAACATTAGCAACACTACAGTAGACCCTGAAGGTAGATTTATAATACTTAATTTATCTATTCAGAATACAGATTTATGTATCGCTAGCATATATGGACCAGGAATATCACCATGTGTTCTTTGGGAAGCAGGAAAGTCAGTAATGAGGGGTAAAATAATATCTTACTGCTCACATAAGAAAAATAAAGAAAAAACACTTGTGTTAGAATTAGAACAGAAAATTAAATCCTTAGAAACTGCCTATGCTGCCTCACCACAAGAACATATAATTAACAACCTGAGGAAACTAAAACTGGAGTTAAATGAAATAATTGATAAAAAGACACAATTTATGTTGCAGAGGCTGCGTTTAGAAAATTTTGAACATGGAAATAAATCCAGAAAATTTCTGGCCAACCAGTTAAAACTAAATAAAGAAAAAAAACAGCTATTTCTTCTATTGAAGACTCAACTGGTAACATCACTCATGACCCACAACAAATAAATAACTCTTTTAAAGACTTTTATGAAGTCTTATACTCATCACAGATTAATCCATCTGATACTGAAATTGAAAAATTTCTTAATAATATAAATCTACTGAAACTAAATGATGAACAGGCTGCAGCTCTGGATTCACCTTTTTCATTATCTGAATTTTATGAAGCAGTACAGCATCTCCCAAAAAAATAAAGCCCCAGGCCCAGATGGTTTTCCAGCAGTTTTATAAAGAATTTTGGTCTGAGCTAGCACCCATTTTTTTCAGAATGGTGACTCAGATTCAGAATGATCACACCTTATCTCCAACCATGAACTCTGCTAACATTAACCTGTTTCTTAAACCAGGCAAAAAACCCACACGCCCATCATGCTACAGGCCAATCTCTCTCATTAATGCAGACCTTAAAATAATTTGCAAAGTCCTTGCCAAAGATTAGAAAGTATTACTCCATTCATTATACATCCAGATCAAACAGGCTTTATCAAGGGTCAGCACTCAGCCAATAATACATGTCGACTAATAAATATAATAGACTATTGTTCTATTAACAAATTAGAGACTACAGTTGTGTCTTTAGATGCAGAAAAGGCATTTGACTGGGTAAATTGGAAATTCTTACTAGCAGTCCTACAAAAATTTGAATTCGGTTCATCCTTTATAAATTGGGTCAGAACACTACACAGCTCCCCAAATGCACGTGTTAGGACAAATGATCTAATTTCCCAAAGCTTCAGTCTGCAGGCAGGGCTGCCCACTCTCTTTTTGTCATTTTTATTGAGCCACTAGCAGCAGCAATCTGTCAAAATGCAAATATTAAAGGGATTCAAACTGAAAATACGGACCATAAAATTAGCCTTTATGCTGATGATGTATTACCTTTCCTTGGGAATTCACAAGCTTCCCTTTTGAAGACTATCACACTGATAGATAAGTTCTCATCTATATCTGATTACTCCATCAACCAGAGTAAATCAACAGTTTTGCCTCTCAATTGTAATTTCCATAAAACCTCTATGACCCCACTAAAGTCAGGAAATATTAGATATTTAGGCATAAATTTTTCCACCAGGGTCTCAGACTTGGTACGATTAAATCACAGCCCCTTATTAAAAACAATAGAGGATGATCTGTCACGTTGGAATAGTTTACCGATATCACTCATGGGGAGAGTTGCTGCCATTAAAATGATGGTTTTACCAAAAATTAATTATCTATTTTCACTGATCCCTAATAAACCGTCTCTCTCTTCCTTGGTTTAAGTCACTAGATTCAAACATCTCAAAATTTTTATGGAAAAACAAACCGTCAAGAATAAGCTTAAAAACTTTACAAAAGCCAAAACATAGTGGAGGTCTAGAATTACCAAACTTTTATTACTATTTCTTAGGCAGTAGAATGCAGTACATTTCAAGGTGGATTAAATCCAATTCATTAGACAACCCATGGCTGGATCTAGAACAGGCACTTTGTGGAAAAATAAAAATCTCGGATCTACCTTTCATTAGCCCCAGTATTAAACATCATAACTGCTATAAAAGCCTTTGTATAAACACCTTTCTGACAGCCTGGTGGGAATTTTTAAAAATAACTAAGTCTTCACTTATCCCCTGTAAACTAACACCCATTTGGAACAATCCAGATATTTGTCAGAATAAGAAAATGCTGAATTTTCCGTTATGGCGTGATAAGGGTGTAAATAACTTAGAACATATTATCCAAGATGGAAACCTTATTACATTCCAAGAACTTCTATCAAAATATAGAATTGGCAATGGTAGATTTCTGGAATATCAGCAACTTAAGTCCATCTTACAGGGAAGATTTAACCTCAATCAAGTGAATTTAGAAATGCCTACATGGGTAACAGAATTTCTTAACCTCGGTACCCCAAAATTATTGTCAAAATTATATAAATTATTACTAAAATCTGATGATTCAGTTTCCCTCCCAATTGCAAAATGGGAGCATGATCTTTCTGTCAACCTGGGAGGGACAGGGCATCGTATTTTCAACTCAGGCCAGTTTGTCCTGTCGCTTGTTTGTGTCTATTGTCGAGTGAATGGTGAATGGGCATCTAATGTGGGCTGGGCTAGGTGGGCTGCCCTCTACAGTGGCGCCAGTCTCAGGTACTGCAAAGCTCCGGGATGCTGTCACCAGGGCCTTGGGCTCACCTCCCCCTGCCCTGTGCTGTGGTGTGGGAGGTCGAGGTGCCAATTGAGCCAGTGGACAGCTAGCTCTCTTCTTCCAGGTTGCCTTTTTTCTTCCTGGTCATATACCCCCCCCTCTTTTTTTTGTTTGTTTGTTTTGCCCACACAATTTTAGTTTTGCAAATATTGACAGTCTCTTTTATGTTTTAACAAAGTGGTGAATTATTTGGTTTACTTACTGGTGCTATTTCTTGTTTCTTCTCTCTATTTCATTCTTTTTTTTTCTTTTCCTCTTTCTTTCTCCCCTTTTCTTTTTCCTAAGCCTGTCAGGTCTGGCACAATTTTTCACACAGTATGTTAAAAATAACTCAAATAAAATAAAGGGAGAAACACTAACAAGAAGACCCTATAGAGAACCTATAGAGCTCATCTTGAAATAGTAAATATATTTGGCACAACAATGCATTCAGATCATTGTTCTGTTTGCAAGATCTGCCAGATCATGACAGGCTTTAAAAAAAAAAAGAAAGAAAAAAGACATTACACAAAATATCACCATACGCTGCTGTGGCACCACTTATGTGTGTGTGTGTGTGTGACATTGTGTGCGCCGGCGTGGAAACACGAGTGTTTGGGGGGCAGGAAAGGTGTTTTATAGACCTTGTTGGGCTTTCACGGCGGTTGCACAATGAATCAGAGCATTGTTTATTTATATTCGTTGATATTCGCTTTGTGGTGGGCTTAGTGTGAGTTGCTTTGTTTGTGGGGGTGGGGGTAATTGTTTGGGAGGAGGCTGTAAGTTGTGTATCAGAGAAGGACTATTGGGAGGATTGTGGTTTTTTATTTTATGTGAATATGTAATGTTTACATTTACTGTAACTTTTGATCAATATACAATTTATTTATTTTGGGTGTGTGAAGGAATCACTTAAAATAGACTGGGGTTTTTGTGAATGAAGGCCTAACATTTTCCTTCTTTTACAAATTAGGGCAACCTCTGATTTATATGTCTATAATTATAGTTAATTCGTACTATCGGTAAATTTGTGTATAGCAGAGGATTCCTCAGTATAGTATCTTTCATTAGATCCCTCATTGATGGCTGTATGTTGAAGCATTAAGGAGTTAGAGCCATTTGAAGTTTGCATATCACAGGCTGGCTCACATGTGGCACATGGAGTCTTCATATGGCACAACTAAATCCACGCCTGGAGATCAACACAAAAAAACCTTTACAGAACAGTAGGTTTTTGTGCTATCTTGATAAAATTTGAAATGCACATTGAAAAGACTTCATTCTACAGCTTCATTATATTTTCCAGTCCATACCTTCTACACTCAGTGTGTAGTTACATAAAAACAAACAGGAAAAATCTAGGCGAGGTAAAAATTCTCTAAACTTTCTGTGTTCCAAACTTAATATCTACAAACTCATTACAGTTACAGCATTTTTGACTGCAAAAATGAAAAATATAGCTTGTCTTCTTTATAAAGAGACTAAGCTTTTGCATGTACTCCAAAGAGTTCAGGAATAGCAGCTGATTTAATTTGGGTATGCTTTTTGAGGTGATTTTGGAGTGGCCAGTTAAGGGGTTAAGAGATTTACCACCTCAACCTCCTCAAGGCATGGTAGAATGTCATGATCCTGGGTCCAGAGGGTCCGGCTCAGTCCGAGCCACGTCCAGAGTCAGAGCCAGAGGGTCAGGCTCAGTCCAAGCCACGTCCAGAGCCAGAGCCAGAGCTGGAGGGTCAGGCACAGACTGAGTCGCCACGGGCGTCCCGCTCAGACTGAGCCGCCAGGGGTTCCTGCTCCACAAGTTGCCCAAGGAGTCCCGCCGCCTTGCCACACCGCCTCTGGGATCATGGTCGGCCTCCTGCCTTGCCACGCTGCTGCTGCAAGGTGGTTGCTGTCGCCGCCCCACTGCTGGGATCGCAGTCGGCCTAGTGCCTTACCATGCCGCTGCTGGGATCGCGACCGGCCTTCTGCCTCGCCACACCGCCGCTGGGATTGCGGTCGGCCTCCTGCCTCACCACGCAGCCGCTGCTGGGAGCATGGCCAGCCTCCTGCCTCGCCTTGTCGCTGCCGCTGGCACTGCGGTCAGTCCCCAAAACTACCTCTTCAGCTCCCTGAAGTGCTTATTTTCTGCTGTGGCATCACTAGCAGACCCCCCTGAACTGTTTGGCTTCTGTTCTGCCTCGTCCCCTATGTTTACTTTTGGGCTTTTTTTCCAGCCTTGTGCAGCCGCCTTTTGTTTCCTTCTTGGTTTGTTTGGACTATGTTGCGCTTTTTTTTATTTGTCTCGTGAGAAAAAAAGACTCCCTTTTAACAGGAAGAAACCTCCAGCAGAACCAGGCTCAGGGAGGGGCAGCCATCTGCCACGACCGGTTGGGGCTGAGGGGAGAGAGACAGGACAAAAGACATGCTGTGGAAGAGAGCCAGAGATTAATAATAACTATTGATTAAATACAGAGTGATGTATAAATGCAGTAAAAAAAGGTGAGTGAAAAGAAAAAGTGCATTGTGGGAACCCCCAGCAGCCTAGGCCTATAGCAGCATAACTAAGGGATGGTTCAGGGTCATCTGATCCAGCCCTAACTATAAGCTTGATCAAAAATGAAAGTTTTAAGCCTAATCTTAAAAATAGAGAGGGTGTCTGTCTCCTGAATCCAAACTGGGAGCTGGTTTGACAGAAGAGGGGCCTGAAAGCTGAAGGCTCTGCCTCCCATTCTACTCTTAAGTATCCTAGGAACCACAAGTAAGCCAGCAGTCTGAGGGCGAAGTGCTCTATTGGAGTGATATGGTACTATGAGGTCTTTAAGATAAGATGGGGCCTGATTATTCAAGATCTTGTATGTGAGGAGAAGGATTATAAATTCTATTCTAGATTCAACAGGGAGCCAATGAAAAGAAGCCAATATGGGAGAAATATGCTCTCTCTTTCTAGTCCCTGTCAGTACTCTAGCTGCAGCATTTTGGATCAGCTGAAGGCTTTTCAGGGAGCTTTAGGACAGCCTGACAATAACAAATTACAATAGTCCAGCCTAGAAGTAATAAATGCATGAATTAGCTTTTCAGCATCAGTCTGAGAAAGGATGTTTCTAATTTTAGAAATATTGCGCAAATGCAAAAAAGCGACCTCATATCTGTTTAATATGTCCATCGAATGGACATATCCTGGTCAAAAATGACTCCAAGATTTTTCACAGTGTTACTGGAGGCCAAAGTAATGCCATCCAGACTAAGTATCTGCTTCCACACAATGTTTGTAAGATTTGTGGGGCCCAGCACAAGATCTTAAGTTTTATTTGAATTTAGTAGCAGGAAACTAGAGGTCATCCAGGCCTTTATGTCTTTAAGACATTCCTGCTGTTTAACTAAGTGATGTGTGTCATCTGGCTTCATGGACAGATAAAGCTGAGTATCATCTGCATAATAATGAAAATTTACACATTGCTCCCTGATAATACTGCCTAAGGGAAGCATGTCTGTTCTAAATAAAATTGGTCCTAGCACAGAACCCTGTGGAACTCCATACTTAACCTTTTTTGTGTGAAGAAGACTCCCCATTTACATTAACAAATTGGAGTCTATTAGACAAATATGATTCAAACCACTGCAGTGCAGTACCTTTAATACCTATGGCATGTTCTAATCTCTGTAATAAAATGTTATGGTCAACAGTATGAAAAGCTGCACTGAGGTCCAACAGGACAAGCAACAGAGATGAGTCCACTGTCAGAGGCTGTAAGAAGATCATTTGTAACCTTCACTAATGCTGTTTCTGTACTGTGATGAATTCTGAAACCTGACTGAAACTCTTCAAATAAACCGTTCCTCTGCAGATGATCAGTTAGCTGTTTTACAACTACTCTTTCAAGGACTTTTGAGAGAAAAGGAAGGTTGGAGATTGGCCTATAATTAGCTAAGACAGCTGGGTCAGTGATGGCTTTTTAAGCACCGGTTTAATTACAGCCACCTTGAAGGCCTGTGGTACATAGCCAACTAATAAAGACAAATTAATCATATTTAAAGATTGATGCATCAATAATTGGAAAGACTTCTTTGAGCAGTCTAGTAGGAATGGAATCTAATCAACATGTTGATGGTTTGGAGGAAGTAACTATTGAAGTTAACTCCAAAAGATCAAGTGGAGAGAGAGAGTCTAAACAAATACCAGCAGTGCTGTAAAGCAGCTGAACATGAAGATAAGTCTTTGAGATGGTTTTGAAATTTTTTTTCTTAATGTCTAGAATTTTATTTGTAAAGAAATCCATGAAGTCACTACTAGTTAAAGTGAAAGGAATACTGGGCTCTACAGAGCTCTGACTCTGTCAGCCTGGCTACAGTGCTGAAAAGAAACCTGGGGTTGTTCTTTTTTTCTTCAATTAATGATGAATAGTAAGATGTCCTAGCTATATGGAGGGCTCTGTTTATAGAGCCACAAACTCTTTTTCCAGGCTAAATGAGCAACTTCTACTTTAGTGAGATGCCATTCCCTCTCCAGCTTACGGTTTATCTGCTTTAAGCTGCGCGTTTCTGAATTATACCACAGAGTCAGGCACTTCTGATTTGAGTTTTAAGTATCTGGTTCAACACCATGTTTCTAAGATTTGTGGGGCTCAGCACAAACTTCATTTTTATCTGAATTTAGAAGCAGGAAATTAGAGGTCATCCAGGCCTTTATGTCTTTCATTCATTCCCACTGTTTAACTAATTGACGTGTGTCATCTGGCTTCATGGATAGATAAAGCTGAGTATCATCTGCATAACAATGAAAATGTGTGCAATGCTTTCTAATAATACTGCCTAAGGGAAGCATGTGTAATGTAAATAAAATTGGTCCTAGCACAGAACCCTGTGGAACTCCATATTTAACCTTAGTGTGTGAAGAAGACTCCCCATTTACATGAGCAAATTGGAGTCTATTAGACAAATATGATTCAAACCACTGCAGCAAAATACCTTTAATACAGTACCTACGGCATGCTGACTGGTAGAAGAGAATTAACATAGCATTAGTATTCAATCTGGTTTTTGCACTAATGACAAAGGAAAAAGCTCTCCCAGCCCCCACAAACAAGGATACTCAACCCCAACCACAGAAATCCCTCTAGAGTATTTTTTAATCACAGTGTGTGTGAGTGTGGCTTAAGATGCAGGAACCTCCTGACACTTTTCCCAACTTTCTTAACACTGATGATAAGTAAATAAATAAGCACTGATGATAAGTAAATAAATAAGCAAATTAAAAACATGATTTATAAAGGGTTGTGTAGATGTCCTATCACCAGTTTTACAAATAATTTATGATCTGCTTAAAAAATAAAAATGTACTAAATTGCCTGCCACAAAGCATTTTGTGTTATACTTTTAAATATAAATTGCATGCTCTGAAAGCAGCACTCCAAAGTGTCCGCGCCTTTGATGAAACAAATTAATACTGCATATCTCTGGTAAATCGCTACAGTAATTTTAAGGGCAAAAACTACCTTTGCAGACACATAGAAGCTCTGAATATCATCAGCATTAAAACAGATTCTTCTGTGGCAAGTTAGGCACTCTCCTTCTCTCCCACCCCTCACGACAGATATCACTCTGTGCCCCTCTGCCAGAGTACACGGTCCTCTTTGGAGAAATTGACAGAAAGTATTTACAGAACACTGTCATAAAAACAGTCCTCCCATATGTATTTTCTTGAACTGTAGGAACAAGTTATAAGAAGAGATTTTGCTTTTCTCATTTTAGTGCTTGTTCAGCTGTTGCGCATCATTTGCATCACAGTGCAACTTTGTCACCTCTAGATGATAAGACACTTCCTTTACACAAAAAGTACCCCGCCACCTCCCATCTCTTTTACTACCTTTCCACTGCAGAGGTGCCGTTGCTCATGCCAGTGCTGGTGTCAGTTTCAATGAATCGGTGAACTGCTTAAGAACAGGCCTGCGGTTCCACTGCGCTTTGCGAGCTGATCCTTTACATATGAGTATGGGCGGATCCTTGTCTGGAAACAAAAGCCAAAGGGCACAAACGTGGCAGAACTACTGCAGCATCTGTGTGCAGGACAAGGTATACACAGACAGCAATTACGAGCAAGATGACAAGTACGCACTGTGTGTCCTTTTATCTGTGACATGAACTGATACAAAGCAGCAAGTTCAGCCTTAGGGCCCAACCTAATTCACAGCCATGAAAATCACATTGCTTTTCTCAAGTAATGCAAACCATGCAGTGAAAACTTTATGTTGAGATGGCAGAGTCACGCCCTTCTGCTGCTTGCGTCACACGTTCTTGGTTCTAGACCAGCTAGCTTGCACTGTCAAGTTGGAAAACCTCAAATTTATGGAATTTATACAGTAGTCTAGATGCCATTTTATTGGTAGTCTTCTAATGTCCCAGAAGACACCGTGAGGTTTGCTGCATTGGTCACATTTACATTGCATAGACCTTTTCCCGTCCCCCATGTCCATAAAGTTAGCACTGGTCTAACAAAATCTCTAATTTCTTTATATTTTACAGGAAATATGTGCAGCAATTTATTGAAATGTGCAAACATACATGAATTCACTTTATAAGGTTATAGCAGAGTTTAAGAGTCAATGTTTTGTACAACCACCTTTATTCTTCAGCACTGACTGAACTTTCTGAGGCAGTTTTCAACAATTTCTAAAGTAGTTTCTGGGAATAGTTCTCCAGGCTTCTTGGAGTACATTCAAGGCTCTTCTTTGAATGTTGGCTGCCTTTTGTACTGTTCTCTGTCGAGATGATCCCACACTACTGCAGTAATGTTAAAGTCTGGGCTCTGAGAGGCCAATCCATGACTGATGAGATTCATTACAACAACACTGGCTCAAATGAAGCCCCCAAAACATGACAAAACTTCCACTATGCTTTACACACAGCTGTAGATGCTCACTGTTGTGCCACTCACCTGATCATATCATATGAATGACAGTTTGAACAAAACCTGCCAATCTGTGTTCATCATTAAAACCCATTGTTATGTGAATTTTTTTTTTAAAACTTATGTTGATATGATACAGTTCACCTATACTGAAGAAGTGACAGAAGGATGGGGGGGGTGATTCATAGGTCATTGTTAAGTGGCTAAACAAAAAAAAAAAGAAAAGAGGACTGAATTGAAAATGAATTTAAAAGCAGCCATTGTCCAAAGCTTTTTTAACATCTTTGAAAAACTTGCATAAAGCCTGGATAACACTTTAAAAATTACAGTAGGTGAAGGTCTGGCTTCTCCTATGCAAAATATAAAGAAATAATTGTGCCTCAAGATAAATCAAAATATTAAACTGTAACCTGACAGAAAAAATATAGGACATCCCTGCAAACAATAAATAAAGATTAGGTTCTCCCAGTATCAGACATAACCTGCACATCTACTTTTGGATCTGTAGTATGAGGAACTTTGTGTTCAATTTTTTTTTTCAGTTCATGTTCTTTTAAATTTTGTATATTTATTTTATTAAATAGAAATGAATAACAATAGAAATGATGAGCAAAGAAATATTTGCTGGGAATAGTTTTGGTGAATTGCAGAGTATCTTGCAGTGCGAAATGTCTTAATGGTCAAATTGACTAAAGTTTTATCCATCTATTTTACATTTTCAAAACAAAACATTGAAAACATAAGTTTTTATATTTGAGCAGGAGAAGATATTTAAGCATAATTATTATAGGGTCTCTAGCTTCCAATATAAGCGCTTTGAGGTGAGTGTTTGTTTTGAATTGGCGCTACATAAATAAACCCGAATTGAACTGAAAACCTGTCAAACCAATTTGAAACAATACAAGTCAACATTTTTGTGAAGAAAATGCCATCTCTTGGTGACAGTCTGCAATTGACTCAAAGGGGCGTGTTTATAGTGGAAACTGATATGCCCCTGGAGAAAGAGGACTCCCAGTGGCTGGTAATTGGCTGACATCTGTACAACTGATGGTTGTCCAAATGCAATGGGGCAAAATGCCACACTTTCTACAGAATGCAGGATAAAATGACTGAAATAAACTGAGAACTGAAATGGCTTCTTGTATTATATACCAGGTGTTGTTCTTAAGTCAGAGCTAAGAATTAATGATATTATTGATGTTGTTACTAAAACAGTTAACTTTGTCAGGGTAAGAACACTGAATCACAGATAATTTGTTGCACCTTTGGACAATGCTAGAAAGAGTATGGGAACTGAGACTGCTTTGTTAGAAGGAAGGCAAGGATATTCCAGTGTTCCCACATGCAGAATGGGAGGCAGAGTTTGCATTTGTTGTTGATGTGATTGTCCTTTGCATTTCCATCTCAGACTTGACTTTAATGCAGTTTGTTCAAGGCCAGAACAGATTAGATTTCTCTCACTGAACAAGAAAAAAGAACTGTAGTAATTAAACTATAAGCAAAACAGACATTGTTTACACAGGTTTTTAATACCTTTGTTTTATTGTGTTTGAATTACAGTCTGTTTTTTTTCCTTAATGTGAAGCTCTTTGTGACCTTTGTGAAAAGTGCTATACAAATAAACTGTTTTGTTAAGTCTTTGAAATTTTGAAAGAAAACACACATTTTCATCAGTTGTTTTGGGAAGTGTTGATTAAAGATTGATAGTTGGCCTTTTTACTGTGATAGTTTAGTTTTTACTATGATAGTGATAGCTGGCCTTTTTACTATGCCTCTTTCACAATGTGCCTATTTCACATTTCCATTGGCTAATTGTAACACTTAGGTTAATCAGTAGCAGTTTTATAAAGGGATCAAATTAATAGTGAGAAGAACTGACTTCAGCTTATTGGTGTGGCCCACCACAACAGTCCCAGGGTCTCATGTGACTTCTTGGGGAAATGAATTGCCCCCCTGTTAGAGAATGTAGTTGGCTTGTACAAAGAGCAGTAAATCTAAGAACCAACAGCAACATAGGTCAGTTGGCCACAGCCTGTCCATAAAGAAATAAAATCCATCCATCCATCCTTTTCTGGTTATCCAATTCAGAGATATGGGATCCTAGAGCTCATCCTATCTGCCACTGGGTGAGAGGTAGAGGGAAGGATTACAGTACTGGGGGAAAGTATTTGTGCCCTTCTTGATTTATTAGTTTTTTGACATGTTTGCCATATGTTTTTTTGTTTTTTTTAAAACATTAACATTAAACATAGATTACCCAAAGGAAAAACAAAATGCAATTTAATTGATGATTTTTTTGTGTGTTAAAGGAAAAAGTTATCCAACCCAACCCAACCTGGCTGTGTGTGAAAAAGTAACTGCCTCTGAACCTAATAACTGGTTGGCAGTAAAACCTACAATCAAGCGTTTGTGACAACTGGCAATGAGTCTTTCACATTGCCCATTTTTTGTAGAACTGTTTAAATTCAGCCACACACAGGGTTTGAGCATGAATGGCTTTTTATAAAGTCATGCCAATGCATCTCAATTGGGAAGTCAAGACTTGGGCCACTCCAAAACCTTCATTTGAGGTCTTTGGAACTATTCAGAGGTGGACTTTCTGCTGTGTTTCAGATCATTGCCTAGTTGCTTAACCCAGGTGTGCTTGAGCTTCATGGCACAATTACTTTTTCACATACGAGTAGGACCAGTTAGGTTTGGGTAGCTGTTTTTCCTTTAATAAATTAATTTAAAAAGTGCAATTTGTATTTACGTGGGTTATCTTTATCTAATATTGAAATTTGTTTGACCTTAAACAAGCTTGTGTGAAAAATAAACAAAATTTACTCACACTGCACCAGAAGTTAGGGTTACCCCCTTTACCAAATCTCACTCTTAAAGCCTTTCTTCAAATGGTAAATGGACTGTTTCAGATAGTGCTTTCCTACTCAACTTTGAGCACACATTAATACAAGCATTTGTTTCTTTACTTATGTGCTTTCTATCTAACATACACACATTCATACTCTAACGGTTGCATCAGAGAATAATTTGGGGTTCAGTATCTTGAACCGCCAACCTTCTGATTAAGGAGGCGACCTCCTCTACCTCCTGAGCTACAGCCACCCCAATAGCCACAATGTTGTTAATCAGCAGGCCAGTGGCCACACTGTGAACTGCTTTTAGTCTGTCCCTTTTGTCCTGAAATATCAGTTGCTCAATGTGTAGCAATGTAGATAAACCTTTTAAGTAGGCATCCTTTTCATTAATATCACTCAGAGAACAGACTAACAACAATAAGTTCATCTGAGAATATCTAAAAGGGTAGGAGAAAGATACTTAAAAAATAAAAAATTGAGTCATTGATCCATAATGTACAATGCAGAGTGTGATATGGTTACCTGGCATAAATGCTGATGGGCACACGTCCAATGATAGATGGTACATTAAAATTGAGGTTTAAAATCAGAAGGCAGGGCAGGAGACAAGAGCAGAAGAATTAGGGACGAGAGGTGGCTGAGCATGTAGGAAATGAGACAAGAATGAAAGATGAAATGTATAACTAAGATAGAGTAGAAAGGAAATGGAAAGAGAAGAAAAGGGAGATAGACAATAAGAGCAGTGAGAGGTGAGGAAAAGCATGAGAAAGGAGAACAAGCTGAGGAGAAAGGAGATAACAAGAGAAGCGAGAGAGTGTGATAGTAAAAGGAGGAGACAGGCTTTCCAGTCTTCCTACATGTCAGTCAAAGCAACACACATACACACAGACACACACACACAAAGAAAGAAAGAGATGTATCTTTCTGAGACCCATTTAGAGTCATCAGTCCTCACTTAACAGTGCATCTTTATCTCTGCTTTCCTTTCCCTTCACTCTCCATCTACAAACATCTAATCATGTTGCCTGTTCTATCATTCCCTTCATCATCACTTTCTTTCTCTGTTCCTGCTCTGGCTTTGTCTGTCTAGACCTCCTCCTCATGCTTTCTCACTATCTGTGTCTTCAATTGTCAAATCGTCTGAAGCCACTCACACATAATTCAAGTGTTGGAATGACATTCTGACTCATCATGCCAGGGAAAGCAGCAGGATTTACTTTATTTTTGTTAGACATATGAATGCTCCACTAATGTAGTAAAATCTGCTTGAAGTTGTTTTGTGAGAAACACGTTGGCTTTAGTATGTGTTTGGGGCTGAAGCTGGTAGTTTATGACATATACGTTGCATTTTTGTCTGATTAATTTAATGATTCTTTAATCTGCTCCATGACATTGAATATGAAGTGTAGAGTGTTTAATTGTTTGAGCGTCGAGAGTGCTACAGGAAGGTGACCGGAACAAAAGTGATAATGAGCTGTACACACAGGCTGGAGATTTGTGTCCAAAGAGATTAAATTTGTTGTTGGTTTTCACTGTATATGCATTGATTATTTATATATATATATATATATATATATATATATATATATATATATATATATATATATATATATATATATACACATACATACATATATATATAGGCGCAGAGCAGGTTATTTACTAATAACAAGGTTGGTGGTTCAATCCCTGCCTGCTCCAGTCTACATGTCAAAGTATCCTTGGGCAAGATACTGAACCCAGAGTTGCCCATGTTGCATCCATTGTAGTGTGAATGTGTGAATGAAGACATGTTGTATAAAGTGTGTTGAGCACTCAGGTAGAATAGAAAAGCGCTATAGAAGAAGTATTCAATTTACCATTAGAGCCATGTGTTGGCTCTGGCCACTGCTGAGCTGATGCACTTCCAGGCTTTGTCAAGATTATTTCTTTACACATGACTTCACATCCTAACATTCCCATTACACACACACATGCACCACTCTATCCTGCCTGCTGGCTACCTTTCTCCTTTCCTCACTCCTTTCTTCCTGTACGTTTTCATTTTTAGCCCCCTCTTTTCTTCAGTCTCATTTCTTTCCGTTCTTTTTGTTTCTACTCTCCTCTGCTGTCACCATGATTTCTTTTACAAACCCTTATAAGCTGCACATCCAGGCACACGCACGCATGCGCACACACGCACGCGCGTGCACATGCACACACACAAACACACACACACACACACGTACGCATACAGAGAAACACAAGCAAAAGCTGTAAGTAGAAGCAGAGATAACTGACTGAAAGAGAGGTGGACTGTGCATGGCCGGTGGGCAAGCAGAGATACAGCAAATAAAGACTAGGCCAGTCTGACAGGGGAGCATGTGCACACACAAACAAGCACACCATGAACACTGTGTGTATTCAAGAGGAATGGTGTGGTGAGTGTGTGTGTGTTTGTCACGCTTGACTGAAAAGATGAAAAGGCTAAGCTTCAAGACAGAAATTATAAGAGCGAGGCTGAAAAAAAAGACAGAAGAGAAAGAATACATGGAGGGAGGAAATGGGGGATGAAAAAGAAATGTGGATTAGAATGGAGGGAAAGGATAATGCAGTGCATTTGTGCGTCCGTGTGTAAGGTAATGTCTGCTGCATATTATCATGCAGACTAGTGTATAGTTGTGCTGCCTTCAGTGTTCCTCTCTCTCATCTGTCGTACACAGTCTCGCTCTCTCACACAGGTGAGGAGGGGATTCTGAATGAAAATCTGCCCCATTTTAAATCACTCCCTCCCTCATTCCCTCTTTCTTACCTGTTCTCTCTCCCTCTATCCCTCTCTCTCAAACACACACACACACACACACAGAGGCATCTTTCAAGGTTCACCATAGCAACAAGCAGCAGCAGAAATGTTTTTTGGACATAATTTTCTTAATGGAAAAAAATGACATCAAATTTAGATCGGCAGAGTCACAGGTTCGTCTTGCGTCAACCCCAGCATAGATTTTTACTTTACTGCCTTATGTATATCAGGCAGGGTGCCTGATTATTAGATGATTGCATTTGGATAGATTAATACTGCCTGCTCTTATGATGCTGAAGAGTTTTCAAGATGAGACAGCAGAATATTGGAGGGAATTTAGCATAGGTACAGACAGACAATCACAAGGTCCTGTTCTCCTGGCAGCCAGAACAAGCATCGCTCAGACTGTTTGGTATTTACCTTCCTTGCTTTATTTTCCTGTGTGGTATTTTGATGCCAAGCACAAAGCAGAGCACAGAGTCAATGGTGCACAGGTGGAAGGAAAGAAACAAATAGCTGGGAGATTCATTCAAATGCAACAAATTGGTAGACTTTACCAAGAACAGACTGAGTAGTCTGAGAAATCTCTTCTGTTTCTGGAGCCAAATCAATTGGACAGTTTGGCCTCATTTGATATTAGCAACAGTAGTGAATAAATCATTCATTGTGTTTACTATTAATGAATTATGTACAAATGACACCAGGTTGGTACACACTCCAGTCTGATTAGCTATTAGAACTGGGTGGGATTCTCTGATTTTCCTATTGTTTTCCTTGAAATTTGTCAATAAGTGATACATTTCCCTAATAAGTATGTGCGTGTGTGTGTGTGTGTGTGTGTGTGCATGGCAGGGGTCTGGTGAAACATGTACTTATTAAGGTAGAGCTGTCCATCTTCCATAATCCATATTGTGTGGTTCAAAGACAAAATGATATAACAGTGAGTTGTTACACTTTTACTGTGTCCACTGTGAACTATGGACACTGGGGCAGAGCTAAGGGGGGCCAGGGGTTGCACTCCCTCACCTCAGCAAAAGAAAAAGTGTGCTTCTATTTCAGCGCAAGAATGGGCAGAAATTACATGGGGACAAGAGAGCATGGAAACCTTTATTTGGGGAAACAGTTTTGTCCTCCTCAATGCATTTACTGTGAATATATCTGTATATATATTATTATAATATGCACCAATAGCACTTATGCTCATTATAGATGCCTCAGGGTAGTTTAGTTCACTGCAGACCATTCCCTCCATACTCCATATAACTTAATACCAAATATAATGAATAAAACATGTTCACAGTTATAATCAGACTGCTTTTTTTTATTACTATTTTTGCTCCATTATGTTGCTTCTAATATGCATCTATGGTGGCAGGATGTCTGTCCATGAATAAAATAAGAATTTGTTAAAATTTCAACCAATTTTCAAGTAATCTGAAAATTGTGAGATTCAAAATTCAGATGCTGGTCAATGATACCAAGGTTCTTAGCAGATGATTGATGCTACTGGGGATTAGTGGGCCAATGTACTAACTGACCTCCTTAAAGGAACTTTCAGGGCCAAACACTACGACCTCAGTTTTATTAGTATTGGGATGGAGGAAATTTGCCATTCCTAATTGGATGTATTCAAAGAAGCATTCCCTGAGACAGGAGAGGCTCTTGAGTTTACTGACAGAGACATTGTAAGAGACATCGTTGAGCAGAGACATAGCCAGATAAAAGATGACAAAGATATGTATTGCTAAACTAATTTATTAGACAGCCTGTCATAAAAAACAAGAATACACAAATAACTTGGTAAATCTGTCAAAAACTTTTTAAAAAAACAAAACGAAAAAAAACAAACAAACTGATATCTCTTTTATACCTAAATTTGAGCCCACAGCACGCTGGACTTCTCTGAGAAATCAGAAATTAATCAAGCGTAACATTAAACTACTAAAACTAGTTTTTCTGTTCAGGAATGAGAGTAACTAACTGTAATTTGCCATCTTAATCAAAAAAGTAATGTGCTTTACAATGTTTTTAACTTTTTTTTTTGGTGAAGCTATAAATTTTAAAATTCATAGACAACAATGATTATATTTTAGCATTAAAAACTTTTTTGATTAAAGAGCTTGTGCTTACTGGTGGATTACCCATTACACAAAAATAAAAAAAAAATAGTTTGGTAATTAACAATGTTAATTTAATAAAGTTAATAAGCTTTACATTGGGTAGTTGTCTAATAAATTTGCTAAGCACTGTATAAAGAACATAAATTAAAGGTTACTTAGAGTGTTCTGGTTTGGTGTCTATAGCCTGCTGAAGGAGACATGACAAACACTTCAGCACCAGGTCAAAATGAAATTAATTTTATTAAATGCTCATGTAATAAATGTCTTAAAATCTAACAGATCATTTTTAATCTGTGTTGTACTAACTGCAATTCCAGTGTGGCAGATTCAGGACCAAAGACAAAAACGTGCATTTTCTGCGTCATAAACTGAATACATGCAAATTATGCTACTGTAACTTTAAGCATGAGCATAATTATTATAACTAAAATGATTAATATACTAGCACAGAACAGAAGTGCTACCCAAATCTGTAGCTCTGAGATTCTGTTGTCTAGCCATGTTGGAATATGGGATAAACTTCCCCTAAAATTTATTCTAATGTTTTACTTTTTTGGCCAGTAATTCAGCTTCTACCTTAAACTTATGTTATTGAATCTTATTTGTCTTATTTATCTGACTTATTTGCCAATACTGCTGTTGTTGCCTGATGGGGTCAAAATGACCGCCCCAATAGTTCAATTCAAGGGGGTTGGAATGATGACAGTTCACGTGTCGAGACACCACATTGTCCTACACGTGGACATGAAGTATAGCTTAATGTTGCTGTTTGAGGAGATGTGTCTATTCGATTGATTTTTTTTAGAAAAATGTCATGTTGTAAATGTCTTGCACATGGAAACCTCTACTTTGCAAACAGAGACAAAGAATCTAAAGGAAACAATATGATGAGACCTGGAAATGAAGAACTGAGAAATGCCCTTTCATCTTCTCAAAGATGGAAAATGAAGGGCTGAGAGAAACTGTGACCATGTTTCAATATATACAGATAGGAATTTATTTATCACTGGTATACCTGAGATCAGCTGTGAAGATTTGGTAGAGCAGGAAAAATAATTTTTTTCTTGAATGAATATCTCAGAAGAGTATACAAAATAAATTTCCCAACCGGATTTAGAAAATGAGATCCTTTGCAGACACTGCTGATTCTTCAGTAAAGGCTCCAGGTTTTTGAAAGTGATCATGAAAGCCTAGCGAAGATACATAGCAAAGAACCTCAGACATTAACCAGATGACAGATTAAACAATGTTGTCATCCTTTATGTGTCAGGTTTGTTGGAAAGATCCAGAAAAATTATCTCCAAGCATAACTTCCCATTGCACTTCAATCAGACAACACACTCAGACAAAAACTGATAGACCTCAAGGACAAAACAGCCAAATACATGCTAAATAGTGTGCTTGGACCATCATATAGCAGAGACCAAACTGCCTCAGAGACACATAGCACAACATAGCACAGCCAGCTCAACAGGACAATACTCAACTATACATCTGCACCTAAAGAAAAAAGACCTATTTCAAGGATTCCGGACTGAGAATGTTCCTCTCTCAAAACATCTGTAAAGGAGGCCATCTCTGCCTACTATGAACCACCATCATTGAACAGAGCCAGTGTAGTGCAGTGTTGTGATCCCCTCCCAGGCAATTCAACCCCCACTCACACCTTGCCTTAGGTCCTGTTTACACAAGAGCATTTTCAGTAGAAACTGTATCATTTTGCCATTTTTGTTTTCAAAAAGTAGCACGTTCAGATGGAAACATTTCAGAAACGATCTCCGTTTACACGGAAACGCAAGACATTGAAACCACTGCAGTTCCCATTGCCAGGCCACAAGTTGGCGGTGTGGATATAGGACCCACAACCATAGTGTGCATGTGGCAGTACCCCCATTTTCAAAAAGTAGAGTTTTTACCTTTTAGCGTTTAGTTTACATGAAAAAGGAAACTGAAGCATTTTGAAAACGCTTCACTCTAGTGCTGTTTTCAAAAAGCATTGTTTTTCACGCCTTTCTCAAGTAAACGGGAGGCTGAAACGCATCAAAACTTTGCCATTTTCATCTGAAAGCATTCTTGTGTAAACGGGGCCTTAATATCTCACATAATGGCAAAGTGGGGAAATGTCTCACAAAGGATTCACAACTTCGCCTCAGTGATGGTAGTGACCCATGCTTTGATTCGCACCTTGGCTCATATAACCCTTAATTATTGTGGACTGACAACTCTAAGGACCTCTTCCGAGGGGACAAATAACTGTTACTCTTCAGTTCTTAGAACTGAGGAAGTCTCTTGGATGAGAGGTGAAAAGCCTTCCCAAACCAAATAAAGTCCAGTTGCCTGAAGACAACCAAGAGAGCCCCACAGCATCATTCAGGTACCTGAAGAAAACCCATATGAAGCACAGAGAAAGCATGCAAGCTCCCCAGGATTCAAACCTAAGACCTTCCTGCTGTTAGGCAACTGTGCTAACCACAACACCAATGTGCCACTCCCTCTAGCTTTAACATGATAATGAGTCCGTAGCCAGACATTCTCTGCTAGTATTGTCACTGTTGCATAACTACTCACTGTGGTAGACATGAAAAGGCCAAAGAAGCTTGTAGCAGGAAGTTAGAGGTTTGACTTCTAACACATGGGTAATGTTGTGAAAGGAGATGTATTGAAACATTTTATTAAACCAGCAAACTGTAGGTTGTGAGCTAACACCTTTTATTTCTAGTACCCTACCCCTATCAGGCTTTAATGCCTCCAAATCCAGCAAGATGCTATTCCGAAGTACTATCCTGCATACTGGCCACTGGTCTGCTGTCAGCACAATTTAGCTAGCAAATCAATAACAAGCAGAAATAGTTTGGCAGTTTTCTCTAACTGCCAGGTACAATTCTCAATGCAGTGCTCTATGTGTCACTTTCAGTGAGCACAAACACGTTCATCATGTATTTCTGCGAGAAACAGTGTCGATCTTCCTGCTTCTCTGTTAACCTGAGATGGCAGAATATGACCAAGCACAGTCCTCTTCAGACCAAAGTAGTAGATCATTTAAAGAACAATAAAGTCAATGTAAATAGACTGGTTCTTGGAGTGCTTCTCTACTCTGTTTGAGCACTCAAAGCACTTTATACAGCATGTCTTCATTCACCCGTTCACCTATACAGTCATACAAGCACTGCTACAAGAGCTTTTTAACATTTGCACACACATTCACTCTCCAATGAGCATGTCGGGAGAAATTTGGGGTTCAGTATCTTGCCCAATGACACTTTGGCATATACAGTGGGTACGGAAAGTATTCAGACCCCTTTCAATTTTTCACTCTTTGTATCATTGCAGCCATTTGCTAAAATCAAACAAGTTCATTTTATTTCTCAGTAATGTACACTCAGCACCCCTTCATGACAGAAAAAAACAGAAATGTAGAAATTTTTGCAAATGTATTAAAAAAGAAAAACTGAAATATCACATGGTCATAAGTATTCAGACCCTTTGCTCAGTATTGAGTAGAAGCACCCTTTTGAGCTAGTACAGCCATGAGTCTTCTTGGGAATGATGCAACAAGTTTTCCACACCTGGATTTGGGGATCCTCTGCCATTCTTCCTGCAGATCCTCTCCAGTTCCATCAGGTTGGATGGTGAACGTTGGTGGACAGCCATTTTCAGGTCTCTCTAGAGATGCTCAGTTGGGTTTAGGTCAGGGCTCTGGCTGGGCCAGTCAAGAATGGTCACGAGTTGTTCTGAAGCCACTCCTTTGTTATTTTAGCTGTGTGCTTAGGGTCATTGTCTTGTTGGAAGGTGAACCTTCGGCCCAGTCTGAGGTCCTGAGCACTCTGGAAGAGGTTTTCTTCCAGGATATCTCTGTACTTGGCCGCATTCATCTTTCCTTCAATTGCAACCAGTCGTCCTGTCCCTGCAGCTGAAAAACACCCCCATAGCATGATGCTGCCACCACCGTGTTTCACTGTTGGGATTGTATTGGGCAGGTGATGAGCAGTGCCTGGTTTTCTCCACACATGCCGCTTAGAATTAAAGCCAAAAAGTTCAATCCTCATCTCATCAGACCAGAGAATCTTATTTCTCATAGTCTGGGAGTCCTTCATGTGTTTTTTGGCAAACTCTATGCAGGCTTTCATATGTCTTGCACTGAGGAGAGGCTTCCATCGGGCCGCTCTGCCATAAAGCCCCGACTGGTGGAGGGCTGCAGTGATAGTTGACTTTGTGGAACCTTCTCCCATCTCCCTACTGCATCTCTGGAGCTCAGCCACAGTGATCTTTGTGTTCTTCTTTACCTCTCTCACCAAGGCTCTTCTCCCACCTTTGCTCAGTTTGGCTGGACGGCCAGGTCTAGGAAGAGTTCTGGTGGTCCCAAACTTCTTCCATTTAAGGATTATGGAGGCCACTGTGCTCTCAGGAACTTTGAGTGCTGCAGAAATTCTTCTGTAACCTTGGTCAGATCTGTGCCTTGCCACAATTCTGTCTCTGAGCTCCTTGGGCAGTTCCTTCACTGTGAGCTGTGAGGTCTCATATAGACAGGTGTGTGCCTTTCCCTAATCAAGTCCAATCAGTTTAATTAAACACAGCTGGACTCCAATGAAGGAGTAGAACCATCTCAAGGAGGATCAGAAGAAATGGACAGCATGGGAGTTAAATATGAGTGTCACAGCAAAGGGTCTGAATACTTATGACCATGTGATATGTTTATTCTTTTTTAATAAATTTGCAAAAATTTCTACATTTCTGTTTTTTTCAGTCAATATAGTGTGCTGAGCGTACATTAATGAGAAATAAAATCAAAGTTTTTGATTTTAGCAAATGGCTGCAATGAAACAAAGAGTAAAAAATTTAAAGGGGTCACTTTCCGTACCCACTGGAAGCTGGAAGAGCCAGGGATCACACCAGCAACCTTCTAATTAATAGATGACCTGCTCTACCTCCTGAACATGAACTGTGTATATCTATGCTCATGAAGTGGAATAGAAGACCCCCCCCACACACACACACACACACACATACACACTTTTTGATATCTGCCTACTCCAGTTTTGTTTTTGTTTTTTTTTATCTAGCCTTTGTATGTACAATTATTCGTGTAAAATTATTCGGGGTGACTGTAGCTCACCTCATGAGAGGAGCTTGTTTATGATCTGAAGGATCACTGGGATCAGAGTTACCAACACCATTGGGAACACACTATGCTGTAATGGACAGAAATCTTGTAGGTCCCCATGTTAAAGAAGGCACATGTACAGGTCTGTCTTATGTTTGCCAGTCAACAGCTAAATAATTCAGGGAAAATACGGGCAAAAGTGCTGTGGTCAGATGAAACCAAAATCGAGCTCTTTGGCATCAACTCACTGTTTGGAGGAAGAGAAATGCTGAGTATGACCAAAAACACCACCATCCCCATAGTTAAGCACCTCTGGGGATGATGGTTTTCTTAGCTGTTTTTCTGGGTCCAGGATGATTTCACTGCACTTATGGGGCACTTTACTTTTATGGGGCTATGTACTGTAAAATCTTGGATGAGAATCTCCTTCCCTTAGCCAGAACAATGAAGATGGGTTGTGGATGGGTCTTCCGGCATGACAATGACCGAAACCATATTGCCAAAGCAACAAAGGAGTGGCTCAAAAAGTAGCACATTAAGGTAATGGGGTGGCCTAGCCAGTCTCCAGACCTCAATCCTATAGAAAATCTGCAGAGGGGCTAAAACTGAAGTTGCCAAGCAGCAGCCAAGAAACCTAAAGGATTTAGAGAGTTTCTTTAAAGAAGATGGACTAGACCTCAAATAGTGCTTTTCTACTCTAGCAGAGCACTCAAAGAGCTTTATAAAACATGCTTGCATTTACACAAATATTCATACAAGCACTGTTTGCTATTTCAAAGCACTTTCTAACATTCATACTCCAATGGTTACATCAGAGAGGAACTTGAACTTCAGTAGCTTGCCCAAGGATACTTTGAAATGCAGACTGGAACAGTCAGGAATTGAACCACCAACCTTTCAATTAATAGATGGCCTGCTGTTCCTTCTGAGTCGCAGTCACCCCAAGCTTACAGCACCTGTGATTCCTAGGTGGCCTTCCATCCAAGAACTAACTAGGCCCATCCCTGCTTAGCTTTCAAGATCAGGCGTGTTCAGGGTGGTATGGCCATAAGCAAAGTGGCCCAAAATTCCTCCTGAGATGCATGCAAACCTGGTGACCAACTAAAGGGGGGAAACATGAAGAATAAAGAAAGACCTGGCAGGCCTAAAAAAATTATTACAGCAGATGAGCTGTATCTGAAAGTCATGTCCTTAAGAAACAGAAAAAAAAAGCCCTAACACAGGACCTGAGAGATGCATCCAGCATCTGTTAGCTCTGTTTCAATATGTACCTATATCAATAAAACAAAACTTCAGTCCTCATCTGATCATACATATACTCACAAATTCAGTCTACCAACACGATGCATTATGCATGTCATCACTCCCTCTTTTTTGGCTCTTTCCTTTTCATCCAGCTGATGTCTTTTTTTCCTCTCACTCACATACACACAAACATATACATTCACTTACCGTGTCAGAGAGAGAAGGAAAACAGATAAATGAAAGAAAGGCTCACCTAGATCTAAAGCAAGGTCAATGTGAGGATAATAGAAATGATGAGCGTGTTACTAGAGTGTAGATTTAGGAGTGGCATGTCTACAAACAGTGCATCGATTTTAATGTCACCCAGTAAAATATCCTGTAGCCTTCAATTTATTCCACTTGTTCTTAGTGAAAAAGAAGCTTCTCTGTCACAGCCACCCATGTCATGCTCAGTTTACACATTTGACGTCTGAACACCTTACAGATAAAACAGATTGCATTTGATTTAAAACATTTAGTCATGATGCTTCAGACTGTCTCAGAGATCCCACTGTCTGCCTCTTTTGTATTTATTGCATCTACAGAGCGAGTATCAGCCCACACTGCTCCAATTTGGAACTTGAAGCTTCCCTACTTGTGTGACTATAAATAAATAGAGCTTTTCAGTTTTGTTTACATTCAATACCTTGCAAATGCCTAGTCAAATGCTGAAGACACTAGTACCTTATTAAATATTTGAAAAAGCATCTTGAATACTCTTCACTGCTAATTTGTCTGGCTCAACCCCTTTTAGAGTTCTACATGCTGCAATTAACTGTCAGTAAGTGAAGCTAAATGCAGCTGAGGTCTAGATATACATTTGTTGCTTTTGCTAGCTGCTACCGTGCTCATTTCATCAGAGTGACAGTCCATACAGCAATCTTTCATTCATCTCAATGAGATTGCTGGGGATAACCCATTCTGCAACTTATGGAAGCTAATATGGAAAAAAAATGCAAAAATTGCAGTTCCTCTAGTGGCCACAGAAAGCTGGCAAGTAATTTTCTCCAGTATAAAAATGTTCATGCTCAGAACATTAAAAAAACAAAAACAAAACTCTACTAATTCAAATTCAAATGGATTTTTTTTTTTTTTTGGGTAGAATTTTTGACAAAAAAAAATTTCTGGTTGAGTCTGTCCAAGATGTCTGAGGTAATTTTTTGTGAAGGGAAATTCTACTATTTTTTAAACATGGTACTTAACACTAATCTACAGATATGTCCGTGCATTGTACCTTTACAGACTAGATGCGGATTGTGAACCAAGCCTACTAGGGTTAGTTGATAATCTAGAGTGACACCTTTTCATTAAAGTAATTTTTGGAGATTACATATATATATATATATATATATATATATATATATATATATATATATATATACTACAGTCGATACATTATTTATAAAATTAACGATGTGATATATGTTTGTTACTTTTCTATAAATCATGTTATTAGAGTTGTTTATTTATCGTCAGTCTTAAGAAAACTGGGAAAGGTTTCAGGAGGTTCCTGCATCTTAACATACAGTCACACACACTGTGATTAAAAATATTATAGAGGGATGTTAGCGGAAGAGAATGTTTGAGGTGCGGGTTTGTGGGGCTGGGAGAGCTGTTTCCATTGTCATTAGTTGCAAAGAACAGGTTGAATGCTAACATACGCAGTTTTTGTACCTTATAAATAAATAAATACTGCAGTGTTCAGTAGAACACTTATTCTTGGGACATCTATTTGTTGTTGCATTTGGTCCCTTTCACAGCGGAGCATAGAATTCAAATTAATCACAGATGTAATAAACTAAGATTAGCAACAGACAACACAGCGCATCAAGTAATAGTGAAAATAAGCATGCACGACTGCCGTTATGCTGCTATGACTGTTAATTTATTTGGAAAAACAGTGCATCACTGGCACGGGATTATTATTTGTGAGGGCCAAAGATTTGGGTCCCTTCCTATAAAGTAGCTTTTCACTGAGTTGTCACCCTAAATGTTTAGAACAGAGCATGTTTTCTGCCATATTTATTTCTGTATGTTCATGTGTAGCAGAATATACACACATACAGTATTGTATCGCAGTGTTCTCTGTCTTATCACATCTAAAATGCCCCATTCTCGAGTAAATAAAGTCTGTAAACTTTCACTCTTGTCTTTGTTGGTTGTGCATGTGTGTTCATAATAACAATGGCAAGCCCTCTTCCTTTAAAGGATTAGTTTCTTTAATGCATTGATAATAAGCTCCAAGATAGAAATAAGGAAAGAAGCTACAATTACCAACAGCTTTCCACTATCAAAAGGCCCTGCCCACCAATAAAGCCAGGGATACTGCTGGGTGGTGCTTCACAGACAACTTTTTCTCACCTTACTCTTTCTGCTGTGATCTGTTGTTGTAATTGGGATCCCTTTCCTGTGCAAGCTTTGGTCGATTCAGGAGCAGAGCAGAAATTTCTTGCCAAACAATTAAACATTACTGTATAAACACTCAAGTCTCTCATAACTACATCAGCACTGAACAGACAAATCTTTACAACCCTTAAACTGAGCCACGCCACAAACTATTATATGTGCAGAATTTGACCCCAGCCTTTTCCTCTCTTCCACCCCTTTCAGTCTTCTAAAAGTCTGCTTTGGTTTCAACTCTTGTAAGACTTTTTTTGTTGTTTTTTTAGTAAAGATGGCATCTTAAGGTAAACACACTGTATTTATGGTCATGATGGTGTCTCTTGATTGTGGACTTAAGCACCTCTCAAAGAGTTTTTCTGACTTGGTTAGCTATTGCAAGTGTTTTTTATTCACCAAAGAAAAAAATTATCCATCGTCCACTTTGGTCAGTTCCTTTTTATTTAAGTTTGTACAAACTTGCTGATTTAGCATCTCCCTCCTTTTTCTAGCCTAATGATGGGTTCCTTAATATCACTTTATGTCAACATCTCTTTGGACTGTTCTTATGAGTTGCTACCAAATACATTTGGGCTCAACACCAGACCTTTTACCTTTTTTCTTTTTGTCATTAAATAACAAAAAAGGCCAGACCTGCAATAAAAATCCTTATCAGTCAATTATGTTTATGTTATGCATCACCTTCCAGGGCTGAAAAATGAAGCTAAAATAGAAGTGCTAAAAACTGAAGTTCCTATAATGATTACTACAAAAGTATGTCAGATAGCTTGAACTCAAGTTACTATATCCAGCTGAAAAGCATTTATTAGTATGTGTACAGCCTCATACAAAAAAAATGGTTCTCAATAGATACCCCCCTTCATAACAACTGTACAATGGGTGATTTTTTAAAAATATTTTTTAATTAGCTTTTAATAAGATGCCATGATTGACAGGTGTGCTGACAGAGGCAGCTGTAGCTGACAGCTGCTTAAACACATCCCTGTTATTTTCTCTGAACTCAACTCATCAGATGTGTTTGTGCTGTTGGTACTTTTTTTAATGGTGTCTACTATAATTAGTAAAGATACATTGCACCTGTACAGTTTATGGATGCAGTTTGATTACTAATATCGATGAACCAATGTGCGATGGCATGTCCCTGTTTTGCATGCACTGTCTCTGTTTTTAACCCCTTTATTTGAAGCTGAAATTCTGTACTCTGACCACATTTTGTTGATGTAAAGAGTCAAAATCCTGGAAATTGTGTCACTTTTGGGCAAATGCATGAACTCTCTAATTTTGTAGAAACATCCGTTAGTTTAAAAAAAAGGGAGAGACAAGCTTATTGTGTGTTTGACAAATGCATACACAAATGTTCATGGACTTAACAGCACTGTGTCACTGTTGGAGAGAATAAAAAAACACATATACAGAATTGCCTCATTTTATGAACTCAAGGGCCTCAGAAGTAGGATAGAATAACTGAGAATATCTTAACAGGTGAATTGGTTCAATGCTGTGCCACTGTTTAATTCCCATCAGCAATGACTCTTGATAAATTCAGCATTTTCAAAGTGAGCCTGAAGGCCAGAGTAACCATTAGAGGGAAAACAAACTTTATCTGATAAAATGGCTAAATGTCCTCTCTTCCTGAAACACACCAAACACGTGGAACCTGCAGTAAGACTGAGCTAGCAGAGCCCAAAAGAGGATGGTCTCTCAGACTGTTTCTGAATTATATAACAGCAATTAAGATAGACATGAATGAATTTACATAATAATGAGGTCTCTTACAGGTGAAGCAGTCATGCTTTCCATTGATCACACACATACACGGGTATATACCCATTACATAAGACATATAGTGAAGTGTTAAACAAGAAGAGCAAAGCGTGAACCCATCCAGTGAACCCACTAAGCTACACCTGCT
Organism: Pterophyllum scalare; assembly: GCA_024447675.2. Taxonomy (NCBI): domain Eukaryota; kingdom Metazoa; phylum Chordata; class Actinopteri; order Cichliformes; family Cichlidae; genus Pterophyllum; species Pterophyllum scalare. Next base: position 136,177 of record JAMQGT020008036.1, read on the forward strand.
TTCGACAGCCAGAGAATGTAAAGTCAATAGAAGAGAAGAGAAGGCAGTGTGAATGTGCATCAAAGTGACAGAGAAACAGATTTAAACACCACTGGTGACAATTACATCTGTCCTAAAGGGCTCTCTTCTTCTGCTTGCAACATCTGCTGAGATACTTCTGCAGACTTCAGAAACACACACACAAACAGAAGCAGAAATGCAAACCAAAAAAATGAAAAACAGGAGGAGAGTGTGGTGTTTGCGTCGTAGAGATGTTTTTATCTAAAACACTTTAAATGCCAGTAAAGCTCATTATACTGAACAGAGAGGACAGGCTAGGTTGAGAGAAACTATTCTGCATGTATGTGTGGGAGAAAGACAGAGTGGGGGAAAGAGAAAGAGAGGGAAGAATATCATGCAGAGAGACTGCACCGAGACACTAGCCACACCAGATTGACTTGAACCAACAAACTGCACTGTTTCCAAATAGTCTCATTCCCCTTATGCACACGCATATTGTACATATATACAAGCAACAGCAGCGATCACATTATCAATATTTATCTTATTTACAGTCAGGCAGACATCACACCTCTCAGAATCCCTAAAAGATTCCATTTGAATATGTAGGCATAGGTGGAACCCGCAATAAATCAGTTAATCCGAGACTGCATGGTGTCAATGAACAGCCGCCCAGCATAGAAACATACAAGACTTAAGTTTCAGATGGACCGAGGTGGATGCAAATCCCAGTTTATCCTGACCGTGATAATGCGTGCTGATCACCACACGGGGGGGGGGGGGGGTGTCTTTGTTCGTCCCCTTGTTTTATTAAAACATCTTCATGTCCCTTGTGCGTAAAATGCCAGCTCGTTATCCGTTTACCGTGCGTAAAAAGACAGGTCTGGTTACCTTTTAATCTGGACAGCAGTGTGCAGCGGCTCCCTGTCGCAGCAGTGATGATTTCAACTTCTCTTCGTTGCGCTTTTTTAAATCCACAGTCCAGGTGCAGATTCGCTCCTGTGTCCGCTCTGTCTCGTTGTGTCTCTGTGAAGACGGTGTGCAACACACAGTCAGCTAAGCAGAGTGAGGGGGGAGAACCGGCCGCGGCTCGGCTGCTACCGCGTCACAGCATAGGAGGGGTAAGTGAAGAGGTCTCACTCCGTTAGGGAAGGGGGCGTCGTTTTCACACGTTCCAGTCACGCAAAATAAGCAGTGCCATGCCAAATGCGGCTCAGCTACAGAAACTATTTAAACGGAAATTTTATTTTCACTTTAATCAGAAATAAAACACGCACACACACCATGTGACTTCTATTATGAAATATTCTTCGATTGTGTTACTTAACTGGCAACTTTCCGTTGTAGGTGCTTTAGATTCAGTTTTCAATTTAGATTTGTTAATTTTTATTTAAGTCCTTTTAATTTGAACCTATATTTGAATATTTAATGTGGTGTATTGTATTATGCTTTTTAGTTCATTTTCTCATATGAAAAAATAAATGTGAAATGATAAATGTAACAAGGCAATGAACAATAGTCAATCAGGTTTATATCAGAGGTTAACATACAAGAGATTGTGCTTTTTTTCTTCCTTGACAAGATTTATTCACGTAATCCCAGCTAATCTTTTCAGATTCACCCACAAAACAAAAATATCTTATTCAGTTCCAGAATAACATTCCCAATTTGAAATTTTAGTTTTTAAAGAGAAAAAAAAAAGAGACAAAAACCAATGTTACAGCACCGTGTCATGGCAGTGTCCTGGATCATTACCTCCACCAAGGAGGTTATGTTTTTGGTAGTCTTTGCATGTATGCCATTCTGTATGTAAACAAAGGCTTTGAATTACTTCTGAAAAAAAATGTAGGGGTGTAGAGTGGGCATTAAACAATTCATTCAAATTTGAGTTACCTTCACCAAGATCTCCAAGAACTGTTTCTTATTGCTATTTTTTGTATTGACAACCCATCTGCATATAGGGTATGATATATGAGTTTCCTAAATATTGCAATATTTTGGACCTGGTCAAGGTGAAACAAAGTCAACTTTCCATACTTCAGCTTTCATAAAAATGAAAACTATGCTTAGAATTCTACTGCCTTTGTTTGTATTGGCAACATTTAGGAAATAATACTTTAGTTTGCATTCAAATCTGTCACATTTGACCTCTGATCTCACGTTTGCATTTCCCATCTGCCTTTCTTTCAAGTTGACCCCAAAATGTTTTACATCTTTAAAGAATCCACATACATAAAATAATAAAAAATACTATACTCGAAATTATTTCAAAAATATTAAAATGATGCAAATAACAAAAGCCTGCCCTTTGCACTTGGTTTTACTGCATTGTTACAGTGCATTTATAAAGGAGAAATAAAACAAAATGAATATATACAAATTATAACACTATTCCTTTACAAGTAAATACTGCCAGAAAGTGAGCTGCCTTGGCAGAGGTTTGCACTCTCAGAGTGCTACTTGTATTTACAATACAGTTTGTTTGTACTGCTGTAGTCTGCAGTTCCCAATATTTATTGCAGACTCCTGATGGGATGTGTTAGAATCAAGAATCAAGCAGAATTTATTGTCATTATACATCAAGGCATATAATGAAATTTGTATTAGTTAGTGTTAGAGAGTTTTTAAGTCAAAATTCATGTTCTGTGATTATTACACAGTCAGTGTAGTAATCTGTTCTGCATTTATCCCATTACATTTACAAGTCATGCTTTGTTTTATTTCTTGTTATTTATTTAATATAGAGAGATGTGAAGAAAAGCACTGCTGTCAAATCAACCCTTCCATTCAATTTTCAGAGCATTCTGGTCTGTTCATTACAAAAATTATGTATGTATGTCTCACATTGGCCAAAGTTACTTTGGCTATTAATAAAGATGTTTTTGTCAGATTTCGTTATTCTCTTTTGTCATGTTAGAGTTTATTAATTACCATAGATCTGCAGACTACTGATTCAATCTGTAGAAAAGAACAGTGGCAGCAACCACCTGGAGTTGAGATGACAAGGATGCACATAAGTCCTAAATATGGAAATCATTACATTTTCTTGCACAGAGCACAGAGGTATCAGCTCTCTAATTGCAGTGGCGCAGTGGGTAGGCGCTCGCCTTGCAGCCAGAGTGTTGCCGGTTCAAGCCCCTGTCCCTGCATGGGCGTTGTGTCCTTGGGCAAGACAAACTGCATTGCCTATTTAAACGATAGTATGACTGTAGATGGCTCGTTTCTGGATGAGTGATCTGGAACGCTCATTTCATTGTGTGCCTTGTGTGCACAATGACAGTGGGTTGAATCTAAACATCTAATCCAGCTAATCTTAGGTCTGGTTAGATTTGGTGACTGTGGAGGCCATTTAAGTACAGTGAAGTCACTGATATCTTCAAGGAACAATGGAGGCTGCTCTGGTGATTCTGGATGCGCAGGTTGCTCTGGTGATTTGTGCAGCTCAACAGGACTCGCAGCTGTCTCCTCAGGTGTCTGAGCAGAGACTGGGCCCAGGCCATCCCTACCCAGGGAACCAAAAAAGGTGTAGGATTGGGCAGGGCCCCTAGTCTTGAGAAACACTAACTCAGCCACACAACTCAGAATGAGCTGGCAGAGAGGAGAAATCATCTTTTGGAACATGCAGTCCAGCAACACAAAAAACAGTCTGAGAATGAGCCAGCTGAAGAACACAATGTTCAGTCTCTAGATTTGTTGGCAAAGAAACACAAATAGTCTTTTGAGAGCCCATCTCAGGGGTAGGGTTAACAGTCTTTGACTGAGCTGGCAGGGAAATCCAGGCAGTCTGTGAATTAGCAACACCACAAGTAGTTTTGTCAGAAACACTATGTCCAATGTTATTATTTTCCAGTGCACAAACAGAATATTCAGTGGCCAGATCTGAAACACAAGACAATTCCCAGCAACACCTGACATAACATAATTTACAATTCCAAAAGCACAAAACCCTGTATCTTTATTATTTTCCAACTCAGAAACAAAACATCGACTGATGTGGGCCGGGAAACTGAAACAGGCAGAACAGAAGTCTCTGGCTGGGGCGCAGACAATGGGAGCTCCGCTTCCTCTGTGAAGCGGGAGCAATGGGAGCGGCAGTGGCCGGCTGCTTCTCCTCCACCCATAATTCTGCCAAAACGGAGGCTGGCGAGGAGCTGACTGGTTGTGGTGACAATGTGAACATGGATGGGCTGATCAGGTTCCACAGCGACATGGACGAGCTGATCTGCTGTGGCAAGGCAGAAGTGGTGATGAAGAGAGCCAATTCCCAGTATGTATTTCCTCCTTCAACTCCCCAGAACAGAAGCCTCAGGAAACTGGAGAAGTAGCCAACTCCCAGTTCAGATTCAGCACACAGACACCCTCTCTATTTTTGAGATTAGGCTTAAAACTTTCCATTTTGATCAAGCTTATAGTTAGGGCTGGACCAGGTGACCTTCAGCCTACCCTTAGTTATGCTGCAATAGGCCCAAGGTGCTGAGGGACTTCCCATGATGCACTAAGCATTTATTTTTCGCTCATGTCTTTTCACTGTTTATACACCACTTTACATTTAACCTCCAGCTATTATTAATCACTGACTCTCTTCCACAGCGTGTCTTGTCCTTTTCTCCTTCCATTTACTCCCAAGTGATCAGGTGGGAAGTAACGAAGTACAGAAATAATAGCACGACTTTACATAACACGGTAAACAAACAACGCATGTTACTTTAGGTTTAACACGTCAGAGAAGTTTTCGTTTCTGGTCACTGTGCCTTCAAACATCAAACCGATCTGACCCTATACAGAGGAATAATGACAGATAAACATATCATGTATCCATCCCCGGGGCTTATGACATAAAAAGACACGAAAGAGGCAAAACCATATAAATGTATCCTTCATAGCATTGTAACAGTGGGCTAGACAGAGTGCAGCTGTCCGTAAGTTGTGGTCGCTTAGCTAATACTACAGAAGAGGAGTGAAAATAAAGGGAGTAGCTTGTTGTGGCAGGTAATTTCGAATGCAACGTTTCTATCTGCTCTACAAATATCAGCAAACAGACAAACAGTTTTTGTGCAGTGTGTCACACAGCGAGTCTGCTAGTTAAAGGAACAGCTGCTGTATTTCCAGGGAGAGAAGAGAGTTGGATGACATCACTCAGAGATGGAGAAAGACGTAAGAGAGGACAGGAGTGGAAGAGAGCATAGATTTAAAGGTAAGGAGTGCTCAGTGACATCTGATAACCTGGAAATTTAAAGCTTTTTTTTTTTTAATCAGATATTGGATCTGTATACAATGTGAAGTTGAGTTTTTCATATTGTGAAACATTGTGCAAAACAAACTGGGGTATTCTAACTAGCATGAAAATACTGCAGGATAAACAGGTTTGCTTTCCTGAATTTACAGTTGGACTGGTGCAAATCAGAGATGAATTTTAATTTAAACTAATGAAGTTTAGATTCATTCACTGAATTCAACCTTTTATACCAACTTTATACTTTCAGTGTAGGGGATAGGTTGTGAAATATCTTGTTGAATTCAGTTGTGTAAATCCACACAGAGCAGTAAACCTCAAAGCAGCAGCAGCTGATCACAGCCTGCACACAAAGAAAATCTTCAGATCTCACAATAGAAACTATTGTGAGCTGGGATTCCTTTCCCTACGTTGAGCCGCTACAACATATCTTAGGGTTCCCCCACCTGTTGAATCCCTCTGTAACCCCTGACTGTGCCCATTTTTCTGTTTAGGTGATGAGGCAGAGTCACCCTGTATAATATAGGTAACAGTAAACAGAGTTTTTTGTTTTATCTTTCTTTTTCTTCTCATGCCAACTCTGCTGTTCATTGGGGGTTATCTGATTGATGGGGTTTTCTCTGTATTATTGTAGGGTTTTAACCTTACAATATAAAGTGGCTTGAGGCAACTGTTTTTGTGATTTTGTGCTATATAAATAAAATTTAATTAATTTCATCTCTTGGCTGCTCCCTTTAGGGGGTGCCACAGCAGATCATCTGCCTCCATCACACCCCATCTCTAGGATGCCCCTCTGTCACATCAACCCTCTGCATGTCCTCCTTCACTACATCCATGAATCTTCTCTGTGGACCTCACCACTCTCTTGCTGTATTCGTGCATGTCCTGCACCACCCTCATTGTATTGCTCAGCCACTCTTGACTTTCTCATGCAGTTCCTTTCATGGCACCACAGAATGTAGATCCACAGAAAGAATACAACTCCTTCTGAACTTTTCTAAACTTCATTAATGTACTTAAAGCAAACATCACATCTCTATAGGGCTGCAACCATCGATTTTTTTAGTAATTGATTATTCCATCGATTGATTGAGTAATTGGATAAGAAATACTTTTGGCTTATTAACAGTTCATCTGCATATTTTAACTTCTGTAGATTTACTGCAGAGTTTTTGCTGAAACAAACAGACAAGCCTCTCCTTTTCTTCAGATTGACACTTGCTGATCAGGTGGTTGATGAAGGACCTCCAGCTGTTTCCCAGTAAAGGTTTTAATGGTGGTTACAGTAACAAGTGCTGCTGCTTTGGATGCTGGAAAAATGTTTCCTTTCACTCCACCTGAGCTCTTTGTGCTTGCCGCGTGTGTGCAGACAGACTGCACATAGAACAACTGCTGCTTTGTGTTATCAGTGTTTTTGTTGGGCAAAACTGGGGCTGCATGAGCTTAAAGTTGTAATGCTTTGTATTCACATATGCCCTCCTAAATACGTTTCTATTGCAGGTCTATTTTTAGTGACTAATCAGGGATTAAAGCATAAAAAAATACTTTGACGGAGCCCCTTCAACAGCTTCCCCATATCTTCATGGCATGGTTCATCAACTTTATCTCTATGGGCACCAGTACACTTCCTCTCCATTCTTCAGGCATTATCTCACTCTCCAAAATTGTGGACCAATTGCCTTTCCACTCTTCATCCTCTTCATAGCTATCCTCATTTCCTCCTTACTTATACTCTGCACTTCCTGATTCACTAACTTTCCACCATTGTCCTCTCCCTCTCATTTTCTTCCTTCATCAGCTCCTTAAATTACACTTTCAATCTTCTCATTACACTCTCTTAACTTGTTAATACAGTTCCATTTGTCTTTAATCACCCTAACCTGCTGCACTTTTTTCCAGTTTGAGTTCTCTTTCCAGCCAATCGAAACAAGTCCTTTCCTCTTTACTTGATGTCCAGCCTCACGTACAACTCACTACAAGCCTTTTCCTTTGCCATCTCTTGCTTTGCTGTAAACCTAGCCTCCCATATCCTTCAACTTCCACCATTTAAGCTTTACCTCTGCCTTCACTCACTTTCTCTTTTGATTTACAAAGTCATCCTACAGACTGCCATGCTATGCTGCATTCTCCCCTGCCACATATTGTGTATAAGCTGTAGTCCACCTGTGCACCTTTCTCCTTATATTCCTCCCTTTTCTTGAAGTAGCATGTTCACCACAGCCCTTTCCATCCTCTTCTTAGGCTTCACAACCATCTGTCCTTCTGGTATGTCTCCTACTTACCACCATACCTACCGCTTTCTTTTGTAGACCATTTGGGAGGGAGATATTTAGGGGTTTTTTGTGTAAGTTCATACAGTTCTTGCTTTCTCATTAGAGTCTCTCTCCCCACCTTTATGCATTTGTACTTTTACTTTCTCTTTTTGTCAATATCACAATCATACTATTATCATTAAGTGCTCTGACCCCACAGATAATTGTGAAGAGAAGATGAATAGCAGTGATGTTACATCATATTAATATTATAAGCGTATGCAATTTAAACCTTGTGGTAAAGGACTACATAGCATACAGTAGCTAAGGACTGAGCTATAGGACATAATTTTAATGTTATTTTAATGTAAAATGAACCAGTGCTGGTTTCAAACATGTTGCAAATGCAGCATCTGCTGCTTCCCTGAGTGAGCCTTCTTCCCAAACAGAGAGCATCTCTGGCGACAGCAGCAGCATGCAGTCTCCACCCTGCAGTCTGCAAGCAGACAAGAGATGAGCACAAACACTGTCACTTATTGCCAAGAGATTGAAAAGGATGTGCAAGTTCTCTGTGAATCTGCTGTTAATTTAATGTTCCTGTGCCAGAGCAGAGGCAAGGCAATGCCATCACATTTCCAGTTGTGAAAGCAGAAAAATATTGAGCCATGAGCCATTACAGAAGCTCACAGTGTGCAGGCACCAGTGACTTTTGATTCTGAATACTGGAAGAGATGGAGATAAACAGTTTAAAGAAACAAAATATTTAAATGGCAATCCAAAATGCTGCAGTTATGCAGGGTGTGTTTTCTAAAAAATACAATACACTATAATACAATCATGTGTATACACATGCATACGTGTGTGTGTGTGTGTGTGTGTGTGTGTGTGTGTGTGTGTGTGTGCACTCACTCTCACACTTGTAAAGCATGCCGCTACTGGACTCTAGAGCAGTGGAGACATGTTCTCTGGAGTGACTAATCAAGCTTCTCTTTCTAGCAATCCAATGGATGAGTAACAGTGTGGCGAGAATGGTACTTGTCTGACTGCATTGTGCCAAGTGTAAAGTTCGGTTGAGGGGGATTATGGTGTGAGGTTGTTTTTCAGGAATTAGGCTCAGCCCCTTAGTTCCAGTGAAAGGAACTTTTAACGCTTCAGCATTAAGAAATGGCATGAAATTTTAGACAATTTCATTCCCCAAACTTTGTGGGAACAGTTTGGGGATGGCTCCTTCCTGTTCCAACATGACTACTACCAGTGCACAAAGCAAGATCCATGGATGCAATTCAATTCAATTTTATTTACAGTACCAGTCAAAAGTTTGGACACAGTTACCAATCATATGGGTAAGTGTGTACAGATTTTTGAGTGGTACTGTATATAGCACCAAATCACAACAGTTGTATCTCTTTCATATTGTAAAAAAAAAAACTATGCGATAATTACAGAGAAAACCGAACAGTCAAAATGACTGCCAATGATCATGCACTTGGCAACAGTGGGAAGGAAAAACAGGAAGAAATCTCCATCAGAACCAGGCTCAGGGAGGGGCAGTCATCTGCCGTGACCACGCTGCCGTGAGGGGAGGGAGACAAGACAAAAGACATGCTGTAGAAGAGAATCAGAGATCAATAATAACTAATTATTAATTACAGAGTGGTGTATAAACAGTGAATCAGGTGAATGAAAAGGAAATACTCATCATGGGAACCTCCCAACAGCCTAGGTCTGCAGTAGCATAACTAAAGGAGGGTTCAGGGTCACCTGACCCAGCCCTAACTGTAAGCTTGATCAAAAAGGTAAGTTTTAAGTGTAATCTTAAAAACAGAGAGGGTGTCTGTCTCCCAAATCCAAACTGGGAGGTTGTTCCAGGGCTAACCGCCTTAAGAGATATACCAGGGAAACAGAAGCCAGGAATAAATGGGATGTTCTCCACTGAACCATCCAAGGTACACTTTCAGTGGCAGGAGAATAATATGGGAACAGCACCCTCACCTAGGCTGGAGACAGAGCAATACTAGAAGAACATATGGGATAAGGATGCAACACACACACTCAGTGGTTAGTGGATCTTAGAGCAGACCACAATGACCTCCCTGAACAGGCTTCAGTAACCATCACAGTGGCAGACATCCAAGAAAGAGTCTCACATATGAAGAGCTGGACAGCACCAGGCCCTGACATGATGTACGCCTATTGGCTAAAGAAGCTAATTGCACTCCATGAGCGCCTGGCGGCACAAATGAACCAGCTGCTAGAGGCTAAGACACACCCAGAATGACTGACTGAAGTCCAGACGGTCCTGATCCCCAAGGACCCCAAGTATGGACCAGTCCTATCCAACTACCAGCCCATAACCTGCCTCAGTACAACATCATAGCAGCTAAGATGAGTAGGCACGTGGCACAATACATGAGCGGGGCCCAGAAAGGAATATGCAGAGAGACCAGGGAAGCAAAACACCAGCTACTGGTAAATAGAGCAGTCACTAGAAGACTGTAAGACCAGACTGACCAACCTGTGCATAACAAGAAAGCCTATGACTCGATGCCGCACACATGGATCCTGGAATGTCTAGAACTGTATAAGATCAACAGGATCCTCAGAGCCTTCATCAAGAACTCAGCAGGAATGTGGAGAACAACATTATATCGATTCACTGATCCACACCACCAGAATCTACAGCAATGATATCGGAATGTCATTTGGACTGGAGAAGTATAGTTGGATGGTAACTAAGAGAGGAAAAGCAGTCACAACTGAGGGGATTGCACTACCAGAAGGCAACATTGCAGACACTGAGGACAGCTACAAGTACAAGTACCAAATGAGAACCATGAAGAGGCCGCTAGAAAAGCTGCAACCTCCAAGTACCTGCAGCGAGTAAGGCAAGTCCTGAAGAGTCAGCTGAATGAGAAGAATAAGATCCAGGCTATCAACACCTACACCCTGCCAGTTGTCAGATACCCTGCTGGGATAATGAGCTGGCCAAAGGAGAAAATAGAAGCCATGCATGAAGGGTTTCACATCAAATCCAGCACCCTGAGACTGTATGCTAAGCGGAAGGAAGGTGGCCGAGGACTAGTTAGTGTCAGAGCCACTATCCTAGACGAAAGAATGAAGATCCATGAATACATCAGGAAGATGGCTACAAAGGATCATGTGCTTAGTAAGTACCTCAGGCAGCAGAAACCTGAGAAAGAAGAAGAGGAGGAAGAACAGGAACCATCATGGAAGGACAGGTCTTGGGGGGGTGGTAGAGGAACCATCATGGAAGGAGGGGGGTGGTGTGGATGGGCACTGTTACTCAGTGTACATGTTACATAGGTTACATCTGTCCCTCCAATTTTAATAGCACTGTAGCTTTCACACAGTCATACACATTCTCCCCACCACGCACACTCACATACACCAAGTACGTTGAGTGGGAGGAGGGGGTGGGTGGGTCTCCCCACATCCTGGTTTCATGCACCCTGCCTGGGGTAGGGATTGGCTAGTGGTTCAGGGATGGGTTGGCTGCTTCCCTGTGTTGCTGCTGGCTTTGTGCTGGTACCTGCTTGCCCACACTTAGTGTTCATGTAAGGTCCGTGTGTGTGCGCATGAGTGTGGGCCTGGCATATATATAAGTGTGTGTGTAGGGACAATTGGCCCTGGGTCTGTGGCTTGCTGTGCCTTGGCTTCTGTGGGACATGGTTGCAGAGGGTGGGAGTCACCCCTCCCTACCGCCCCCTGCTGCTCCCCACTAATTGTCACTGCCACCCCTAGGGTGTGGGTGCCTGTGGGTCCCGGGGTACATGGCCAGATGTCTTGGCATGGCTTTTGGCCCCCTCCCTGGGTAGCTGTGGCCTGGGGGTGGCTCTGCTGGGTGTTGGGCGGTTCTCGGGCGCCTGGGGCCGCATTCTCTGCTCGTGCTGGGGGTGCCGGCCTACAATGGGGTGGGCTGCTCATTGCCTCTGGCTCTCTCGGCTCTTGTCCTTGGACCATGGGGGCTCCTCCTGAGGTCTCCCCCCTTCCTCCTCTGGGATGTGCACGCAGTTGTGGACTCAGGTCTTCTCGGCTCCTGATGGGCTGTGGATGGCCCGGGTCCCCTGGGTGCTTCCCTGTTTGCCTCTGGATCCTGAGGGGTGTGGTTGCAGCTTCTTGCCCTCATTATTGAGTACATTCCATGACAGAGGCACACACACACATTACTACAAACTACTGCTACAGTAGCTTGTGTGCACAGCAAATTTCTGGAGTGAAAAATTAGGTAGTTACGCAAAAAAGAGTGAAAGTGTTAAATTTGTGGAGTTTATTCATGGACTCTAACTCTTGTTTGGGTTGAGGCATATTAATTGTCAGAGTAATATTTTAGAGTTCATTCAGTGGGTGTTCAAGAGTGTGATTCAACCCCTCCCCTGGAGTTTATGTTACTCTATGACCAAACTTGCACAGCAAAGAGAAACTGGACTTTGTAGTGAGGTAAGATTTTTGGTCAATTTTTGATTTCTTTCTTTACCTTAACTATTATAAAATGTATAAAAAGTTTGTGGATGTGTGTATGCTTGTTTTGAAGTTGTTAATGAACAACAGCATTATTACAAGTATGCTGCATTTGGTCTTTGACTGCTGTAAAGTAGATAAGCTTAGACAGTCATGTTTTTTCTGTTGATACCTTTAGAAAAATTCATTTTCCCTCCAGACTAATGTGTGCATACTGATACTGAAGACAAGAGTCTCAGTGGCTAAAGGAGTGTTAATGAGGTAAGAGTAATGCTAATGTTATAGTGACAAGCTAAGGCTATAGTTAAATAAAATAACTCTGGATTATGATTTTATTTAGCAAGTATTTTTTTCCTTTGGTATAACAGAGGAGAGTCAGGTTCATGAAGCTGCTGCTACAGAGCTCAGTGAAGTCCTGCCGGCAGTGTTTGGCACCAGAGTGAGTAACCCCTAACCTACATTAGCTAACAACCCAATAGCAATTTCACAGTGATTCATGAAACAGCTAAACATTATTATTCTTGATCCTTTTAATGTTAGATGACCAAGACATTGATAAAGGTACAACTAGGGGCAAAGAAGAAATATGTGAAATTGGAGGATGTTTGCTTCTCTGATTTCATTAGTGCTGGTAAGGTCTCAGTTTTGCATAAAGCTATGGAATAGCAAGTAATAGTACTTTGTAAATAAAGTGCTGGTTGTCTCGCTACAGTCCAGGAGAAGTTTCTCATACCAGAGGACACAATACTGAAAGTCACAGATGACCACGATGTAGAAGTGGATGAGGATGTCTTTCCAGAACTTGCAGCCAAAGAAATCTGTTTTGTTATCTATACTGATTATGGTAGGGTATTAAATCATTTCTGTGTTTGCAGTAAAAAACAATATGGCATTTGCATTTTAACCCAGAGACAGCTGGCTGACAAATGTGTTGAGAATAACAAGAATCTTAAGGAGTACAATTGTTCCCTTGTGAACTAAGTATGGGTTGTATTTCAGAACTTCCATTGGCTGAATCCTCCTCAAACTCTGGTGACTGCTCAGACAAGACAGAATATGTGACTCCTGGTAAGTAGTGCCAGTATAAGGTGATCATGTTTTTTTCTTTAACCCAGTACTGCAGCCATGGTAGATGTGTGGTATCTGTTCTAAGCCTTTATATGCATCACTCTGTTTTCTGATCTTCAGATCTATCTGTCTGTGCAACAAGGGGGTGAAGTACCACCTTCTCCAAGGTCTGAGCGATACTGTAGATTGTCTGGAAGCAGCCTTAGCAGTCAAGACACAAGTGATACTGGGATGTAAACAGAGTGAATCTTTGGACAGTAACTATGCAAGAAATGTAATTATAACTTGCAGTATGTATATAAAATGTTTGCATGACAAATGCATTTTGCAAATAATAATACTTATAGTTAAAATGAAAAATAAGTTATATAAAAATTTTGTATAAAAAATGTGAATTTTAATTTGTATTTTTTTCCATTCATAATTTATGTTTTTTTAGGCTGTGGAGAAAATTCTGACCTCAAAGCCAGCAGGAATGACTGTGATTAAAGAGTATGAAGAAAGTGAGAGTTTGAAAGATTCCACCAGGCGATTACTGGTGAACATCACTGTCGCACACATGCGTGAAAAAGAAGGGTAAGAACACAGAATAAGACATGACTTTCTATATTTTTAAAGGACACAGTAACACTTTAGTAATGATGTTTGCTTTGCTCTTTTTTTCCTTCTGCAGGAGGCGTGTTAGTAAAGCAACAAAGGAGTTTCATGCGCTTGGCATTGTGTCACGGTTTCCAGCTTTGAAGGACCCATACTCAAACAAGGGATATGTAAGTTTGCACTGCAGTTCACGTGTAAAATAATGATTTTGTGGATAAGCACTAAAAGTATCATAGATTTTCATGACATTTCTTTTTAACACACAACGGCTTTTTTCTTTTTCTTTTTTTTTTTTAACTAGGAACACTTTTACGACATACAGAGCAACAAAGGCTTTCTTGAGTGGCGCTTAAAGACGGTGCAACGTCAGTCCAGAACAACCTCTTCATCCCTCAAGAAAGTGGTGCTTAAAGGAGGTCCCACATCCTCAAGACCCACTGTAGTTACCACAGGGGACCAGCAAACAGGAGATGACTGTATGGAAGCCATATGTCTTCTCAACCACACAACAGACCGTGACTTAGTCTTCCACAAGATGAGAGATACCTTCCAATACCGTCAGCAGATACTGCACAATCCACAGCACTCAGCTGATGTACTACAAGTGTTTCCTCGCTTCTTGGACATTAAAGGACTGGTAGGCATTAAAAATTAATTTGTAAAAGTTGTATTAAAATGTTAGGTTTACATTAGTTGACTGAATTAGTTTTCCTTCCCTTTTTAATTAGATTTTGCAAGACTTTTCACTGATGTTTGGAGAAGAGACTGCATCAAGGCTCCTGCAAAAATGGAACACCAGTTTTAAAGACAAAGTCATCCAGGAGGCCAAAAATCTAAAGGAGACCTCACTTCTAAAGCAACATCTGAGATCTGCTCTGAATGAAGGATCTGACACCACTGATGATCCAGGTACATCATCAAATTCAAATAAAATTTCCAGGATGCAGAAGTAGTTTATTAACTACTTCCTAGAAGAACAAACTGTATTGTTAACTAAATGTTTGCAATAAAGTTTTGTGATTTAACATTTAACATAAATAATGTTCTGATTTCTAACAATCATTTGTTATAACTAGCACACTTTTACCTTTTTTAAAAGATTATCATAAAACAAATACAAGGTTTGATGGGATCTATAGATGCACAAAAGAGCACATTTTAAAATAACTAATTATATTTACTCCATTTCCAGAGTGGGACAGTGATATGTCGTCTCTTCTTGTCCTGCTCCATCTTCTTACACCACAACCGACTGGAAGAAAGCGAGCCAAGAAAACCAGCATTGAAGAGGCAACAGATCATCTGGTCAAATTTCAAAAGGTTTGTGAATAACAGGATTTCATTCAAAACACTTCAGTAAATCTAACATTTTTTTGAGCAAATTATTTATAAGGGGATGTTTTTATTGTGTTTCAGTCATGTCAAAGCCTTGAGGATGATCTGATGACCAGTGAAGGAGGCTCTCAGCCATATCTTCTTGCCACAGGGACTTCAAAAGCGTGTGCAAAGAGATACAATTTCTAATGAAAACTATTATGTTTAGAAATGCTATGATAAAAAACCCTTGCTCTGTTAAAAAAGCACTAGGGTATATTTTGACAAAACCTTTAAATTTCAGAATAGATTAGAGGGGCTAATAATTTTGCCATCATCAGCAGGGAGCTGTCAAGATGAAGAAGGAGTCCTATCAAGCTTGACTGACTTGTAGGACTCTGGAGGCAGCTGACAGGTACCAGTAAGCCAAGCGAACCACTGGCAGTGGCTGAAGTAAAAATTTGAGTGTGGGAAGAGTTCAGTGAGGGAGCAAGACTTTGGTTGGCCTTGAGACATTTCTGGCAAACTGCCAGGTGACTTGGGATGGGCAAAAAACTTTCTGCCCACACCATATAAGGGAGATTGAGTACTGCTGACCTCAAATAAAGACATAGTCAGTTTGTGCAAGCAATACTTTAAGAATCTCCTCAATCCCACTCTAGAGGAAGCAGAGTCGGAGGACAAGGGCAACGATTCACCCATTACTGTGGTAGTTTAAAAAAAAACTCTGGTGGCAGGGCCTCTGGTGTAGATGAGATGAGAGATGGGAACCCGAGTTACTTTAGACTTTGGATGTTGTAGGGATGTCCTGGTTGACACACCTCAACAACACTGAATGGAAGTTGGGACTTTGGATTAGTAAACAGGGGTGGCAGTCACACTTTAACAGGGCAGATTGGAGGGTGTGCTTCAACTTCAGGATGATCACAATTCTCAGGCTTCCTGGGAAGGTGTCCGTCAGGTCACTGAAGTCAGTCCATCGATTGAATCTCAGAAGCAAGAGGAACCACACCCATTAGGGTGTTCTGTTGGAGATGCTTTGAGAGTGTTGTTACAAACTACTTGGTCCCTGTAGAACCATAGTCAAAATTTGGTGTGCATTACCTAAATAACTAAATTCTAACTACTAATACTAACTAAATTCTGGATGGGTGTTGCGACTCTGCCAGAGGTACCTTTATTACCAATTTGGCTAAAGATTTTATGGACAGAATTTCTAGATTCAGCCAAGGGGTGTCATGATTGCTGTGGCAGGCAGGAAAAGGTGGAGCCCAAATGGTAAAAATGAGGACCATACAAACAATTAAACTGGGCTGGACTGAGGCCAGAACTAAAACTAAGGGACACACAGAATGGAGAAGCACACAGCAGGTACAAAGATAACAACACAACAATGAACAGAAGCAAACTGAGGGCTTAAATACACATCAGGTAAGCAGGGCAAGAGGGAACAGCAGGGCACAACAGGTGAAGATAATGAAACTAATAACAGGGGAAGCAAAACTAAACACAAAGCACGGGGAACACAAGCCTGTCAAAATAAAACAGGAAGTGACTAAACAAGGTATACGCAGGCTTGACACAGGGACTGGCAGACAGAGAAAACTAAACAGGGACCACGGCACAGGGAAACAAAGAAAGAGATCCAGACATGGGACAGAAACGCAGACCAGACAACACTGGGAATTAAAGTCAATATGAAAACACAGGAGGTCAGGGTCATGACAACAGGACCAAACAGACACAAGACCACAGATGAAGGGGAGACAGGGACAAAGGGAACAAGAGCACCAAAACAAACTAGGAAATAACAAAAGTCAGTGAAAACAAAGCTAAACACAAATGCTGGGCACACGGCCCAGGACCATGACACGGGGTACATGGTGTCAGAGTTGCTGGTCTCAGGATCTTGTCTCTGCTTTTTGCACACCATGTGGTTTGGTTGGCACAGGGCTGCTACAGTGAATACTTTTATTTTACTGATTAATCACACAGTTTCTAGCGGCTGAGAGTCCCGAGTGTTCGGTTTCACCCTAGTGGTGGTGCAGGCCATTTGTCGCTCCCACACACACAAGAAATGTGATTAGTTATGAAACTGGAGGGAATTAGACATTTTCAAGGCAGTGCGTGGTAGACAGGGCAATAAAGATGAGGAATCAGAAATATTTTACTGGAACTGACAGAAATCGTGCTGTTAAGTCTGCTCTACAAAAGAAAAAGACAACCTTGGGTTCATCCTATGTTAGCACTAAAGTCCTCTCTGTCCTTCTGTTTAAGGTCAGCATGGCACCAACACGTTCCCATACGGCTGCCTTTTATGTGTACCTCGATAATCACTACGTGAAGTATCATATAATATAGGAAAGTCAAACAGAGCTAAAATGATGCTTTCCTTCATGCTGAAAGTGGCTGCAGACTGCAGCGTGTAGCATACTCTCCGCTCATTGGTCAGTCAATGAAACCCTCGCTGATTGGTTTAGTGCCACACCACAGCGACAAAAGTAGAACATTTTTCTTTTTTTTCTTCAGTTTTTTGTGTGAAAAAAGTTGAACAATTTTCAACTTTGTTGTGTCACATCGCCTGCCCGCGTGTGCACGTCTACGTGTACGAGCTCAAAATTTCACATGCACAATTTCACTGTCCGCTTAGCTGGAGGAGGGCGAGCGATTGTCGCCTCATCGCACAAGCTCCATAGGAAATGAATGGAGAGCGAGCGACGTCGCTCCCCGCGTGTCGAGCCCCTTACAAAGAGTTAGTCTATGTGAGCATGTCCTAATATCTGAATGCACTGAAGCATTTGTAAGATGTGAACATGTGCCTCTTGTTACATAATGACACAAATAATGACACACAAGCTCCATGTTCATAAAAGAAAATTTGTTTATATCAAACAAAAAATTAACCTTTGCGACACTATATACACATCAGCACATCGTGCAATTTAACTTTACATGGTCTGTCACTTCATGGCTGAGTTGCTGTGGTTCCTACTTCATACTTCCAATAATAACTTACAGTTAACTGTGGAATATCCAGGAGGGAAGAGATTTTACCAACTGTCTTTTTGCAATGGTGGTATCCTGATACAGGACCACGCAGGATTCAAGAATTCAAGAAGCTTTTCAACTCATTCTTTCACAAATGTTTGTAAAGGCAGAATGTTTGGCTAGGTGCTAGAATTTATACACCTGTGGCAATGGGACTGAAAACACCTGAATTCAAAGATGTGGACAAATACGTTTGTCCTTATAGTGTATTGTACTATGAAACTGGCAGCATTAAAACACACAAGTGAAGACACAGAGAACGGGGAGACTGAATAGATGTTTGAATGGGACGTTATCCTTTTTTCCTAGAGTGGCACTGGAACATCTCCAGCAGACACAATATAGCCGGAATATGTTACACACCCAAACATGGAGCTCTGTGTGCAGAAATCTTGGTGAGCAGCCATATAGATAAAAATGTCAATGTTTACGTGCCATATTAAAATCTGATGTTTTGAAGAAAACATGTTCTTAAATGCAAAATAAAAGCTTATATAAATACATACTGAAATAAGGTATACAATGAAGTAGGCTTTCTTCCAGTTCTGACAGTAATATATCTTCTAGATGAGGTAAATTTGGTGTGTGTTCATGTGTATGTGTCTTTATATGTGCGTTTGTGTATCTCCATGCTTTAAGTGTGTAGTGAGTGAGAGGAGTGAATGGTTGTAAGCCTTTTAAGGAGATGTGGTGACTGCAAGGAAAAAAATGAGCATATCAGCATCCTAAGAGATTTGTCCTGTGCTTTGATGCAACACTTCCTTCAGCAGACAGAAAATAATCAATAAAAAAATCAGTGTCCAGCACCAGGTGGGTTTACAACCCACTTATATAATTCATTTATATTTATATTAGTCGTAATATGCAAATAACGTTACTAAAGCCGTGAAATAAATATGGTCTCATACACCCCATACCTCCTTTCAAACTCACCCCTGCTTGTTGAATGTATCACCAATCTCCAGTCTCATTGTACATCCTGTATAGTGATAATAAAGGCATTCTATTCTATTCTATTCTAATTGATTCTATTCACTGTGACAACCAAGATACCTGCAATTACATTTTAAACATTATGCCACGTTAAGTTAACAGTTCATCCACATAATTTATTTTAACCTCTGTAGTTTCACTGTAGATTTTCACCATATAAAACTAATGGTAGTGATGGAGCAGCTACAAAGTTTTCTTCACATTGGAGCTTGTTGATCAGGTGGTTGATGAAGGACTTCCACCAGCTTTTTCCCAGTAAAGTTTTAAGAAGTGATTACAGGAAAAAATGTTTTCTTTCACTAAACCTGAGCTCACCGTCTTGGTAACTCAATCAAATGGGTTGTAATTAGTTATTGTACTAGTTTTTGTAGTGGTCATAGCTTTTAACTCCAGGGGCATTACCATAACTCATAACCTGAGAGGCACATTACTAAACCGACTCATATAGTACTGTGAAAAAGTATTCCCCCCCTTCCTGATTTCTTTTCTTTTTTGCATATTTGTCAAACTTACATGTTTCAGATTATTTAACTTACCCAAAATTTATTTGGCCCTGTGTGAAAAGTAATTCATCCATCCATCCATCCATCCATCCATTCTCTTCTGCTTATCTAGGGCCAGGTTGCGGGGGCAGCAGCCTAAGCAGAGAAGCCCAGGCTTCCCTCTCCCCAGCCACCTCCACCAGCTAATCCAGGGGGACCCCAAGGCATTCCCAGGCCAGCCAAGCTATATAATCTCTCCAGCATGTCCTGGGTCTACCCCGAGGCCTCCTCCCAGTGGGACATGCCCGGAACACCTCACCCAAGAGGCACCCAGGAGGCATCCTAGTCAGATGCCCAAGCCACCTCAACTGGTTCCTCTCGATGTGGAGGAGCAGAAGCTCTACTCTGAGCCCCTCCTGGATGGCCACACTCCTCACCCTATCTCTAAGAAAGAGGCCAGCCACCCTTTGGAGGAAACTCATTTCTGCCGCTTGTATTCGTGATCTTATTTTTGGGCTCTACCCAAAGCTCGTGGCCATAGGTGAGGGTAGGAACGTAGATTGACCAGTAAATCGACAGCTTCGCTTATATACTAAGCTCCCTCTTCATCATGACAGACCGGTGCAGCGTCCGCATCACTGCAGAAGCAGCCTCCCATCCGTCTGTCGATCTCCTGCTCCCTTCTCCCGTCACTTGTGAACAAGGCCCCAAGATACTTGAACTCCTCCACCTGGGGCAGGAACTCGTCCCTGAGCCGGAGAGGGCACTCCACCCTTTTCCAGCTGAGGACCATGGCCTCAGACTTAGAGGTGCTGATTCTCATGCCAGACGCTTCACACTTGACTGCAAATTATTCCACTGCAAGCTGGAGGCCACCACCTGATGAAGCCAACAGGACTGCATCATCTGCAAAGAGCAGAGACGAGATTCTGAGGCCACCAAGGAAGAAAGCCTTCTGCCACCTGGCTATGCCTAGAAATTATGTCCATAAAAATTAGGAACAGAATCAGTGACAAAGGGCAGCCCTGACAGAGTCCAACACCCACAGGAAATGAGTCCAACTTATTGCCGGCTATATGGACCAAGCTCTCACTGCGGTTGTACAGAGACTGAATGACCTGCAACAACAGGCCAGACACCCCATATTCCCGCAGGACCTCCCACAGGATAGCCTGTGGGGCACGGTTGAATGCCTTCTCCAAGTCCACAGAGCACATGCAGACTGGTTGTGCAAACTCCCACGCACACTCGAATATCCTCAAGAGGAAAAAGAGCTGGTCCAGTGTTCCACGACCAGGACAAAAACCGCATTGTTCCTCTTGGATCCGAGGTTCGATTAACGGGAGGACCCTCCTTTCCAGCACCCTGGCATAGACCTTACTGGGGAGGCTGAGGAGTGTGATCCCCGAAAGTTGGAGCACACCCTCCGGACTCCCTTCTTAAAGATGGGGACCACCACCCCAGTCTGCCAATCCAGTGGCACTGCCCCTGATCTCCACACGATGTTGCAGAGGCGTGTCAATCAAGACAGCCCTACAACATCCAGAGCCTTCAGGAACTCAGAGCGAATCTCGTCCACCCCAGGGGTCCTGCCACCAAGGAGCTATTTAACTGCCTCAGTGACCTCACCCCAGTGATGGGTGAGTCATCCCCCTCGTCCCCAGACTCTGCTCCACCTGCTTCATTAGCCAAGTGTGAGCTTCTGAACATGAACTGATTGCTGGATGTTCTTCAGGGTTTTCTGACAGAGAGCCCAATTCAAGGATTCCATCAATTATGGCAAGTCGTCCACCATGTTTGACTGTTGGTGATGTTCTTTGTATGAAACCCTCTGTTAGTTTTACACCAGATGTGAAGTTCAACTTTTGTCTCATCCGTCCACAGAATATTTTTCCAAAGTCTTGGGGCTCATCCGATTTACAGAGTCTATTTCCGATTGGTCAATCATAAACACCTACCTGAATGGAGGTAAGTGTGGCCTGCATGTTGTTGGATGAGGTTTCAGTACTCTCTTGGAGTAATTTTAGTAGACCAGACTCTCTTCTGAAAGTTCACCATTACTCCAAGTTAACTTCATTTGTGGACAATGGCTCTCACCGTGGTTTGCTGGAGTCCCAAAGCCTTTGTAACCCTTTCCAGACTAAAAGATGCCAATGACTTTGTTTCTCATCTCTTCTTCAGATGGGTTGGTTTTGGAGATCTTTTAACCTGCTGCACTGTGTCAGACAGGTTCTACTTAAGTGATTCAATGATTGGATAGTAAAGCTGAACTCAGCTTTCCAAACAAATGTAGTTAACTGTTAAGGTTTGGATAGCTTTTTTTTCTCTTAATAAATGAAATCATCATTTAAAAACTGCATTTTGTATTTACTTGGGTTGTATTTGTATTATATTAAAATTAATTTAATGATCTGAAACACGTAAGTATTGTAAATATGCACAAAAAATGAGGAAGGGAGCAATCACTGTTTCACTGTAAATGCTTCAAATGACGTTCAGATGAAAAACAACATTGGTAAGCTTGCCAATGTGTCAAAGGTTGTCTTAAAAACACGTATTTGTTTCAAACCAAAATATGCATAGTATTAATAATAGTATTAATAACAGCATTGATAATGATAAGCAGTATAAGGCATTGACAATATTATAGATAAAATCCTTACAGTATCTAACACTACCCAATATACTTCCATAATAAAGAAAAAGGGGATGAAATGTAACTTCCTCATCATTCACTGGATCCTTTACCTGGAGATGGCAATCTCAACTTTGGTTCTAGCGATGGCTGCTGCTCTCACTGCTCCCTCGATAGCACGATCCACTTTTTGTTTGGTCTTGGTGTTCTTCAGCGGGATCAGGTGATTCTTGATGCCCCGGACCAGCGCATTGTTCTTGTACTTCCCTTCTTCCTTCATCCCATTAGGAAAGATGGTGCAGCCATAGCCATGGCGCTTATTGTTCAGCCACTCACCTTCATACTTCATGCCATTAGACCGCTCAGAGACACCAAAGCCACTGCGTTTGTCATTTTTCCACTCGCCCACATACGACTCAGTGGTGGTAGCATCAACATTGTCTTCAAGAGGCAGGTAGTCATCACCGGGGTCTCCGTCCCCAAAGCTGATGGTAGAGTTGGCGTCGCTTGAACTGATGTGGCTCATAGCACTATCACTTTGTGCTGAACTGCGCTTACTAGAAATTGATGAGCGTGAGTCTGATTTGCGTAGTCGTTGAAGGCTGCCAAAAAGGGAGCCACGGCGAAAAAGGCCCTTTCTCTTCTCAGTACCTTCGCCATCGGATTGGAAGTTGAGCACAAACCCGCCACGTGTGCCGGCAGGGCTATCAGATAGGCTGTCACGCAGTACTGTACCATTACTCTGCTCACTGCGGAGAGAAGCCAGCGAGGTTCGCAGAGGTGAGTGGATGACCGAAGCCATACCATAAGGAACACTTTGACGTACTCCGTAGCCATGACGCATGCCACCAGTCCACTGACCCTGATACGTGCCTACAGCAACAACACAGAGAAAGAGAGAGGAAGAACAGTATGTGGGTGAACTGTAAAGAACAGCCACAGAGAGAATGATAAGCACAGAATAGCTCAACTCATTATAGGTAATGACAAGAAGCTTACACTATACAAGGTCAGTGATAAAAAGCTTTTTTTAAAGAATCGGATGGATAATAGGCTACTAAAATAAATTAAAATACAAAGAAAATTAAAAACCTTCCCAAAGATATTTTAAAATAAATTATATGACCAATGGAAACACAACTATTCCAACAATTAACCAATCTATTAGAAAAAACACTGACAACTATTGTGATTAAAAAAGAATGGAAGTCATTTTATTAAACATACAAGAAGGCATTACAGCATGACACAAGTGCTGTACCATACCATCACAACACAGAACGCCATATTACAAAAGAAGAGGCTCACCGAGGACATAAAGGTTTTTTATTAAATGATAACTTAGCTGATGTGCTGGCAGATTTGACTGTAAAACTGTCGTCATTTAGCACTGAGGCAAAGAGGCTGCTCACCTGCAGCATAGTTATCATATGACCAGGTAAATGATGTAAATGTGTCAGGATTAGACAGCAATGCTTGACTGCCCACCACAGATATATCCCCAAAAGTGATCAACAGATGTGCTTTAGTATGACACATGTAGGACACTTTAGTCTGCTATGGTGAGTGCATATATTAGGATCAATAAAGTCTTTTTTTATATTACCCAGAACCTTCATTTGAATGAACCTTTGTGAGTATCCTCTAGTATGTTTACTCTGTGCTTCATTACAGGAACTGGAAAATAAAGTATAAGCTAATATCTTCAGATTTTTAAACCCCATACTGTACATGGCAATATCAGCAGTAAGTATATGATAAATAGAGTGGGGCTTATAAAGCGCCCTTTTACTCACAGCATTTCCTACTTCAAGCCCAGTCACACACTTATCTATGCGTAAGAACTGTGTGTAACACTCACGCACACATCGATGGATGCAGCAGAGACCTGGCATTTTCTAACAAAAGCCCCTGTCACATCCTGGAGACGCATGAAGGTGTTGCTGCCACATTATTTACTCGTCTTCCCTCTCTGTCACTGTTTACAAGAGCAATTGTTACATTACTGTCTTATTGGCATTACTTGTATGGTCACAAACTTTTTTATTATTACATATTTTCAGAACCTAATGAAATGTTTAAAAAGCAACACTATGAAAAGCATGAGCTTTAAAAAGATGAGATACTTTGACATCACATTGATCCCAAGCAGGTGAAGCAGCATGGTGGCAGCCTCTGATCGGTGAAGCACTGTAATAACAACATTTCTCAGATTGTACAACATGTTACACAAGGAAACATCCTCTGTTCCACTAATACACAGATTTTTTAAATGACATAACACTAGATGGAAGAAGATATTTTCTATTATTTTCTAGTTTCTAATTGCCTGAGCACGTCTGATGTAGGTGGGTCCATCATATGAGCTGATGACATTTTTTTTTAAATAATAAAACTTGATTACAATGTTTCTACTTTCACTTCATTTCAGTGGTATGGGCTCTCATCTCATCACACCGCCTGTTTCCTTTTTACGTACACAAAGTAAATATTCAAGATAAAGCTGACATCCTATAAACTAGTGAAGCTGTTCCTGCTGTGACCTTTATCCTGTTATCCAGTGTCGGGAACAGGAAAGAGCTGCTGGTAGGTGGGTGTGGTGACTGCAGTACAACAAGAACTGTCCCCACTTTCATATACTGGGGGGCTGCAGAATGGTTTCGCCAAGCCTTCAAATCTGGGGTTATCCTGTAGAAAAAGAAAAATGTAATATAGCACACGTTCTTCATGTTTTCATGTACTATTGATAGTCTTACCCTATAAGAGTTCAAACTTACCTCACATCACATATGGATCATCACAGGCCCTGTGATCCAGGGGGTCATGGTCACAGGGAGCACGGTGTGCCCAACATGGAGTCTCCGACATGCATCCCACATTTCAGCTGGCTCTGGAAGAGCTCTTACCGAGAATACAAGCACAAAATGAAGGTTACAACAGAATTGATTTATACTTTTAACATTTATAAAAAATCATTGATCACAAGTAATGGGAACAGGTGCGTCAACACAGGCTGAGCTGCTGGTATGACCCATGCAATATTAAAAAAAAGACTTTTTTTAGTATCATACCCACATCACAGCCCACGGGACCACACTTGTCCTCATTTTAAATTGTCTGAAAAGGTAAAATGGCACACTGCTGTAACTGATCTCACCCATTTCATGATGACTGCAGTTCACACTGAAGATAAAGATGATGTCTGCCTGTTTGTATGGTTATCCTCACACAAAGAAAAAGGCTTTTCACCTTTGCAAGTCCATGTGGCAGTGTAGGCAGAACACAGCAAACTTGGTGTGGAGGTTGTTTGGGATCTGTGACAGCTGGCAATAAATATAAAAGCAGGCCTAATTTCACACCACATTTTGCATGTAACATGTAAAATACTGTGCAGCCAAAGTAGATTATTTAGAGTTTGGTAGGTAGCCACCACAGATGGTATAAAAGATGGAAATAGCAACTGGGGGGTCATCCACTGGTTTCTGAAGTCCATTTGGAAGCCTCGAGATGAGCATTTCTGCCTCTTGGTTGCAAAAATAAAAAGATGTGACGAGGAGGAATGGATCTGACTGTGAAAATGCCCGCTAATTGGCTAATGGCTTGTGATTGACAAGTCGTCAGCCAATGAGCAGTTTCATATAACTGATAAACCTCCATTTTGAAACAGTATGACCAAGGCTGTCTCCCAATTCAGGGGCTCCATCCTTCTAAGGCCGTGGCTTCCTGGTCTATGTAGGCCATGTAGAGGCTATTAAACGGGATGGTCTAGCCTTCATTTCCATGTCGCCTGCCCTTCCTGCCCTTATGTCAGCATATCTCATGTTACAGCCATGGCAGTGTGAAGCATAGCTGTGGAAAAGAAGCTGTTAAAACAGAGCCTGAACTTTTTTTGTTGTTGTTTATTTAATCCTTGAGGAACTGCAGTGTCACCGTCAATACATCAAGGGATAAAGATGAGCTAATTATTCATTTCCAAATATGCTGACTGTGCTTCGGTGAGACATTAAAGTTAAATAAACTATCCAATTACGAAGCTTAAGTTTAATCTCTGCCAAACCAATTTGCTAAGGAACCAATGAAAGACTGAAGTAAACCCTTAGATATCATCATCGAATTATATCTGTATTTAACTTCCACTCAGCGGTGAAAGCCAGCGGGGGTCCTGAGAACATGTGCCGGGAGTCAAGAGTTCTCTCCAGGTAAAGTGAGCCAGAGGGGTGAGCTGGCTGTTAGACAAGTGGGAACGGGCATCGCCGAAAACATTGGACAACTTTTGCAATTAAGCAACACCTTGATAAATCTTGATTACAGTTTACACATCTACATTATAAAAGTTTATTTTGTATCACAGAAACAGTAATATTTTCAGTCGCTCTCCTCTGCCATTCCCACAACAGGCTTCACTCTGCAATGAATCGTGGGATAGGCTAGACCACAAAGGATAAAACCAACCTGTCCTTCAAATCCGGGGAAAAGTAGGCCACATTTGGAGGTGCTTTTGAATTGGGAAAATCTTTGTTGCCTGGCTGTGACCTCATCGACCTTTAAGTGCAGCCTTAGAAGGATGCAACCCCTGAATTGGGACACATCCAAGACAATACTGGTTTTTTTTATTCACTATGACCATAAACTCTGCAGTGTACAAAGGTTAAGACAGAAAGCTATTTTTCTGTAGACTTCTATCTGTTTGTTAAGTCTGATATCATAGGCCATTTCTGGGGCTAAATCCTCCTTTGGTTCCTAATAATCAAACTCTGAGGCACCACTAAGAGTAAAAAACTACTAATAATAATAATAGCTTAGATTTATATAGTGCCTTTCAAGAAACCCAAGTACACTGAACAAAGAAGGAAAAAAAACCCTAGGAATTGAAGGCCTTTTTGAACAGGTGATTCTTCAACAGTGTCTTAAGTGTCCAGTGATGGGGTATTGTGAGGCTGAGAAGGGAGACAGTTCCAGAGAGTAGGGGCTACCTAATGATGGCTCTGTCCCCAAAGGTATGGAGGTCGGTGTGAGGGACAAAGAGCAGACCCATGGCTGAGGACCAAAGTGTCCAAGGCTGTTTGTATAGGTGCAATAGGACAAATACAGAGGGGCCAAAGCATTGAGGGATTTGTAAATGAGGAGAAGGATCTTGTACACGATGCAAGACTTTACTGGGAGTCAATGTAGCTTAATAAGGGTGGGGGTGATGTGTTGCCAGACCTTAGTGTGGGTTTGAAGCCTGGCATCTGAATTCTGGACATACTGGAGCCTGTCCAGGGCTTTGCCAGAGATCCCGTACAAGACCCCATTGCAGTAGTCCAGCCGGGTGGTGAGAAAGGCACGGATAAGGGTCTCTGCTATAGAATCAGTAAGTAAAGGCCGGAGTCTAGAGATGTTCACAAGGTGACTGATTTGATGTGATTCTGGAATGAAAGTGTGGAGTCTCAGACGACACCCAAGTTGTGAACATATGGTGAAGGTGAGATGGGGGAATCATCTATGTCGATGAGTAGGTCTCCGACTTTCTGAAGTAGGGCTTTGGGGGCCAAAACCAACAGCTTTGTTTTATTACTGTTTAGCTTAAGTAAATTAAGTGACATCCAGATTTTGATTTCATGCAGACAACTGACAAGAGACTGAGGGGGGAGCTGAGAGGAGGGTTTGGTACTAAGAGAGTTTGTCATGGTCCTGGGTCCTTTTCACCCACTGTTTTTTGTTTTTGCTTTGTTTTGTCTGTTCTGGGGTTTTTTTTTGTTATAGGGGTTACTTATGTGGTGATTTCTAGTTCCTTGTGTTTCCCTGGTGTTCAGTGCCTAGTCTGTGTCTTTATTCCCTCGTCCCTCGGCATGTAAAAACTGTCCAAATTCTTTCAGCTCCAATACAATGATCAATGTAGCTGGTTTCCCAGTTGTTACGGTAAAGTTTTACCATCTAGACATCCATGAAAAAGATGATTTACAAGGTCTAGTGGAGTTAAAAGTTAGAGACACTAGCACATAGTTAGCAAGCTAGCTTTTACCTAGATAATATACCATGACATTTTTCTAAAAAACTAAAACCTACAGCTTCACTATGACTGAAAGTAAAAAATAAAAACAAACAATCAAAAAACTAAAACCAACAAAGGTAAAAATGTAGCAGCGATATTTGGAAGGTTAGTGAAGTTGGGCTAGCTGACATAGCCTATAATAACATGTTACCTGGT
This sequence comes from Pterophyllum scalare, assembly GCA_024447675.2. NCBI lineage: Eukaryota > Metazoa > Chordata > Actinopteri > Cichliformes > Cichlidae > Pterophyllum > Pterophyllum scalare. The sequence continues at coordinate 164,468 of JAMQGT020008036.1, forward strand.
GGCTAGCTACCAAGCCATGGTTAGGCTAATATAAACACATTACCACAGGAACGATGTAAGATGACGGTTAAATTATGAGGGTCCCTGACGGGCAGAGACAAATGCCATCACATGGCAGGAGGAAAATGGACCAAACTTCAGCATAGAGAATGTCATGTCAGACATTAATAAGGTTAGTCATTAATATGTTGGTGTGGTTTAAATTACCTGCTATGAAAAGGTTCTGCTTCATTCTCAGGCCAGCTAAGCTTAATGTCCACACTGAAGTCTTAGTTGGCCTGAGAATGAATCGTTTTGGAATGTCCAGCTATTTGGTATGTGGGGACACTGAGGGTTTTTAAAAACTTAAAGATGTGCTGCATGTGAACAGTGCTATGCCAAAGCCAAATAAGCTGATGATGACCACTATCATTTTTAATCGCGTTGTTTCTATTAAATAAAAGACAAAGCATTACAACACAATAAAATGATGACAGCCTCAAACAGTACAGTAGACACTTGGACCTGGAAATAGGGTTGATAATCATCACTTCACAAACAGATAGGACTGGAAGTCTTTTTGCAACCACATCTTTTGGCACCTGGTGGCCTTCACACCCAGAAGCTATATCCATTTTCTTAACCATTGATGGTAGTCACTGATAAAGACCTGGTACTGAGCAAAGCTACATGCTACAAAGCAACAACAAATACTCAGAATACCACTTTTAACTAATATCCCACTTCTCAGAAGCATGATAAGGAGATAAGAAAATGCAGTTGGATTAATAAGGAAGCACATTTTGTTACTTACTGATAGTGCAGAAATAATGCTAGATGGCTGTCAGTTTTGATGCTGTCTCCATCCAGTTAACATCAGTCCAAGGTTAGCTTCTGCCTTGTCCGCTTTTCACCTCTACTACCTCTGATCAAGCTGCTTTTTTTTTTTTTTTTTTGGATGTTGTGCTTCCATGTTTTCATGTATCCACCATGCCAGCTAATATTTACTGGAATCTCTAAAGATAAATCATTAGCACTAGTTTCTCTGTGTGTTTATCTCTGCATTTAATTATTAGTTATTATTAATCTCATCTACAGTATCTTTTGTCCTGTCTCTCTCCCCTCACTCCCAACCGGTCACAGCAGATGACTGCCCCTCCCTGAGCCTGGTTCTGCTGGAGGTTTCTTCCTGTTAAAAGGCAGTTTTTCCTTCCCATTGTCGCCAAGTGCTGTCTGTTTGTTGTGATTTGGCTCTATAAAAATAGAACTGAATTGAATTGAATTGAGTTGAATTTATCCATCACACTCAGAGGCATCATTTAGAGTACATTATCATGCAGAGACACTTTGGAGTGCAACCATCAACCACAATGCGCAGCAGGTCTAAGCGACACTGAAAAAACAAAACTTATTAAGATAATTTTTTTCATATTACTTGATAATGATACAAATCAAAATCACATGAGTGGGGCCCAGAAAAGAACAGGCAGAGAGAGACCAGGGGAGCAAAACACCAGCTACTGGTAGAAAGAGCAATCACTCGTGACTGTTAGACACGACTGACCAACCTGTGCACCACCTGGATTGACCACAAGAAAGCCTATGACTTCATGCCGCACACTAGAACTATACAGGATCAACAGGACCCTCAGAGCCTGCATCAAGAACTCCATGGGTATGTGGAGAACAACACTAGAGGCCAACTTCATGCCAATTGCACAAGTCAACATTAAGTGTGGGATTTACCAAGGAGATGCCCTGTCCCCACTACTGTTCTGCATAGGCCTTAATCCCCTCAGCCAGATAAATCAACAAGACTGGCACGGATACCGACTGCAGAATGGCGCAAACATCAGCCACCTCCTCTACATGGATGACATTAAGCTGTATGCTAAGAGTGAAAAGGATATTGATTTGCTGATTCACGTCACACGGATCTACAGCAATGATACTGGAATGTCATTCGGTAACTAAGAGAAGAAAAACAGTCAGAACTGAGGGAATTGCACTACCAGAAGGCAACATTGCAGATAATGAAGACAGCTACAAGTATCTTAGAATCCCACAGGAAAATGGAAACCATGAAGAGGACGCTAGGAAAGCTGCAACCTCCAAGTACCTGCAGAGAGTAAGGCAAGTCCTGAAGAGTCAGCTGAATGGGAAGAACAAGATCCAGCAACATCCAACATGTCACATTTGACATGTAGCTCAGGAAGTAGAGCATGTCACCTACTAAATAGAAGGGTCGCGGTTCGACACTTTGGCAGGCTGCATGCCAAAATGTCGAACACTTTGTTTTTCTTGTCAACCCACAGAGCAGCTCCAAAGACCTCCAACATCATCTTGCTGCAGATGGTGTCTCCGTGCATCGTTCAACTATTCAGTGCACTTTGCACAAGGAGAGGCTGTATGGGAGAGTAATGCAGAAGAAGCCTTTTCTGCACACACACCACAAACAGAGTCGCTGAGGTATGCTAAAGCACATTTGGACAAGCAGCTTCATTCTGGAATAAGGTGCTGTGGACTGATGAAACTAACACTGAGTTATTTGGACATAACAAGGGGCGGTATGCATGGAGGAAAAAGAGCACAGCATTCCAAGACAAATACTTGGTACCCAGAGTAAAGTTTGGTGGTGGTCCCATCATGCTGTGGGGCTGTGTGGCCAGTGCAGGTACTGGGAATCTTGTTAAAGTTGAGGGTCGCATGGATTCCAGTCAATATCAGCAGATTCTTGAGAACAATGTTCAAGAATCAGTGACAAAGTTGAAGTTGCCCCGGGGCTAGATACTTCAACAAGACAGCGACCCAAAACACTGCTCCAAATCTACTAAGGCATTCATGCAGAGGAACAAGGACAACTTCTGGAACGGCCATCTCAGTCCGCAGACCTGAATATTATTGAAAATCTGTGGTGGGATTTAAAGCGGGCTGTCCATGCTGGGAAACCATCAAACCTGACTGAGCTGGAGATGTTTTGGAAAGAAGAATGGTCCAAAATACCTTCAGCCAGAATCCAGACTCTCACTGGAAGCTATAGGAAGCTTTAGAGGCTGTTATTTCTGCAAGAGGAGGATCTACTAAATATTGATGTCATTTTTCTGTTGGTGCCATTCTAAACAATAAAGTCAGGCAATATACAATATACCACCCTGATATTGAGAAATATCAGCTGGCCAGTGTAGTCTCGGATAGGAACACCTAAATGAAAGGCAAAGATTATTAACTTGGCCACTTTTTGTTTGTTTGTTTGTTTGCTTTAAACAGAAGATGGTGTATAAAACATCATTTTAACTGCATGTATGCTGTGCTCCAATGACAATATGCAGATTAAATGATCCATAGCAAAACATCATGATAGGGCAAGACACAAAAGGTTACCACAATCAAAGCCAATATCAGCTCTAATAACCAGCCGATTTTCAGTGCACACATTTTCATTTACTTTTGAACAACAGTGGCAAAACCAAACCAAATGAAAAACAACAGTTTGCTTCTTCCATCCAACACACACCAATCCATATCCTCGAGAAAGTCTTCTCCAGAAAAAAAGGCCAAGCACAAAGTACTCCATCTCCCCCACATAAATTCAAACAATAAAACAAAACTTAATGGTTCACAATAAATAACTGTCCGACTAAACCACCTATAACTCTCAAAAAGGGTGCTCAAACTCTTAAAATACTTCTTGTATAGCTGTGACTCTATTGACAGGTTTGAAATTATGGCTCCAGAGTGTAATGCCACAAAAAGTCTAAATAGCTTTTGGTGCAGTGAAATAATCTCACGTCACACTGAGCTCTTCCTAAAATGCTTTAATATTTCTACTAGATTTATAAGGATGTAACGTGTAACAGCAGTTACATATGTTTGCATTAACCACACCTGGAGCACATACCCGTATGTTTGTCTGAATGTGTTCAAGCCACAAAGGTGGAGACAACAGTTGTGATTGTAAAACTACAGCCAGTGTGCATCATGGGCAATAAAACAGTTATTGTAGCCTGCTTAGGAGAGCTCTGGCACTGGTATTTTCAGCTGTAAAATGTCAGGATGTTCTATTTTAAAAGACTCAAGTAACTTGAGACACTGAAGTGTGTTGCAGGGCCAAACATAACTCCAAGCAGCTACTTTGCAACATGGCATAAGCCTGCAGAGTCAGACTGAAGGCACAAAACTAAACTCCAGAAAAAGAGACACACACACACACACAGGCTCGTATTTTAGAGGTTTCAGTAAAGATTTGTAGATCTATGAATTTTTGCACGTAACTGACTGGATAAAATTAGCACATAAATTTGATTGGATTTCATTGCATGTTCAGGCTGTTTATCACCAATGCCTTTTCAATCAGTAAAATTTATATCACAACCTAAAATGATTTACAGCTCTTATTTATTTAGGCACCTCTGTGTAGAGTTTCCCTTGGTGACAGGTGCCTGAAGGCTGGGGTGGGTCTCCTTGTATTCCTTCAGCTTCAGTGCAATGCAGTTCATTTCTATTTTATTTATATAGCACCAAATCACAACAAGCAGCCGCCTCAAGATGCTTTATAGTGTAAGGTAAAGACCCTACAATAATTATAGGTCAGAATATCCCCCTATGGGCAAGCACGTGGCAACAGATGCCACGTATCCACAGACAGGGTGCCAGTGCTGGGGCCGGCTCCAGAGAACCAGCGAACCCCTTAAGAACAAGCCTGCGTTTCCATCGCGCTTTGTGAACTGCTCCTTTACGTATGAGTGTGGGCCGAAGGACACAAACGTGGGAGAACACGCTCCCTTTCTTGTGCTGCAAACACATTTTAGGGTCCAAACCAAACTGCTGCAGCATCTGTGTGCAGCACAGAGGCAAACACAGAGATTAGAGCAAGACGACAAGTACGCACTTTGTGTCCTTTTATGTGTGATTTGAACTGATACAAAGCAGCCAGTTCAGCCTCAGAGCCCAACCTAATTCACAGCTGAGAAAAGTGCATCCCTTTTTTTCGTGGGGCAGTCATCTGCTGCGACCAGTTGGGGTTGAGGGGAGAGAGACAGGACAAAAGACATGCTGTGGAAGAGAGGCAGAGATTAATAATAATGATTAAATACAGAGTGAACGTAAAAAGAGGTGAATGAGTTCAGGGTCACCTGATCCAGCCCTAACTATAAGCTTGATCATAAGGAAAGTTTTAAGCCTAATCTTAAAAATAGAGAGGGTGTCTGTCTCCTGAATCCAAGCTGGGAGCTGGTTCCACAGATGAGGGGCCTGAAAGCTGAAGGCTCTGCCTCCCATTCTACTCTGAAGTATCCTAGGAACCACAAGTAAGCCAGCAGTCTGAGAGCAGACGTCATGATCCTGGGTTAGTGGCCCAGTGTTCTGAGTGGTTTGGACATTGGTTTTGTAGGTGTGTTACGGGTTCTTGGTTTACTTGTTGTTGAGTTATATCTTGTATAGTCAGTTCTCCCTCAGTGTTCCACCATCCATTGCCAAGTCTTCTGCGTATGTGTGTGTGTGTGTGTGTGTTATATTTGGTCACTTCCTGTTTTAATTTGCCAGTCTTCTGCGTATGTGTGTGTAATTTTGCTTCCCCTTGTCTCCTCAGTGTAAGTCTGTTCACCTGTTCTGCCCAGATGTTCCCACTCTCCTCCACTCACCTCGTGTGTATATTGTTTGTGTTTTTCCTTGTCCTTTGTCATGTCATTGTCAACAGCTTCCCTCTGGGTAGTATGTGTGTTTCTGCTTCATATTCCATTAGTAAAATTTCAAGTCGTGCTGTTCTGCTCCCTGGAGTTTTGTGTTTTGAGAAAAGACCTCAAAAATCACGTTTGTCTCCAAGTCCTGCACTTGGGTTCAAATTTTGCCTGCCACACTGCCAACCATGACAACAAAATGCTCTATTGGAGAACTAGGAGGTCTTTAAGATAGGATGGAGCCTGATTATTCAAGACCTTGTATGTGAGGAGAAGGGTTTTAAATTCTACTCTAGATTTAACAGGGAGCCAATGAAGAGAAGCCAATATGGGAGAAATCTGCTCTCTCTTTCTAGTCCCTGTCAGTACTCTAGCTGCAGCATTTTGGATCAGCTGAAGGCTTTTCAGGGAGTTTTTAGGACAGCCTGATAATAATGAATTACAGTAGTCCAGCCTAGAAGTAATAAATGCATGGATTATCTTTTCAGCATCAGTCTGAGAAAGGATGTTTCTAATTTTATAAGTATTGTGCAGATGTAAAAAAGCCGTCCTACATATCTGTTTAATATGTGCATTGAAGGACATATCCTGGTCAAAAATGACTCCAAGATTTCTCACAGTGTTACTGGAGGCCAAAGTAATGCCATCCAGAGTAAGTATCTGGTTTGACACCATGTTTCTAATATTTGTGGGGCCGAGCACAAGAACTTCAGTTTGATCTGAATTTAGAAGCAGGAAATTAGAGGTCATCCAGGCCTTTATGTCTTTAAGACATTCCTGCAGTTTAACTAACTGATGTGTGTCATCTGGCTTCATGGATAGATAAAGCTGAGTATCATCTGCATAACAATGAAAATTGATGCAATGCTTTCTAATAATACTGCCTAAGGGAAGCGTGTACAATGTAAATAAAATTGGACCTAGCACAGAACCCTGTGGGACTCCATAATTAACCTTAGTGTGTGAAGAAGACTCCCCATTTACATGAACAAATTGGAGTCTATTAGATAAATATGATTCAAACCACTGCAGTGCAGTACCTTTAATACCTATGGCATGCTCTAATCTCTGTAATAAAATGTTATGATCAACAGTATCAAAAGCTGCACTGAGGTCCAACAGGACAAGCACAGAGATGAGTCCACTGTCAGAGGCTGTAAGAAGATCATTTGTAACCTTCACTAATGCTGTTTCTGTACTGTGATGAATTCTGAAACCTGACTGAAACTCTTCAAATAAACCGTTCCTCTGCAGATGATCAGTTAGCTGTTTTACAACTACTCTTTCAAGGATTTTGGAGAGAAAAGGAAGGTTGGAGATTGGCCTATAATTAGCTAAGACAGCTGGGTCAGTGATGGCTTTTTAAGTAGCGGTTTAATTACAGCCACCTTGAAGGCCTGTGGTACATAGCCAACTAATAAAGACAGATTGATCATATTTAAGATTGAGGCATCAATAATTGGAAAGACTTCTTTGAACAGTCTAGTAGGAATGGGATCTAATAAACATGTTGATGGTTTGGAGGAAGTAACTATTGAAGTTAACTCCAAAAGATCAACTGGAGCCAAAGAGTCTAAACAAATACCAGCTGTGCTGAAAGCAGCCGAACATGAAGATAAACCTTGGAGATGGTTTTGAATAATTTTTTCCTCTAATGTCTAAAATTTTATTTGTAAAGAAATCCATGAAGTCATTACCAGTTAAAGTGAAAGGAATACTGGGCTCTACAGAGCTCTGACTCTTTGTCAGCCTGGCTACAGTGCTGAAAACAAACCTGGGGTTGTTCTTATTTTCTTCAATTAATGATGAATAGTAAGATGTCCTAGCTTTATGGAGGGCTCTTTTATAGAGCAACAAACTCTTTTTCCAGGCTAAATGAGTATCTTCTACTTTAGTGAGACGCCATTCCCTCTCCAGCTTACGGGTTATCTGCTTTAAGCTGCACGTTTGTGAATTATACCACGGAGTCAGGCACTTCTGATTTGAGGCTTTCCTTTTCAGAGGAGCCACAGTATCCAAAGTCGTACGCAGTGAGGATGTAAAACTATCGATGAGATAATCTACCTCACTGGGAGCAGAGTTTAGGTAGCTGCTCTGCACTGTGTTGGCACATGGCACTGAAGAGCATAATAATGAAGGAATTAGATCCTTAAACTTAGTTACAGCACTTTCACAAAGACTGTAATAAAACTTGATTGCTGCTAGAACAGTCTGAGGTGCAACCTGGTGGCATCAAATGAACCAAAACATCATGTCCCAGAGGTATTCTATTGTGTTTATCAATTCCTTCATCATCATTAATTTGTAGCTGTGTCTCAGGAGGTAGAGCAAGTAATCTACTAATGGGAAGGTTTGTGGTTTGATTCCTGGCTACTCCGGTCTGTGTGCTGAAGTATCCTTTTGCAAGATACTGAACTCCAAGTTGCTCTCTGATGCAACCGTCAGAGTATGAATGTGTGTGAATGTTAGATAGAAAGCACTTAGCTGTAGAAGGAAGTGTGTGTTTGAATGGGTGAATGAGGCATGTTGCATAAAGCGCTTTGAGTGCTCAAGAGTAGAGTAGAGTAGAAAGTGATATATAAGAACCAGTCTATTTACCATTCCATTTACTGCATGCATGCTCTCACCACATGAGGCCAAGCATTATTGTAGAGCAGAAACTTTAACTTTAGGACCAACTGCATCAATGTAGGGTCTGGCAGTGGGTCCAAGGATTTCATCCTGATACCTTTTGGCAGTCAGGGTGCCGCAGCCTAGCCTGTGAATACGTCTCCCCAGACGATCACTGACCCACCACCAAACCAGTCATGGTGAACAAAGTTACAGGCAGCATAGCATTCTCCATGGCTTTTCTAGACTCTTACACGTGTGGTGAATGTGGCCTCATCAATTTAAAGCACATGGCGCCAGTGGTGGACCTGCCATTTCCACGTTGCCCGATGCCACAGCACCCACTAAAGGATGTCGGGCACTCAGGCCGCCCTCATGAAAGTCTGTTTCTGATTGCTTGGTCAGAGACATTCACACCAGTGGCTGCTGGAGGTCATTTTGTAGCTCAGTGCTCATCCTGTTCCTCCTTGGACAAAGGTGCAGATACTGGTCCTGCCAATGGGTTAAGGATCTGTCCAGCTCTCCTAGAGTAATTGCCAGTCTCCTCCATGCTCTTAAGTGTTCAGTGACACATGAAACTTTCTGGCAAGGGTACATATTGATGTGTCATTCTTGAGGAGATGGAATACCTGTGCATCCTCTGTAGGGTCCAGGTATGGCCTCATGCCACCAGCAGTGACCCTGACCCTAGCCAAATGCAGAACTAGTGAAAACCAGTCAGAGAAGATGAGGAGGGAAACCTTTAAAACCTATGCTGAACTGCCTTTGTAGTATACTCTTCAGAGTAGTGTGTTTAGAAAGACTGTCCCCCATGGTAATATTCTGAGGGCTGAACTAATGAGTGATGTCAAGGTGGCTAAGTCAATATTTTATAGGCAGTGTATGATCGAGGCAAGTTACAGATCCACCCATATTTCTCTGCTTATCCATTTCTGGATCATTGTAGGCTTACTTTTCAAACATAGTGTAAAGATAAGCATTTTACCGGCACATTTTGTTGAGTTGATGGCTACCAAAATTCATGCTCTCCAAGTTCAACTCTGTACAAAGGTGTAAAGTGTGCCAGCCCTGTGAAATCCCCACTTTGAGCAGCCTTTATTTGGGTTAAAATGCAGTGACTGCCACCACTTCAAATCCCTGTTTCCAGACAATTCCCAAACACACTCTGGGAGAGAGACTGAAATGAGTAATCATAGAAGAAGAAGCACACATCAGGGCACAGAAACCAATAAACATGTATTTTCGCTGCTATTTCCAGTTTTGATGTGTGTTGGTCGGGTCACACGCACACACATGCGCGCGCGCACACACACACACACACACACACGCACACTTCCACAGTGATGACGAGTTAACAAGGTTATGATTTAATATATGAATCAAAAGTATCCACAGATTTTCAGCAGGAACCTGGCCGGGTCTGCGGCGGTCACAGAGTACATGCGCAGCGCTTTTCGCACCTACACAATGTTTTGGCACCATGCTCTTACCTCCATCACCGTACGTCTCCACACCATACCCATCCTGCAGGCCGTTACTCCAGGTACCCTCGTACCTGGCCGGCGAGTTCAGGCTCTGCCTGACTCCATAACGGCCCTTGAGCCCGTGAGTCCACTCTCCCCGGTAAATCCACCTTCCTTTGGTTTCAATGCCGAGTCCGTGCCTTTTCCCCTGCGCCCAGTAACCCTGATACGCGTTGCCACTGGGCCAGGTGTACACGCCAACCACCTCGAAACCATTCGCCCAGGAGCCGGAATACTCGCCTTGGCCCTTGGGTCCGGTGCACACACCGTGGCCGTGGGCTTTGCCGTCCTCCCATCCTCCGCAGTAGGTGCCACCATCATCAAAGTCGAATCGACCGCCCGTCATCCAGAAGTTGAGGTTAAGTATTATTCAGCAGTTTCTGATGAGTTTCAGATTTTGCGAATTGTTCTTAAAAACGATGCAGTGCTGACGGTGTAGCCCAGGAAACGCTGCGGGTTCTAGGCGGAGATGTGAGGGAACAGCGTGCGCTGGCAGCGGGACTCATCAGCAGAGAGGTGTCGGTGACTTAAAGCGGGACGTGGGAGCGTGAGAAGCGGCCACTCCTGCCATAGTCGCTCCACAAGTGAGCTGCATGTCTGCTCCGCGGACACGCCAGCCGCCGCTAAAATGTTCTTGCGCTTCTACGCTAAGTTTTATGGTAGCGCTCCTCCTTCTTGCTGATTATTGTTTAACGGACCAACAACAACGTGTAACAATATCATTTATATAAGTCACAGTAAGTACTATGACACATCAGTGTGTGTGTGCCCTGCATTACTTTCCTGCTGATTTTCATTTGACGTGTCCCTATGCGTGGGAAAAACCACGATTCATGATCTTCTTGAAGTCGGTCCATTATGATTACCGAGCAGGCACGTGCATAGACATTTTTTGGGGGTGCGCTCAAGCCAAAAAAGGGGCGGACCTCATCGAAATTATTCATAAAATATAAAAACAGTAGGATATTTAACTTAAATACGTGTTTTTGTTACCACAGTCAATGCACATCTAATCAACAAATGATCAAATTGGACAAAGAAATGAAAACAATGATTTATGGTCATGCTCCTTTTTCTTCAGGTTTCACATCAAAATAATGAAATGTAACGGTAACACTGCTCCTCCTTCATCAAACGTCAGCCACAGCTCCACGAGGCTTTGAAATCACGGATTTCATGACTCATGAGTACAAAACGTGTCTCTGTATGAAGAGGCTGACGGTGCGCACCGCTGACGTCAGCGGGTGTGCAGCAGCTCTGCGTGAGGAGGATCAGAGTCTCACAAGAAGTTCAATAAATGTCGGTCAGATATCAGAACACTCTGGGGGCACTGATGACAGAGAGGCCCGTTTTTCTTTGTAAATATTGATGAAGAAAAAAATTGGACACCAGCAGAAGGGCCACTTTTCTCACCCAGGACCAAAGGGCCACTAGGCTCTGTGCGTGCTGGTGCCTGGTACTGAGCGTTCATAAAACCCTCCTCTGCCTCTGCATGAGTGCAAAGGGTCATCTCAAGGCTCTGCAGTGTAATAAAGCACCATTCTTCAACTTTAATGCAGCGTGACTGAATTTGTCAACATTTCCTTTTGCGTTATTATTAATTTAATTTTTGACACACATCAAATGAAAATGAGCACCAGAGTACTGCAGGTCATGTTGAAGATTTGAATGAATTTCTAATACATGAATGAAGTTCGCAGAATAAAGGAACACATCTGGATTTGAAAAAAATGCTGCTGAAACTTTAATACCCCCCCCCCACACACACACACCTTATCTTTGTCTTAAAATGGATAATAAAATGTGTTTTAAATCCAATGTGTTTTATAAAACAATGACATAAGGAAGAGCATGGATGGATATAGAAAAATAGAATTATTACAGGTTTATTTTTGGATGTTTAATAATAATGAGAACGAAGGAGGAGCATTGCCATAAAACTTAGGGTAGAAGTGCAAGAAAGTTTAGGAGGTTGCTGCTCAGAAATGACTGTAAACTCTGCCACTCATCATCCATCAGTGATTAAAATCATACTGTGCTTTGACTTTTCAACATCATACCACGCTCTGTTGCAAGAGGTAAAATTATTGTATTTGTACTATATGATAGTAAAGTTTATTATATGATATAAGTATACAGTAGTATATTATGGTATAGGAAAAATACCGAACTTAATACAGCTACAGGTTATCAGCTGCATGAAACACTCAGGACTGCCTAGTTTGTTCAAAAATTAAAGGGTTTTGTGTCGTTCAAGTTAATATCACATCTTTGCATTATATTTATATCATGTGCATAGTTACGTATCTGTTTAGCAGCACAGCTGCTATACATAAACTGGGTGTAGACGCCTATTCCTTAAATATCCTGTAAATATTCACCAGTCAAAAACAGAGCTTTCCTGCAGTTAGCTTGTGTTCTGCTAAAGGCTAACCTGAAGGGACAGATCCCTGAAAGTAACTACAGTGGTGTGAAAAAGTGTTTGCCCCCTTCCTCATTTCCTGTTTTTTTGCATGTTTGTCACACTTAAGTGTTTCGGAACATCAAACCAATTTAAACAATAGTCAAGGACAACACAAGTAAACACAAAATGCAATTTGTAAATGAAGGTGTTTATTATTAAAGGTGAAAAAAAATCCAAACCATCATGGCCCTGTGTGAAAAAGTGATTGCCCCCTAAACCTAATAACTGGTTGGGCCACCCTTAGCAGCAACAACTGCAACCAAGCGTTTGCCATAACTTGCAATGAGGCTTTTACAGCGTTCTGGAGGAATTTTGGCCCACTCATCTTTGCAGAATTGTCCTAATTCAGTTACATTAGAGGGTTTTCGAGCATGAACGGCCTTTTTAAGGTCATACCACAACATCTCAATAGGATTCAGGTCAGGACTTTGGCTAGGCCACTCCAAAGTCTTCATTTTGTTTTTCTTCAGCCATTCAGTGGTGGACTTGCTGGTGTGTTTAGGATCATTGTCCTGCTGCAGAACCCAAGTTCGTTTCAGCTCGAGTACACGAACAGATGGTCGGACATTCTCCTTCAGGATCTCTTGGTAGACAGCAGAATTCATAGTTCCATTTATCACAGCAAGTCTTCCAGGTCCTGACGCAGCAAAACAGCCCCAGACCATCACACTACCACCACCATATTTTACTGTTGGTATAATGTTCTTTTTCTGAAATGCAGTGTTCCTTTTACGCCAGATGTAATGGGACACACACCTTCCAAAGAGTTCCACTTTTGTCTCATCGGTCCACAGAATGTTTTCCCAAAAGTCTTGGGGATCATCAAGATGTGTTTTGGAAAAATTGAGACGAGCTTTAATGTTCTTTTTGCTCAGCAGTGGTTTTCTCCTTGGAACTCTGCCATGCAGGCCATTTTTGCCCAGTCTTTTTCTGATGGTGGAGGCATGAACGCTGACCTTAACTGAGGCAAGTGAGGCCTGCAGTTCTTTGGACGTTGTTGTGGGGTCTTTTGTGACCTCTTGGATGAGTCGTCGCTGCGCTCTTGGGGTCATTTTGGGCGGCCGGTCACTCCTTGGGAAGGTTCACCACTGTTCCATGTCTTCGCCATTTGTGGATAATGGCTCTCACTGTGGTTCGCTGGATTCCCAAAGCTTTGGAAATGGCTTTATAACCCTTTCCAGACTGATATATCTCAATTACTTTCTTTCTCAATTGTTCCTGAATTTCTTTGGCTCTCGGCATGATGTGTAGCTTTTAAGGATCTTCTGGTGGACCTTACTGTGTCAGGCAGCTCCTATTTAAGTGATGTCTTGATTGAGAACAGGTGTGGCAATAATCAGGCCTGGGTGTGGCTAGAGAAATTGAACTCAGGTGTGAAAAACCACAGTTATAGTATGTTTTAACAAGGGGGGCAATCACTTTTTCACACAGGGCCATGATGGTTTGGATTTTTTTTCACCTTTAATAATAAACACCTTCATTTACAAATTGCATTTTGTGTTTACTTGTGTTGTCCTTGACTATTGTTTAAATTGGTTTGATGTTCCGAAACACTTAAGTGTGACAAACATGCAAAAAAACAGGAAATGAGGAAGGGGGCAAACACTTTTTCACACCACTGTAAGTTTGACTGTAGATTTTTTGACACAAAAATATGACAAATGTCATCTGTAAGCCCTGAGAAGGGTAAGAAGAGTCGGTGCTGTGGTTTTCCTGACATTCTGTTCAGACTGGTACCACGCCTGTTGCAGCTGTCCTCATTGCTCATCCTGGATTTGTAATATAGGAACCAAGAAAACAATCAAGTAAGGGACTGCTGTATTATCTCCACGGTGACAGTCCCACCTCCTCCCACTGTCCAAAGCCTTAGGTCGTAGGTGTGACTGTGAGCTTAGATGGTTGGCCCTTTGATGGACTGGTGACCTACCCAGGTTGTACCCCATCCAACTGGATAAGCAGGTAAGAAAATCAACCAAACATAGCAACCATAACATGTATCTGTTTTTTATAGTTTTACAGATTGATGGAACTGGTTTAGAGATCTAGTGTTAATGTTTTTAGTTTGGGATTCAGCATATTTATATAGCTGATGCATTCGGTCACGTGAAAAAGAAAACCAGACACACCCTATGATTCAGGAGCTTGCAGAGCCACCTTCAGTGAATGAACTGTGTGCCTTAACCAGTCCTTCACATCAGAGGACTTTGGACTCAGTTGATGAGGTTCATGAGGTTTGCAGACATTTGTTTATGCACAGCCCTGCTGGACTCTTCAGGTCCCACCACAGCACTTAGGCTGAGGTCTGGGCTTTGACAGGGCCAGTGATTCGTTTTCAGCCATTCTGTCTTAGATTAGCTGCTGTGCTTGGGGTCATTGTCCTATTGCATGACCCAGTTTGGCCTAATCTTTAGCTGTCAGACACTTAGCCTCACTCCTGACTCCAGGGTGCTTTCGTATAAGAGGAGTGCAAGGACTGCGAGGTGCCCAGGTCCTGCAGCTGCAAATCAGATCCAAATCATCACCCTTTCTAACCCATGCTTGACACTTGGTATGAGGTGTTTGTTAGGCATGGCTGCAGTTCAGGAGGTAGAGCAGGGCACCTACTAATTGGAAGGTTGGTGGTTCAGTCCCTGACTGTTTGAGTCTGCATGCCAAAGAATCCTTGGGCAAGATACTGAATCCTGAGCTGCTGTTTGTTGGAGTGTGAATCTGAAATATAAAGTATTTAGGTGCATTTCAGTGCTCAAGTAGAAAAGAACTATATCAGAATCAGAAGAATTTATTGTCATTATATGTCAAACATACAATGAAATGATGTTGTACGTACGTTGTACATTGTATTATATTAGAACCAGTCCATTAACCATTTGGTTTTCTCCAAAGATGGGGCTACGCATCATCATGGCCAAACATCTGAAGGGCATTGTCCCAGCAGTCCTGTGTTTCTTCAGGTGCAAGCCTGAGCTCTGCTGCCACGTTCCCTCTCAAAAGAAGATGCCTTTTACTGGCAACACTTCCAAGCAAACATACCGGTTCGGCGTTTCTCAAATTGTCACAACATTTACCATGCTAACTGAGGCCCGAAGAGTCTGAGATGTGTCGGGTCCTTGATTTGAACAAATAACTGTAGACCTCCGTGTGCTGACGATCATCCTTTATTGTCAAAATCCAAACAACAACAAACCCCCTGATCTTACAGATCCAGTTTAGTAGGCTTCATTACTATTCTCCCTGATCGTGTCCTCACAACATCAGCTTTTGCAGGAGTAGCAGATGGTGAAACAGCTGATGAAGGCTGCTCTGCAGGCACTCCTGTCAACCCCATTTCCACAGTCTTATCATGCAAAGTTGAATGTAAGGGACTCAAATGCTTGCGATTTCGCCTCATTGATCCCTGGGGTAACTCCACTGTGTAGGATCACATTTCTGATCACAGTCCCGGGTGTTTTTGCATCTGTGACCCAAACTTGTTCCCCTGGTGATAGGTCACTGAAATGCTTGGCGCGATGATGCCTGTTGAAGTTAGTGATGTCCATCATCCTCTTTTTATTTTCCTTGAGCCAAGTTGTCACTGCAGAGCAGGATCCAATGTAGAGGGAAGTGCTGACAGGGTTGTGCGCAACCGTCGGCCCATTAGGCGCTCGGCAGGGCTGTATCCGTTCTGCAGCGGTGTAGCTCTATAAGCAGGAAGAGCTAAATAAGGGTCTGCCGCTTTCTTTAACAGGCTTTTCACAGTTTGTACTGAGCGCTCCGCTTCCCCATTACTCTGTGGAAATCTTGGACTGCTGGTGATGTGTTCAAATATTTCAATATATCTATAAAAATAGTCCACAACAAGAAGGTACCTGTTCCCCCCAACTCAAAAAGATCTGTGCCTAATTTTTGCCATGGGTGGGCAGGGTGCTGGGAAGGTATGAGTGGCTCGCTGTGAGTGTCTCTTTGCTGTATACAAGTTCTACATTTTCATGTGCATTTGATTATCAGCACCTAGCTGCTACGCCTCACAGGACTCCTGGAAAACTTTCTTACAGAAGGTTGAGTTTTCCAATGGCACTTTTCCTTCTCTGTTGATTTTGAAATACAGTTTTATTTTTAACAGATGAGCTAATGAAACTCATATATTTTTATATACAAGGCTCCTCACCATCACTCTACATTCCAATAGTTTCTGATATCGTATGTTCCTGCTTATTCTTTGATAAGGATTTTATGTCATGATAAGTGGATTAATAATATAAACTTCTTAGTCTTAGTGTGTAAACAATTAGTACTTATAAACGCAGACAAGTGCGCCCACAACAGCAGCAACACTCCGCATCATTTCAGCTGTGGTGTCCAAAGACGACTCAACTCCCACCCTCATCCCGAGGAATACATGTTAAACAGCGCCATCTTCTGGAAAACAACTGTTAGGCTACTATTTTTCATCTACCCACAGGCAAGTCATGGGGTCTCCACACACACACACACACACACACACACATATGTATATATATATATATATATATATATATATATATATATATATATATATATAGAGAGAGAGAGAGAGAGAGAGAGCTTTTCTTTTCTTTTCTTTTCTAAGGGGCGGACCTCATCATTGTCATTTGATGTGTGTCTTCTCCAAATGAAACATCATAGCAGGTCTCACTACCACCTTGTAAAGCTTCCCTTTCACTCTTGCTGCAATCCTTTTTGTTACAAATCAATGACACTCGTCTCCACTTGCTCCACCCTGCCTACATGCTCGTCTTCACGTCTCCTGTGCACTGCATGTTGCTGTGGATGGTGGACCCCAGGTACTGAAACTCATTTAACTTGACTGTCTCTCCTGCTTACACATTCATCTTTCCATTTGTCTCCCTCTCATTCACACACATGTGTGTACCTCCACCATACCTCCACTTTTCCATGCTCTCTTTCACCTGTTCCCTACTTTGACTACAGAGCACAATGTTGAATGCAAACATCATCAATGGAGAGTCCTGCAGGTCTGTCTGTGAGCCTGTCCATCACCACTGTAAAGAAGTAAGAGCTCAGAGCTGATCCGTGATGTAATCTCACTCCCACCTTGAACCCATCTTTCACTCCTACAGCACACCCCCATCAATGTCTTGCTGTCCTCATACATGTCATGGACCCCCCTCGTTCACTTCTCTAGTGAGGCGCTTTGTATCATGGTTAAAGACCCTACAACAATTACAGAGAAAGCCCAACAGTCAAAATGACCCAGCACTTTGCAACAGTGGGAAGGAAAAACTCCCTTTTAACATGAAGGAACCTCCAGCAGAACCAGGCTCAGGGAGGGGCAGTCATCTGCTGCAACCGGTTGGGGCTGAGGGGGAGAGAGACAGGACAAAAGACATGCTGTGGAAGAGAGCCAGAGATTAATAATAATGATTAAATACAGAGTGAAGTATAAACAAGTAAATAAAGGTGAATGAGAAGAAACAGTGCATTATGGGACCCCCCCCAGCAGCCTAGGCCTATAGCAGCATAACTAAGGGGTGGTTCAGGGTCGTCTGATCCAGCCCTAACTATAAGCTTGATCATAAAGGGAAGTTTTAAGCCTAATCTTAAAAATAGAGAGGGTGTCTGTCTCCTGAATCCAAGCTGGGAGCTGGTTCCACAGAAGAGGGGCCTGAAAGCTGAAGGCTCTGCCTCCAATTCTACTCTGAAGTATCCTAGGAACCACAAGTAAGCCAGCAGTCTGAGAGCGAAGTGCTCTATTGGGGTGATACGGTACTATGAGGTCTTTGAGATAAGATGGGGCCTGATTATTCAAGACCTTGGATGTGAGGAGATTCTATTCTATTCTAGATTTAACAATTAAAGTCAGCTTTATTATTGAACCTGCAGTATGTACAGGACATACACAGGATCACACTTCTGTTACTGTCAGACCCATGGTGCAACAATAAGCAATAACTATAAACAGTAAACCTTTCACTAAGCATCAATAAACATTAGCATAATAAATAAGAAAACATGATACTATCCTAAGTTGTAAAAATATAGCAGTATAAATATATATAAGTATAGAGGTCCTGGCATTGACATCTGAGTAAAGCAATGTATGCTATGAAGTGAATGTGCAGAGTGTATGTATGGAGACCCTGATAATGATATACAGTAAAGTGACATATGCAGTGTATTGAGGCTGATGCTAATATAAACAGTGCTGTAAATATAACGGCAGTGTAAATGTAAAGAGTAGTGCAGTTTGAATGGACACATGAAGGTGAGCTGAGTGAGTAACCAGTCTGGGTTAAGAGGGGGAGGGGGGGCAGAGCAGGCAGAGAGTTAAGCATCCTGACTGATGAAGGGAGCTGTCCCTCAGTCTGCTGCTTCGAGCCGGAGACTCTGCAGTCTCCTCCCTGATGGCAGCAGGCTGAAGAAGCTGTGTAGAGGATGTGTAGGATCACCATGCAGAGGGCTTTGTGAGTGAGGCGGGTACTGTGTAGGTCTTGTAGTGAGGGAAAAGAGGTGCCGACGATCGTCTCGGCTGCTCTCACGATGTGCTGGAGGGTCTTACAGCAGGATGAGGCACATGTGCCAAACCACACCGTGATGCAGCTAGTCAGGATGCTCTTGATGGTACCCCTGTAGAAGGTGCGCATGATGGGGGTTGGAGCTTCAGCTCTTCTCAGCTTCTGGAGAAAGTAGAGGCACTGGTGAGCCTTTTTGGCCAGTGATGTTAGGTTCTTGCTCCAGCACAGGTCCTCTGAGACGTGCACTACCAGGAACTTGGTGCTGTTCACTCTGTGCCGTTAATGGTCAGAGGAGCATGCTGGGTGTGCATCTTCCTGAAGTCCACAACAATCTCTAACAGGAAATGAAGAGAAGCCAATATGGGAGAAATATGTTCTCTCTTTGTAGTCCCTGTTAGATCAGCTGAAGGCTTTTCAGGGAGCTTTTAGGACAGCCTGATAATAATGAATTACAATAGTCCAGCCTAGAAGTAAGAAATGCATGAATTAGCTTTTCAGCATCAGTCTGAGAAAGCCTAGTATCTGGTTAGACACCATGTTTCTAAGATTTGTGGGGCCGAGTACAAGAACTTCAGTTCGATCTGAATTTAGAAGCAGAAAATTAGAGGTCATCCAGGCCTTTATGTCTTTAAGACATTCCTGCACTTGACCTAATTGATGTGTGTCATCTGGCTTCATGGATAGATAAAGCTGAGTATCATCTGTATAACAATGAAAATGTATGCAATGCTTTCTAATAATACTGCCTATGGGAAGCGTGTATAATGTAAATAGAACTGGTCCTAGCACAGAACCCTGTGGAACTCCATAATTAACCTTCGTGTGTGAAGAAGACTCCCCATTTACATGAACAAATTGGAGTCCCTCACCTATGGGCATTTTAGAGTGACCAATTAACCTAACCCCAGTAACTGCATGTCTTTGGGAGGAAACCCACCCAGACATGGGGAGAACATGCAAAATCCACACAGAAAGGCCCTGGCCAAGGTGGAATCAAACCCAGACCTTCTAGATGTTATTGTAGCTGTGAGGCAGTAGTGCTAACCACCACACCACCGTGCTGCCCGAAGCTGGAGTCTATTAGATAAATATGATTCAAACCACTGCAGTGCAGTACCTTTAATACCTATGGCATGCTCTAATCTCTGTAATAAAATGTTATGATCAACAGTATCAAAGCTGCACTGAGGTCCAACAGGACAAGCACAGAGATGAGTCCACTGTCAGAGGCTGTAAGAAGATCATTTGTAACCTTCACTAATGCTGTTTCTGTACTGTGATGAATTCTGAGTGCAGTGTCCTGAGAAGATGGAAGCCCACAAACATGTAGTTGTAGTGAGCTGCCAGTAATTTTAGGTGGATTTGTTCCTCTAACTCATGTCCGTCTCTCTGTCGGCCCTGTCACAGGTTGGTGACCTGTCCAGGGTGAACCTGCCTGTGCCTGCTGGGATAGGCTCCAGCCCTCCACCCACACCCTGGCAATCGAATAAGCAGAAGAATGTGGATAGACTAACTTCTTTTTTAGATTGTTCAAGACTAACTTCTAGTGTGTTCTTGGATTTGTGGTATTAATATTTGAGCTAGTCATCTTAATTACAGAATCCCTACCATGAGCCATCTTCCCTGAGAGTATTCCTATAAACAGGTGAAACATGCTGAGGTCACAAGAGCAGGAGGGGAAATGTGAGATTACAGTTGTGTTTGGAGCCTTTTGTCATCATGAACTCCTCTTATGTTTGTCACCATTAGCCAAGGAGAACAGTAAGTCCACAATACAGTAATGACAACTGTGACTTTGGCCACATTCCCACAATAATACTAATGCTCCTATTTGATTGTTCCCAGACTCAAAATGCTTGGAGAAGGTCTATAAAAGTGTTTATCCTTGTATATCTGTGGTGTGCAAAGCTAGAACTGAATCAAGGCAGAGGGCAGTCCTCCTGCAGCTTTGACCGTTAAACAAACTAATCATTGCTGTGGGTTTTCAAGCTTTTTCTCAGAGGGAGGATCTCAGCATCACACTGTCCAAACACGCAACTTCAACAACAGACAGACATCAGAAGAATACAGCGGCATGCAGCGCCCTCCACAGGTGAACGTGTTCCTGCACCAAGCAGCCTCTGTTCTCTGGTGGTATGTGCGCTTTAATAAGTGTAGTATTGATAAGAATAGTTACCTAACCAAAGTAATCATGGATCTAAAACCTGTCATCCAGGCTCTAATGCTCTGCTTCCTCTCATCCCCTTAAGGCTGAAGATAAAGGGACTGGTGTATGGATCAGCGATTATGACAGGTCTGTAAAGGTCTGACTGGACTGTTGCTGCTGTCTGATTATAATTTAATGTTATGAGGATGTTTGTATGTTTTGTCATTTATTGGCATCATTTGTTACAAACACTTCACCAAACTCAGTTCAGTCTGTTTTCATCTTTGATCTGACTGACCTTATAAAATCGTTACGTAGTCCAGGTGGAGCCAGCCTGTCAGTACTAACCTGTACAGCATGTCTTTCTATGAGACACATCTGCTCTCAGTGAGTTTCCAATGTTAAAGGACAGAAGTACTGCTAACTTCAGTTCAGATCTTCTTTACAGAATCAAAGATACTGATTTTGATTTGTTTTAGGTTGAAGTCATTTCCTGATTTATTTTGTAATCTTTGCTCTTTCTGTGTCCTCTCTCTGGCTTTGAGCTTTGGCTCCTATTTATGCTAAGTTATTGTTTAATTTCCAGTTTATTGTAGTTTTGTTTGTTTTTAGTTTTGTTTACCTTTAGAGATTCCTTTATTGATATGTTCCCTGGTTTGCTGTTATGGGTCATGTTCTTGTTTATTTGTATCCTTCTTTGTTTACTGATCTGAGTTTAGGTTTGACTCCCTCAGTGTTCCTCGTGTCTTTCTCCTGCTGTGGGTCCCTGCTCATGTCCATACTCAAGCTAACAGCTGTGTAGACTGCTGCTCTGGGGTCCACCAATCCTGCCTGTGTGTGTGTGTGTGTGTGTGTGTGTGTGTGTGTGTGTGTGTGTGTGTGTGTGTGTGGTGTTTAGGCTCCTCTCCCATAGCTGTAGAGTTTAGTTTCCCTGTGTTTTCCTTTAGTGTCCCTCCCTTGTGTTGTGGTGTCTCTTGTGTCTGTTTCCCCAGCATATGTGTTATTCTCGTGTAGTGCAGTTGTATCTTGTTTGGTCACTTCCTGTTTTATTTTGACAGTCTTGTGTTCCCTGTGTTTTGTGTTTAGTTTTGCTTCCTCTGTGTTATTGGCTTCATTTGTTTCACCTGTCGTCCCCTGTGTGTATTTAAGCCCTCAGTTTTTCTCTGTTCCTTGTTGTGTCATTGTCTGTGTGTTTCCTGTTTAGTGTTTTGTCCCCTGTAATTTCTCCCAAGGTGTATTTGTGCATTAATTTCTGCCTTGGTTGAGATTTATTTTATTTATTTATTTTTTATTGTAACTTGTGAGCCTCCAGCAAATAACAGCTGTTAGAGTTAAGCTCCAGTTTGCATTCCCACCACGCAGCCTAACCATGACACTGAGCTAGGGTAGGGCTAGCAATTCAGGCTCTAAATGACATCCCTATTACTCTTGGTAAACCTTACAAATATGTAGGAAATTTTTATTTAATATTCATTATCATTCTTTTTGCTTTATAACCACTGATCCACCCAGGGTCTTGGTGGGGGTGGACTCTATTCTGGGATAGAAAAGGAAAGTACTCTCTGGGCAGGTCTCCAGTCCATCATAGTCATATTCATGATTTGGTTCAAGAAGAAAAAAGCAAACTAAAATCAAACCAGGATCTACATTTTTGACTGTATCCTCCACCCATCCCATCAACCCTCCAGCAGGTAAACCTTATTCATCACGTGTATGGAGGTAACAAATGCACTGTGCAATCCACACTCGATTCGAAGTGACTGTGCAGGATTGTAAATCATCAGCTGGGGACTCCCCATCATCACGTCTCTGTATGCTTCGTTTTACAGCAGATGCTTTCGAGGGTTTAGTCCTGTCACACTCTGACGTGATGATGGCTCTGAGATGGAGTGCAGCTCTCCTGCGGCAGACAGAGGAACAAGACACGCCGAGTCCACCCAAAACACGAACCTGGACCATCTCAGGTTCACCATTGCAATTTCAGCATACAGATGAGCGCTCTAATCTAAATATTAACATACACTAAACATCAGCCACTTCTTCAAGCCAAATAACTAATAAATATCATTTAGCACACATTCATGTTTCTGAAACAAGCGCAGCAGTTCACGGCTGTCATTAAAGTTTCATTTGTTAAGAGAATTGTGAACTTTGTGTATCTAATCACAGAGTTTCATATGACTTTCATTCATTAGCTGTGTGACAGGAGGGTTCAAATGTGCTGTGATAATCAAAGCTCAGCAGCTCAAAGAGTGGATAAAGGCTGAGACTGGATCACAGCTTCCCCTCTGCAGGAAAAGCTTCCAAATCATAGTCAATGAGCTGAATAAGTGTTTTTAAAATAAAATAATTTCCAGGCTCCCCCACTGCTCATATATTACATCTGTGCTACGGCACAAGGCTGCATATGAGACTGAGAATATTCTGTATGTGCATACACAGTGTCAAACACAAAACTTCTTTAATGTATTGTTTATGATTTAGTTTTAGTTGTGAAATGAATGCTTGGCATATAAAGCCATATAGTGTTACACATCTGCAGAGAAGCATTAACACAACTTCTGAGGCTCGTAAACACCCCCATCTGCTGGGCATCCTAACAAACTACAGGAGGCTTCTATGTGGGCTCGCTGCAGCCTGCTGAGCTCTCAAATCATTTCAGTGTCAAGACTTTGAAAACATATGATACAAGCTCTCAGGCCCTCCTCTCAGCTTGGCCTCTGTTCATATCTGAATATATTAAAGAGGGTTAACGAGGATCACATGACTGTCAGGCTGGGCTGTTCCCACATTCTGCTGCAAACATTGTGTGACTAAGGAAAGTGACAGATTGCTCAGTCCAATAGAAAAGTGATGTATTCATTGAGAACCAAGGTGGTGCCATTGGACAGGTGTGTGCCCAGTAATGGACTGGCTTCCTGGCCGAGGCGTACCTCGTCTCTGGCAGAGTAATTTAGGATAGCTGTTGTATTTACAGCTTATTTTACTGACTTCAAAAGGCTCAAGAGAACAACTGAGAACAACTTTAAATGTACAACATCAGCAGTAAAAGGAGGAGAGCCGTGGTTTTAGTTAATATGGCATTTGTTATTTTCCTCTCCTGACTTATTAGGCCCTCTTCCAGGAAGCAGGTTTAACTCCAACTCTGGGTTTGAAATGAGGAAACTCGGGTTTTCAGTTTCAGAAAGAGAGCTAATTCCAACTCTGAGTCAGTTATCAGGTTAACAGATTCTGTGAACCTAACCTGCTCGCTGGCAGGTTTTATCTAACAAACTCTGAGTGTCTCTCTGACTCCGCCCCTCCTGCTGCACCTGAACCACCTGTCTGACCCTCCCATTCATGTCCTCCTTCATAAAGTGTCTGTCAGAGCGTCAGAGGAGTGAATCCATCTGCAGACGTTTATGTTCCTACGAGCTCTGAAATCCCAGTTAGACGTTGGTTCCTTATTTTTGTACATGAAGCTTTTACAGTCGTTCACTCGTCAACAGGCTGTGAGGGCGGAGACAGCGATGATGTCACGCATTTATAATGAGGCAGCTGCAGCTGTCAGACTGTCAGTCAGCTCCTCTGAAACATTTACTGTAGTTACTGCAGCATCACTGTTACATCACACTGATCTGGATGAAGCTGCTGACACAGAACACACTGATCAGTGATCAATGATCCATCATTGGCCGAGTTGGAAAAGCTCACTGATGGAAAAATGTCTGATCCTGGAGATGATGGGAATGTCTGAGTGAAGATGTCTGTAATTCAGAGTATGAATCTCCACATATTTTCACTGAAAATCACCTAAATCTGTGATCATGGACTCTGTAACAGATCTGCAAACTGTGTCCGAGTCCACCTGAATCCTCCATTAGAAGAATGAATAAAGTGAGGCTGCTATTCCATCAATAGACTCCGTTTTTACTTTATGATTATTTAAAGAATTAAATGGCCATAAACTGAACTGCCATAAACTGCAGCAGAAACAGTTTTTCTGAAATAAACTGACCTGAGGTCTGCTGCTGTCTCAGGCTCTAACACAGGTCGCTCAGTAAACTCAGTCTGAGCTGTTTCTCCACTTTTATCTTCACTTTCTGTCTCCTGCAGTTTGTCCGTCAGGCTGCAGCTCAGTAATTAGATTTGATCAATCAGATGTGAAGTTAGGATTCAGCTTCATCTGATGGAGATGAAGTTGTGTGAATGATGACAGCAGACATTATAAAGAAATGATATGTTTGATAACAAACTTTTATTCTGTCTGTGATGATGTCAGAGGGGGTCAGGCTGATTAAAGTGACTCTTCATGCTCACACTGACACGTGCAATCCTCCATCCATCGGATTAAAATGGAGGCTCCGCCCTTTATTTACCTGTTGTCACGGTGAATCCTGGTGTCGGTGCTCCATTGATGAGGGCTCTCTTTCCTTACTCACGCACAGGCTAACTCAGGGTGAACACACTCAGAGCTGACTGAACTAACTCTGATCAGCTGTTCTGGAATGGGAAACTCAGAGTTGATCAACTCAGAGTCTGTTTTTAAACTCAGTTTGTTGAACCTGCTTCCTGGAATAGGCCCATTGTCCAATGTTGTAGGGTCTTGTTGCTGTGAATTGGTGCAACATAAATAAACTGAAGTGAAGTGAATTGTCATGACTTTAGACAAACTCCAGAATCAGCTCACCTGAGGGATGATTGCATATCGACTAGCATAAACTATCTAAGCTGAGTGTTTATACCTGTGGACTGTCTGCCTGACAGTCTCTATCCAAATGATTGCCAAAGGTTTCACCAACCACGTGAGGTCAACATCCAGTGTACAAAAATATAATTTATTGATGTCGTACTTTACAGCCATCCATGAAAATATAATTGTCATAGCAGTCAGTAAGAATCACATTAGCTCTGCATTCATTCACTATACTTAAATGCATGAATCATTCATTTTTTTAGACTCATAAACATTGACAAATCAAACATTTACATATATCCACCAACAGCAAACTATCAATACAGGAAAAATAAATACAAATACATTTTATAACATCTCTCATGTATGATGTCTTTTAACCAGATTTCACCTTTAAAATGTCACATTCATTACTCCTGTTCTTGGAAAAATGATGAGATTCCCTCAAAGGAGGGAAGAGAAGCAGTCACAGATGCTTCCAGATCTTAGCAATTAATTCTGGGAGTACGATGTAGTTACTGAGGACAGCACTGGCAGACACTAAGTATGAAAACGCAAATTCCAAAACATAATATCTGTGGCATACTGAAAGATGGGTTAAAAAATAACACAAATTAATAACACAAATTCTTTGCACCCCTTAGCTGTTGGTGCATTTTGCTATGGGCTCAGCAGGCAAATAATCACTGACTTCAGATCTGTGTCTGTTAACGTAGTAAATGAGTCGGGCCATGATGTTTTACTCCACTGTGAAAGTCTGTTAAAGCATATCTCAGCTTTGGGGGTAAAAGGAGCTGCTATCCAGAAGCCAGCTTCCTACATGGTAGAGAAACTCTGGGTACCAGTGGATACCGTCTGCTTGGTGCACACCGCAGACCTCTCCCACCATCCCAACCAGGGACAAGAATGAATGCCACAGTCGAACTGGTGCAAAAACCCAGTGTGCCAGATCGTGATCCTCAACCACTGCATAGCAGGATGCCAAAACCCGATCAACAATGATAGTTCCATGAGATGTTACAGGTGCATAAGAACCTTCGTGCTGCTTAACATAAACTCTTGTCACTCTTGCAGGAATGAGGTGGTCTGGTTGGTCATTCTTGACAATGAGAAGCCACTGTCCTCGTTTTACATTACTGGCAAACACCGCCCTGATACTGTTCCTGTTGGTGCTATTGTTGGTAAAAACAAAGACAAGGTGAGCTGGAGTCAGTGTAAGTTTGCAATGTGGTTCATCAGTCTCCAGGACACGGAATTCTCGTGAAATGTGTCGGTCTTGATCCATAAACATGAGGAAGTCACTGGGAACGAGATTTCCTTGTTGGTCAGCAGCTAGAACCTTGTCTCCCATCTGGAGCTCCTTCAAAGGTTTAGTCTTTCCTTCTGCCAGGATCACCATGGATGAACCAGGGAAGCAACCTCCGGACTTAGCTGCCACAGAGTTTTCTGGAAGATTAATAACAGCAACACTTGGTCTTCATATGTTTCACATGAACTATACATTTAATTCAGCTGTGTTTATATAGTGCCAGTTCACAACACAGTCATCTCTAGGTGCTTTATATTGTAAGGTGTAGACCCTGCAATATTAGAGAAAGACTAATGACCAATGATCCCCTATCAGGACACACACGGCAACAATGGAGAGGAAGAAATCCCATTTTAATGGGAGAGACCTCTGCCAGAACCAGGCACAGGGCACCAGGCAGTCTACACCAAGTAGCTGATTTTCTTGCAGTCTTGTAAATAAATGCATTTAAATATCGAGTGGGTTAGTGTTAGTGGGTTAATGTTAGTGGGTTAATGTTAGTGGGTTGGTGTTGGGTTAATGTTAGTGGGTTGGTGTGAGTGGGTTAGTGTAAGTGGGTTGGTGTTTGTGGGTTAGTGTTAGTGGGTTGGTGTTTGTGGGTTAGTGTTTGTGGGTTAGTGTTAGTGGGTTAGTGTGAGTGGGTTAATGTTAGTGGGTTGGTGTTGGGTTAGTGTTAGTGGGTTGGTGTTAGTGGGTTAGTGTGAGTGGGATAGTGTGAGTTAGTTGGTGTTTTTGGGTTAGTATTAGTGGGTTGGTGTTTGTGGGCTGGTGTGAGTGAGTTGGTGTTAGTGGGTCGGTGTGAGTGGGTTAGTGTGAGTGGGTTGGTGTCAGTGGGTTAGTTTTAGTGGGTTAATGTTAATGGGTTGGTGTTGGGTTAGTGTTAGTGGGTTAGTTTTAGTGGGTTGGTGTTAATGGGTTGGTGTTAGTGGGTTAGTTTTAGTGGGTTGGTGTTAGTGGGTTGGTGTTATTTGGTTGGTGTTTGTGGGTTAGTGTTATTGGGTTGGTGTCAGTGGGTTAGTGTTAGTGGGTTGGTGTTAGTGGGTTAGTGTTAGTGGGTTGGTTTTAGTGGGTTAGTGTTAGTGGGTTGGTGTTTGTGGGTTGGTGTTTGTGGGTTGGTGTTAGTGGGTTAGTCCCTTGTACAGAAAACTGAGTTCGCTAACATAGTTACATCCAAAGGTACTTGAAAAGAAGCCATAATTTATAATCTTGTCTCATTTATAATCATTTATAATCATTTATAATCTTGCCTCTGTACACCACCACAGTGGGTCACAAAGTACAGGTTTTAAAAATATTGTGTTTATGAACTGCAGCTATTTTTATGCATGTTCAGATTTAAAATTAATTGGACACTTAAAGATAATTTTAAATATAAGGACTGATTTCATACTTGAATGAGAGTCATTTGCAGTCAGTGACTGCCTGGAGTCAGAGCATCAGTAGATTCAGGTGTTCGTGGCTCTCTTTGACAATATGAAGCAGCTCCCTCCTTCAGAGTGTTCATTCCTTCTGTTTAAGAATGATTCCTGATGTGGCCACAGCTAAAAGTCCTGGTCAGTCACTATTAAAACCACTCATGAGCCTCTGAAAATGTGTATAAACTTGGCTGCACTTCTGAAACACTTCAATCACGTTTTGATTGCTTGATTTCAGATCCACTGTGGTGGCTGTGACGAATAACCATTGTGAGGTGTTTTGTTACTGAGGGGTACAAAGATTGTCTCATTGTTCAAACGCTGATGGAACTGACTGCACGGAAACATTAAACCCACACCATAAACTACACCATAACTACAGTTAAACTTAGGTTCAAAAACAGGCGTACACATTTGTTTAATGAAAGTTATCTGACCAGTGTGAAAATAATCATTGTCTCTTTTCTGACTGCTGTTGTGCTTGCTCGTGTGCCTACAATGTAAAAGTGCTCCTGGAACTTTAGTTTCCCTGACAGAACCCTCCCAAAGGGATTAATAAAGTCTAATCTGATCTAATCTGATCTATTTGGGATACCACACAGTAAGGTTCAGAGTTGGCTGTTCTTTCATGAGCTTCACAGCATTAAAATGTCTTCAGCCTGACACTTCCCCAGTAATCCCCAATGTAATCCAGTGTAATGTCGAATTGTGCCAATGTATAAATAGTGCCAATAAACCGAAGATCTGAAGTCACAGCAAGCCATGAGTCTGCTCATGCTACACCAGATGGGGGCCATCTGACACAGGCACAGCGTGGAGCTACATATAGTATGGACACCTGTCCTGTAATGAGGAACATCATTCACCTACCTGCCTTCACAGAGCAATGGATGTGGGCTTTGGACTCGTAGTAGACCCAGTCAAAGCCTGCCTCCACAGCAAGCCTGGACAGCATCCCATACTTGTTCTTATCCCGGTCTGAGGTGGTGATATCCACTGCCCGACCCTCGTAGTGCAGAGACTCTTCGGAATGATGGCCGTCTTCGTCCCAGCCCTCAGTGACCCTAAGTTTAACCCCAGGCCACTGATTCATGACTGAAATAGCCAAAGAGTTCAGTTTGTCCTTACATCTCTGAAAAGAGAGAGACGTATATTCACATAACTCACATTCATCGTTTTTATTATCTTCAAAGCTACATTTAAGCTAGGCTACGCATTATTGTAGTAGGAACTCATAGATATCAACCTGACTGTACTGGTGAATACATTCATCACTGTGAATACAGACCAAAAACACAATAAGACAAGACAATAGGAGGAAAATGAACTCATCTGTTTGTCTCCTGTTTCAGCTCATCATGTCTTCCAGCCCACAGTTTCATCTTTTTGCTTTACAAAATCAAAATCTGACAAGAAGTTAAACAGACTAGTTCCTGAAGCTTTTCTAGCTTCAGCACTCAAAGTATTTTATTCAGCTTGTTTTCTATATCAAAGAACATCATATATATCACACCCCGACAGTGCTATCAGAGAGCTTTGGCATGAAGACTGGAGGAGCAAGGAATTGAACCACCAACCTTCTGATTAGCAGCTGTCCTGCTCTGCCTGCTGAGCCACAGCCACCCCTGGCTCAGCAAGCAAACAAACAAACACCCCCTGGTCCCTCCTGCGTGTTCCCAGTGCTGTCAGTATCATTTAAACTCCCAGCATCATGTTTTAACGCCGAGAAACCACATCTTAACTTCTACTAGTTTTTGGCCCTCAGCAACTGTGTACCCGACCTCAGATTAATGTGACAGCTTTACAGGCAACAATCAGGTGTCACAGTAAGATGCCACCCAAGAAACAGGCCTGACACTTCCAGCTGTGTCCCTCCTCCTGTTCTACATCTGGAGACAGCGTTTACATTTGAGTCTGCCTTTGGTGGCTTCATGGCAGCATCTGCCTGTCCATCACTACACTACACACTAAACACACAACACTGCAACACTAACAGTACACTCCAAACACTAAAATCTCTCAAATGTCAAAACTCACTATCAATACTGCTGTCTGTCTTTCGCCCCGCCACAACTTTCACCTGTTCCTCAGAAACCAACTGCCGCGTGCGGGCATATAAGTTTTTGATTGGTTGATGTGGTGCATTTTTCCACCAACAGGAAAGGGGGTGTGGTGATGTTTTATTTTCCTGCTAGTGAATTTCCTGTTGCTTCCTGCACACATGAGGACAACATAGAGGAAGTATGGTGTAAATCATTGATCATACCTTTACTTGGTCTGTCAGCACAATTTAAAACTGGTGCATAGTTCAAAGTCCGCACTTTCAACATAAGTTGAAACAGAGGCTGTGTCCCAATTCAGGGGCCGCATCCTTCTAAGGCCACATTTCAAGGTCGATTACGCAAATTCGTTATGAGTGGGAGTTTTGCTGCAATTTTGTTAACAAACAAACAGACAAACATCCCAAAATCAATAACTCGTTCCCCCTCCAGGGGTGGGGAACAACACATGAGTGAAGTAACAGGGTGGAAAAGTCAACTACAGAAAGGAATACATCAAAGTCCACATGACCAAAGTTTGTGCTTCAATTTGATCCTCAAACTCGCCTCAAGGCACTTTATACTGTAAGATTACAGACCAGACAATAATTACAGAGAAAACGACCCCCTCTGTGCAAGCACTTGGTGACAGTGGGAAGGAAAAACTCCCTTTTAGCAGGAAGAAACCTCCAGCAGAACCAGGCTCAGGGAGGGGCAGTCATCTGCTGTGACCGGTTGGGGGTGAGGGGAGAGAGACAGGACAACAGACATGCTGTGGAAGAGAGCAGAGATTAATCAAACCCTCACAGAAAAGGCAGAGTTGAACCCAGGACCTCCTTGCTGTGAGGCGACAGTACGAACCACCGCACCAAAGCTGTGCAGCATGTTCAATCAGCTCCAAAATGAATCACGTTTACACTAAGTTGTCCCTCTGACGGTAAAGCCACACAGATGGACCGATATTATAATAACTGTCTCTATGTGACTACAATACCTGTTGATCGCATTCTTTCATTTTTGCATTACCCTGTTGATGAACCTGAAAAAATCCAAATGCCACGTAGTGATGAGCTCGGACTGTAATGTGCCCTCACTAACTGCTCGGCGTGAACGCAGCACAGCCGCAAGTTTCTGACCACTTCGTCTATCCCGGCTGGAAACGCTGGAGCCGTTCACCGCGCCACATGATGAAGACAGAAACGGGACGTGACAGACGCAAACACCGATACCTACCTGTGTCATGAGCCGGTCGGCGTTCGTTTTCTCCTCGTCTTTAAAAATAATATCGGGGTTGTAGTTGGGAGTCAGGTCCTTGAACCTGTCCGAGTTGCGGCTGATCTTGCCTTCGTACTTGCCGCTGGCTCCCAGGGTTTTCTCGGCCACGTTGGGGATGAACTGTTTCAAAGCCAGGGGCGTCAGCTTCTTCGGGTGCCTCCGCTTGCCGTATCCCCTGCCGGGTCCACAGCCGGAGCCGGGGGACGCCAGCAGCAAGCAGAGCAACGTGGACAGCATCACTCTCATCAGGACCATCTCCGGTGGTTATGTGTGACGGTGCCTTGGACTGGGCTCAGTGGAGGCTCTATTTTTCTTTCTTTAAAATGATTTTATTTGCATTACAGGGAGAGCGGCGCAGGTGCCATACCTACTGTAGGGCTCTCTCTCTCCCCCCTCCTCTCCCTCCCCCCACTCTCTCTGTCTCCCTCTCTCTCTCTCTCCCCCCTCTCTGTCTCCCTCTCTGTCCCCCCCTCTCTCTCTCCCCACCCCCGTTCTCCCCTCTCTCTCCCTCTCTCTCCCCCCTCTCTCTCCCTTTCTCTCCCTCTCTCTCCCTCTCTCTCTCCCTCTCCCCTCTCTCTCTCTCTCCCTCTCTCTCTCTCTCTCCCTCCCCCCTCCCTCTCTCCCCTGTCTCCCCCTCTCTCTCCCTCTCTCCCCCTCTCTCTCCCTCTCTCTCCCCCTCTCTCTCTCTCTCTCCCCACTCTCTCTCTCTCTCTCTCTCTCTCTCTCTCCCCACCCCTCGTGTCTCCCCCTCTGTCTCCCCTCTCTCCCTCTCCCCCCCCCCTCTCTCTCTCTCCCTTTCTCTCCCTCTCTCCTCCCTCTCTCTCTCTCTCTCTCCCCCCACTCTCTCTCTCTCCCTTTCTCTCCCTCTCTCTCCCTCTCTCTCCCCCCTCTCTCTCTCCCTCTCTGTCTCTCCCTCTCTCTCCCTCTCTCTCCCCCGTCTCCCCCTCTCTCTCCCTCTCTCTCCTCTCTCTCTCCCTCTCTCTCCCTTTCTCTCCCTCTCTCCCTCTCCTCTCTCTCTCCCTCTCCCTCTCCCTCTCTCTCCCTCTCTCTCCCTCTCTCTCCCTCCCTCTCTCTCCCCTCTCTCTCTCCCTCTGTCTCTCCCTCTTTCTCCTCTCTCTCTCTCCCTCTGTCTCTCCCTCTCTCTCCCTCTCCCTCTCTCTCCCTCTCCCCCTCCCCCCTCCTCTAACTGCCATTCAAACCAATACTAATGTAGGCATAGTAAAAAGAACAAAGCTCTGTAAAGTGAGTATTTAGTGTGAGCAGCCTTCACATTTAAAGCAGAGCCCGTTGTCTCTGGGTAAAGTAAAGCCATAAACCTGTTTCTATGAACCTGTTTCTGTAAAGTGCCCTGAGCGGTCGATGGGACATAAATGTAGTTTGTTTGAACAAAATTATGTGAGAAATAATTTATTTTTCATTAACAATAAATCCTTCTCCTAAGTCTTGATAATTGAGCCTTCACTGTCTTGTTGCTGAATCAAACTGGGTCCTGCATCAATTAACAACAAATGCAAAGGCTCCCAGCATGAAGTGTTCAAGTGTTGGAATTAGTATTTATTATAATCCTTATCCTTAAACTATGTTAATAGCCTTAAGTGGGGAATCAGGCTGGAACAGTGACTTTGTGGCCCTCACTCTGCACTAACACGTGGATAACAGGTCATAACGCTCACTCAAACTGCACGAAAAATTTACCTAAAGCTAAATCAAATGTAGTGGCAGTGGGTGGCCATCATTAGTGCCTCTCTGGCTCTGATACCTTTCTCAGTTGAGTGTTTGCCAATATTTCATATCAGTGTGGTTGTGGTCAAGTAAGCAAGAGGAGGAGTTTGTCATGTAAAGGTGACATCAAGATCCACAGCAGCCAGCAGCTCCTTGAACTGCCTGCACCTGACAAATGAGCCACTGTCAAGAGGAGCTACAATAAGAGTGTGGTAAGGTCATAGGTTTGTGCTTCAATCAATCCATCAATCATTAAGACAAATTGAGAGCCTCACAGCCAAACCGCAGCTGATGCTCAGTTAATATGAGCTATTTGCAAACAGCAAGCATTAGAAATGTCTTCCTATAGATGCTGTTTTTAGAGCCACAAATGGAACATTTTAGTCCTATATTTGGGATTTTTGTGTCTGGCTGCAGCTAGCAGTTACAGCAGAAAGTGTTGTTATGGTCGGGGCCAGTCCTGAAAGATCTGTGTGTGGACCCAAAACTCCAGGGTTCCTCTTATTTGAATGAAAGCATGAAATCAAGAAACAAGAGTTGAGTTTTTGTTTCGGTTTATTCTTCATCAGGGGCACAGAAACTGAAGAGAACAGATGCCCTGGGCCCGGTAATTTCATCTGAAGATGGGTGCATACAATATTAAATAAGGGGAAAAATACATAAGCATGTGTGATGCAGAGATGACCATGAGCGGCAAGCCTTTCAATCAGTGCAGGCAGACTTTATTTTCTATACCACACTTTGTAATTTTATTTCCCAAGGCTCAACATAAACATTAACTCAGCTGCCTTGTGAAGCAGGAGTGACCTTTCCAGCAACCCCACGCCAAGTAAAGAGGGCAGACTGGGCAATTAGCAGCCCCTTTAATACCCAGCTGTTAATGAGCCACACCATGCTACACATCTTGCAGGAGTACCACACATTTTCCTAGCAATAATTAAAATACACAAAGGGTTATACAACAACATTTATAATTAAAACCATCACCCAAACATCTCCATAACCCATATCTACAATAAAACCAAATACCCCTACAAACACCTAAAAAATACCTTTAAAAAAAACTAAAAACAAGCAACTCCCCCCACCCAATTTCCTCCTTGGTCTCTTCCGGAACTTTTAAATAGTGTTCAGACCCCCGGGGACACATTTGCCTGAACACACCCTGGAAAGACAAAAGAAGAAACAGGTGAGTGACTGCTACACCACAAACCCACTCGCACTTCATCAGCACCCATAGTGGTAATCACTGCATAAGTTCAGTACCCACACTCTTCTACATCACATGTCAATTCAATTTGTGGCTAACACTGGTTCTTTATTTTACCACGTCTGCCTGCCACACACCGAGTGCCTGCTCAAGTGCCTGGAAGACAGAACCATACTAATTATTAAAATACTCAATAAAGAAACATTAAATATTTAAGAGTTCTCATTTTTGAGTGTATGTCAAAAAGTGATGAGTGCAAATATGCCCCAACATTTAATACCTGAAAATATACAGTTACTATAAACCAGTAATGGAAAAACCTCTTTGTTACTTCATGATACAGAGTAATGTTTGAATACATAGCCCCCCCCCCCAGCCCCGCTCACGCTCATAGCAAACAGATAAAACTTTTGCATGCTTATATATCTCCATTCACTAAACAGACTGTCACCACAGTAATTATGGAGCAAGTACATTTATTAAGTAAAAATACTTGAGCGTCATATAAATTATGAAACCAACATATACGCATGGTTTATAACTAAACTGTGGTAAAAGAAAAATATGAATGACTTTTGTCCTCAGCTATCATATGACACAGGAAGTATCCTGCCTCTCACCCTGTGGCAGCTGGAATAGGCTCCTATTTTTATAGAAAAGATTAAAAAACTCTAAATACAACCTGTATTTTAAGAATGATCAATACATGAGCTGGAGAGAGAACAAAGTTACTGTGCTGCTTTGTGTATCTGAATGTGCTTGTGTGTGTGCATGTTTGAGAGTGTGGAAGTGCAATTTGCAAGATTGAACATTAGTCTTGTAGGACTGATTTAAACTGTGTTGGCTACAGAAGCAGCCACTAGTTGAGCTGCTTCAGTCCTCAAAGACTGTGTGCCATTTGTCACAGTAATTTAAAACACACACACACACACACACTCATTTTATACTGACTGTAAGTTCAGTTTTACTGAAATGGCTTGTGAGACACCTCCCAGTACAAAAATACCAAGATTAGTATGATTTCACTTCATTTTGTCATCCTTTATTCCTTTTTATCTAATAGACTCCAATTTGTACATGTAAATGGGGAGTCTTCATCACACACGAAGGTTAATTATGGAGTCCCACAGGGTTCTGTGCTAGGACCTTATTTTACTTACATTG
This sequence comes from Pterophyllum scalare, assembly GCA_024447675.2. NCBI lineage: Eukaryota > Metazoa > Chordata > Actinopteri > Cichliformes > Cichlidae > Pterophyllum > Pterophyllum scalare. The sequence continues at coordinate 200,165 of JAMQGT020008036.1, forward strand.
TACATGCTTCCCTTAGGCAGTATTATTAGAAAGCATTGCATACATTTTCATTGTTATGCAGATGATACTCAGCTTTATCTATCCATGAAGCCAGATGACACACATCAATTAGTTAAACTGCAGGAATGTCTTAAAGACATAAAGACCTGGATGACCTCTAATTTCCTGCTTCTAAATTCAGATAAAACATGGCCAAGAAGTCTACTTTAGTGATCCCAATTAGAGGTAACATCAGCAGAGAGCAAGCAGAACCCACCTGCCAATCAAAGTGACCACACCCCTAATAACTAACTTTAGGCCTTAACTCAATTTAAACAGAAGAGCCAGATGAAACATTGGGCTGCTCATTTCTGAGCTAAAGTTGGGTATTTCAACATCTATGATAATGGACTAACTTCTGGAGATACTCTCAGGTGGTCCTTCACTGAACTGTTGGCATTGATCTCATTTTGGAGTACCAGAGGTTGATGCTTGTCCCAGCCCGATGCACAGTTTGCAAAAAGAGCTAGATGTTTTGTGTCATGTTCCTGTCCTCCATTCAGGTGTCTCTGCTGTGGGGTGGCTGTAGCTCAGGAAGGAGAGCAGGTCAACTACTGAGGTTGGTGGTTCGATCCCTGGCTGCTCCAGTCTGCATGCCAAACTATTCTTGGGCAAGAGACTGAACCCTAAGTTGCTCTCTGATGCATTCATCAGAGTGTGAATGTTAGAAGGCACTTAGATGTAGAAAAAAGTGCTTGGGTCAATGAGGCATATTCTATACAGGACTTGCTCGAGTAGAGTAGAAAACTGTATAGACCCTCTTACTGTTTGCGAACAATGATGACGTAGGTAGCGATGCGCGCGCCTTTTGGAAACGGAAATACAGCAGAGTTCAATAGCGTTTCAATCTATGAGAAGGGATTATCAACAAAAGATCGTGAAAACTACCTGCAAAAATTAATTTTGACCACCGGCAACGGACTCTGATCCCTGTGGTACGGTAGCAAGTGGCCCAGTATCCTCGGGCAGATATATATACGTGTATTTGGTGGAGAAACCCAGTGCACACAAGTCACTGGATGCTTACAATTATGTTGTCTGCGGCCATGTACTGACGTCAAATATATATCAAATAATAAATACAGACAGTTTTGTGTCTTGAAGTTCTTCCAAGTCAAAGACAAGGAAACAAGACGGCTGTGTATGAGGCTCGTCACTGTACACAGGTCAGAGAGCTACGTCCTCACAGCGGATCGTACCTGCATGGCAGCCTGAGGACTTCATCAAACTGCTTTTCTAGCTTGCTGAGAGTTTTCTGACTGCAGATATTATTGATTTACAATGAAAAATATATATATATACACTGTTCCAGTCACACTGTGAGACACACTCAACCATTCATATGTGAGTCTGCTCAGACTTCTGACTGGCACTGCATATTGTAATCTATAGTGCGATTAAATATTCATTTAAAAATCAGGACTCTGAGTCGATGCCTCACCTGTAAATAGCCACACTACAGTTTAAAGGCCAAACAGCCTACCAGCTAATGCTGTTTACTTTAGATACCTGACATCCCGGTGTAACCCGAGTAGATAAATAACTTTACCTGAGATAAAATCGGCGCTTCAAACACGAGCATTTCTGATCGAGTCCTCAGTCCAGTTTTTATCAGTACATTTGATGGCTTGCACCCACAGAAGCCTCTGTTTTCTCTCCAACAGCTGTGATCCCGTGGGATTTGGTACAACTTCAGTCTGCTTTTGGTAGAGTAGAAATTCTGACAGCCAAACACTCAACAGCAGACATTTATGATGCTGATATCACTTTTAAATCACATTTAAACGCTGCACAGTCTCCTTCTTATTGATTTGAATGGAGCAGCAGTTCACGTTGCCAGAATGCGTACGCATCCTTTGATGACGTCGGCTGTAAAAGGGTCTAACAAGAAGCAGTCCATTTGCTTTCACTTTGTCTTCAGTAACTGAAAAGCTTCCCTGGAGTCAGCTGACTGATCTGTGAATAACCAGTTTCTGTCTTGAGAAATTCTTGGGTTGCTTTTGCAGTTTGCTTTGGGTCATTACCCATGTCCACTGAGACGCAACATCCGACCAGTTTTGTGGCATTTGGCTGCATCTGAACAGAAAGTGTAGCAGGTACACTTCACAGGCCATCCAGCTACTTTTATCAGTAGGCACAATAACTGAGGGCGTGAGTGACATGGCTCCACTGGAGCCGGCAGGGTAACCCTGGACAGGCCGCCAGTCTGTCACAGACACAGAGAGCCAGACAACCATTCACACTCACATTTACAGCAATTTAGAGTCACCAGTTAACCCAGCCCCACTAACTGGACGTGTTTCTGTGCAGTTATTCAAAATCATCTCAGGTTACTGATCCCTGAAGGGCATCAGTATGTAACCGAGTCCAACTGTATAACTGCAATGGTGATTATGACTTTTGCAGGCATGTAAACTGTCTGATGTGTTTTGTTTTTTTGACAGAACAATTCCTCCTTTCAGATGTTATATTAAGCTAAATATTTTCTGAGCCCAGAGGTAAACTAAAAATGTATCCTGTCACATGACTGTTGATGAGAAAGAAGATTTTCATTTCCCCCAAACGTTAGACTCGTCTGTGGGCTCAAGCCAGCCCCTGTTTACATAACTTAAACCTGCAGGAATTACAATGGCCTGCTGTACAAGAGCAAAAAAACAACCAGGAAACTGCTTAACATGCCTGACCTGCTAATTGGGGTTTAGGGACAGTGTGGAATTCTGCCCTTTGCTGTCTCAACACACACTCAGACAGTATTCAGACTGCCTGGAATTCACAGTGTTTGGGAATTATGTTGCCCATTTTCTCACTTGATAGGCAGTGTCTATCTGCATATACTAAACCAAAGTGAATAATTAGGGTCAGAAGAGCCCACAAAACAAGGCCAACGGTTCTGCAGGTTAGCAAGGCAGAGGTTTCATTCTGCAGGAGAGTCCATATGCAGGACAGAGGAGAAGGACAGCTCAGGGGGTTGACCTGGAGGAGGAAATACGCTAAGATACCCTTCAGGAGATTGGCTGAGCACGGCTGACAAGCTTCTCTGGAGGTCTGCGATGGAGGAGGAGAAGATCTTCTTGTGGCTGTGTAGAAGAGCAGCAACAGAGGTGGTACAGACTCTCCAGTGGGTGGACAAGTGGCCAGAAGGGGTGATGGCGTCCCCCTGGAGGCTGGTTGCTGTGAATTGGCTCATATAAAAACTAAATTGAAGCCACTGGCACATGGCAAATAGACTGGTACTTGTATAGATCCATTCTACTCAGAGGAGCACTCAAAGTTCTTACTAGAAGTTTCATTCACCCAATCACACACATGTTCAGACTGTATTTTTATCTAAGTGCTTTCCAACTTTCACTCACACACTCACACGCCTACGAATGCACCAGGGCCAACTCAGGATTCGCTCTACCTGCGGCACCAACCCTAACCCTGCAAAGTTAAAGAAAAAAAAGCCAACTGCGTGGAACCTGACACTATGAAACTGTTCTATCTTCTCCACAGCAGGACCTGAGCTCAAAGACCAACAGCACAACAAAAACATGACCACGATTCACCCATATCATTCCACGTGGTTTTATCTGGGGATGCTACACAGCTATGACATGTAAACAGCTAGCGGTCTGAAACTCTCTGTAGCCCCAACAGTAGACCAAGCACCATCAGGACTTTTAGACAGCTAACAGTGGAAATAGTAGATGAAGTCAAACCAAATAAAACAGGGTTCAAACAGGCAGTTATACCTTTAGACTGGTCACCATCACCGTGCTTTCATCAATCACCCTGTTAAGAGACAAGAACCTTAACCTGGACTAACCGGAGAGCACCTTCTATACTTCTGAGAATTCATGTCTGACGCTTTCACCTCCTGCTCAACTTCTAACTACATTACAGTAGTTTATTGTTGTGCAAACGCTGAGCCAAGATTACACCATTTTGAGGAAAGCCACTTAAAGTAAAGGCTGAGGTTTGCTGAGCTACATGAGGAAACAATAGTTTGGCAAACAGCCTCCAATATTGCTTTCATTCCACTAAAACAGAGTCTGCGTACAGAGGCCTGCTCCCCCCATCGGTCTGAACACTGCGGTGTTTAGTGGCTGGGAGAAGCTGTTCTGTCACTACACACTGTGTTTTACCCAATCACAGTGCTATATATGATCAGAATAATTTCACTTATGCTATAAAACTAGCTCTTAATTAATTAAAAGTAGTGCTAAAAAATGCCTTCTAGGGGAATGTAAGGCCTCCTGAACAAATCCTTATCCAGGTCCACACCGAGGCTAACGCTACGCAGCACAGGAGGATTTCATGGGAAATGTGTACAGGAATTAGTGGCAAATCTAGCCACTAATGAGATTTCTTTCTATTTCCTAATCTTTCCCTGCCCACCATTCAGGGGATCAGGACTTTGCAAACAGCTTGAACTTTGTCACCTCTCACATCAGCATCAACAAAGATCCCACTGATGCTCAGTTTAGTGAAAATATCAGCCGATAAACCCAATACACTTGTCAGAGCTCAAAGTCGGAGTCCTGCCAGTGTTTTAGCATGTTTTAACATGTATAATATATGCATACAGTACCAATCTGACCACAGTCTATTCCTGCTCATACCAAAGTGTGAGTTGTTAGGATGTGGACAGATGAGGCTGTGGGGGCACTGTGGGACTGCTTTGAGTCCACAGACTGCACTCTGTGAGCCACATGGAGAAAATGGCTGCATCGTAGAATATATTCAATTCTGTGAACACACCAACATATCAGCCTGGACTGTGTATTCCTCTGTGAGCAATAAGCCTTGGATCACTAGCCACCTGAATGATCTCAATAAAAAGAAGAAAAGCCTTCAGCTTTGGGGACAGGTAAGAACTGAGGAGCATGCAGCACCACCTAAGGGTGAAGCTGAGGAAATGTCAGGAGGCTTACAGCTGAAAGAAGCTGGAGTGTAAACTCCAGCAGAACAGCATCAGGGATGTGTGCAGTGGAATGAAGAAAAAGGGTTTAAAGTGACAGACAGACAGCCGGTGGGCACCCTGGAGAGAGCATGTAAGCAGCTCAGGAGCTCCACCAGGGAACCCACAGAGAAGGGGAGGGTCAGCCTGGAGGCTGGGGCTCTGTACACTCTGTCAGAGCAGGACTGCTGGCTCAGATGCACAGACAGGTGTGGGGCTTTAAATTCCAATTCAAATTCAGGTTCAGATGTGAGCAGCTCCAGACCCACAGGCTCAAGCAGAGGGGCCCCATCTGGCTCTAGACAATTAATATACAGGACTCACAGGACATGTAGTCTCCTCTGAAAACTGGGACTACAGACCCGACTCAGGTGACTCTGGATACTCAGAATACCTGGAGTACTCTGAAGACCCAGGATACTCAGTCAATTTTGGTGATCCTGGTGGCTCAGATGACTCAGAGGACTGAGCAGCTGCAGCAGACCCTGAAGGTGCAGCTGCTGAAAACTCTGATGACTCTGAAGACTACACAGGGTTCACAGCCATCTCCCCTGATGACTGGGGCCCACTGCAACTTCCAGAAGCTGAAGTCCCAACTGGGGCTTGGCCGTCCCCACCCAAGGGACAGGAACGGGTGCAGGGACAGGCTGAGCTCTAGCTGCCCTCACCCTGGGAACAAGAACAGGAGAGGCTTCAGGTGATGCAGCAGTCTTTGAAGTGGGTTGCACAGGTTGCACACTGTCTTTAGAACAGCCCCAGAACTGACCTGCTTGGCAACAGAAGCAGTCTTAGTACTGGCAGGCTCAAACTCAGAAATTACATGCTTTCTGACATTGGCCAGCTCAGGAAGACCACAAACAACTTTAATGACAGCCGGCAAATGACTCCAGTGATGTGAGGGCAAGAGACTCAGACTGAAGGTCACTCTTCTGTTGCTGAGAACCCCCCCCCCCGTTCAGGGGATGGGGAGGCTGACAAAGAGCCAACTGTATTGCAGAGGTGAGGAACAGGTAGACTGTGGGACTGGTGAGTGGATGACAACAGTCTCCAGCTTATTTCCACCATCATCCCCGTCCCCAAAACACCCACGAACAGCAGTCTGAACTACTTGAGGTCTATCGTGCTCACATAGCTGGTAATGAAATGCTTTGAGAGGCTAGTCTCACTCCACAAAGACTGCCTTCCCACAGCATTTGACCCCCATCAGTTTGCCTACAGGGCAAACCGCTCCACCGAGGACGCCATCGCCCTCATCCTCCAGTCGATGCCGAGCCACCTGGCACAACCTGGGACCTGTGTCAGACTGCTGTTCATAGACTTTAGTTCAGCCTTCAATGCAGTCATCCTGGACATTCTCATTAAAAACTGCTGGACCTGCCTCTCCCCTCCTCACTGATAGACCACAGTCAGTGAGCTGGGCTCTCACCTATCATCCACCCTCACCCTGAGCACTGACTCTCCCCAAGGCTGTGTGCTGAGCCCCCTCCTGTACACCCTTTACACACATGACTGTACACCGTCCCATAGGTCAAATTCCATCCTTAAGTGCGTGGATGACACCACCTTGGATGGGCTCACTACAGGAGGGGATGAGGATGTCTACAGAGATGAGGTGAAAGATCTGTCCATGTGGATCACAGCCAACAACCAACTACTGAACACTTCAAAATCCAAGGAGATCACTGTAGACTTTCGACAGACCAGAGTGGACCACACCCCTGGCTACATCAGCGGGGATGTGGTGGAAGCAGTGATGTCCTTCAGATTCCTGAGAGTCCACATATCAGAGAAGCTGACCTGGTCTGTCAAAACCAATTCAGTGATGGCAGAGGCATCAGGTCAATGAAAGCCCGCTCATCCAGGCTAAGAAACCGTTTCTTCTCTGGGGCATCAGAACATTTAACACCCACTGAACTGGTCATTCACCCTGCCACATCATGTGCAGTAATTCTGACTATTCTCTGCAATACCTACTAAACTGCTGCTAATACTGCTATATAACTCTATAAGTCCCAATAAGTATATTTATTATTTTGATATTCCTCAGCTGGGCAAATAAAAATTCCTTAGTTGTGTAAATAATTTCTTAGCTGTGTAAATATAATTTAAACATATCTATACAAAGGGTTTATATGTCTTATTTATGCTTTATTTGTCTCTATACTATACACTGCTCAATGGGAGAAGCACCTGTAATTTTATTATATGTGACATATAATGACAATAAAGCTATTCTGATTCTGATTCTGAGATAAGGGACTGCCAAAATAAAACAGGATGTGACCAAACGTGACACAAACACAACATGGGGAAGCGGGTACACTAAGGAGTACAAACACATAGACACCCAGACTAAGACACACAAACTGGACAGAGAGACAGACGATAACTAAACAGAATCAGAACAGGAAACTAGAAATGTCTGCACATAATCAAAGGAACATAGGAAATAACCAAATACCAAACAGAGACCTGAAGAGACACAGTGAAGGCAGGGGAAACTGAAACTCCAGAACATTACAAGAACACTGAAAATCACAATGAAGAACTCTTTAACTAAGGACAACAAACTCCAAATGGCCTCAACTGAGAATAAACCAAATAGAGAAATACATAGATGAAGAATCTAAACCACACCATAACCATAACCTATGAAACAAACTGACTGTAACAGAAGCTGAGAGTCAAGAATACAAAACGCTGGGTCCAAAACAGGATCAAAAGCTCCATCAGCTCGTGGATTACTGACCACCAGACAGATGGATCCACAGGGACTGTGCTGCCACCCTTACTGTTCACCTTGCACATCTCAGACTTTCAGTACGACTCCAGGTCATGCCACCTACAGAAATGCTCTGATGGTTCTGCAGTGGTTGGATGATGATGATGATGATGATCAGGCTCTATTTCATAAAGAAGCTGAGATTTTGCAACGTGTGCAGCAAAATGATGGAGAGTTTCTGTCACTCGGCTGTGGTTTCCACAGTGGACTTAGTGGCGTGCTGTGGGAGCAGCATAAACTGGTGACACCCACAGACTGAATGAATTGATCGGGAAGGCTGGCTCTGTGATTGGCTGCAAACCGGACACTTCAGAAGCTGTGATGGAGAGGCGGCCTCTGAACAAACTGTTATCCATCATGGACAATCCTGAACACCCTCTGCACCACTTATTGCACAGACAACCAAGCTTCTTCTCTAACAGACTGATTCAGCCACAGTGCCACATATTATCACCCTCTATAATATAATATTTAATATAATATACAATTTATAACAATAATAATAATAATTCAATTTTATTCATATAGCCCCAAATCACGACATTAGCAACCTCAGGCCGCTTTATATCATAAGGTAGAGACCCTACAATAATACGAAGTAACCCCAACAATTAGATGACCCTTTATGAGCAAGCACTTGGTGACAGTGGGAAGGAAAAACTCCCTTTTAACAGAAAGAAACCTCCAGCAGAACCAGTCATCTGCCGTGACCGGTGGGGGCTGAGGCGAGAAAGACATGATATAAGACACACTGAGAGCCAGAGATTAATAATAATGATTAATGCAGAGTGAATGTAAAAAGAGGTGAATGAAAAGAGACTCTCAGTGCATCATGGGACCCCCCTCAGCAGCCTAGGCCTATAGCAGCATAACTAAGGGGTGGTTCAGGGTCACCTGATCCAGCCCTAACTATAAGCTTGATCAAAAAGGAAAGTTTTAAGCCTAATCTTAAAAATATAGAGGGTGTCTGTCTCCTGAATCCAAGCTGGGAGCTGGTTCCACAGAAGAGGGGCCTGAAAGCTGAAGGCTCTGCCTCCCATTCTACTCTGAAGGATCCTAGGAACCACAAGTAAGCCAGCAGTCTGATACCACGTTTCCACTGACATGGTGCTGCTGCTCGTGCCAGTGCTGATGCTAGTTCCAAGGAACTGGCAAACCCCTTTGGAATGAGCCTGCGTTTTTCCACTGAACTTTGCGCGCTGATCCTTTACATATGAGTGCGGGGGGGTCCTCGTCCTGAAACGGAAGCTGAAGGTCACAAATGCGGCAGAACGCGTTCCCCTTTCCCAAACTTTATTTCTTGTGCCGTGAACATATTTTCCAGTCCAAACAAAACTACTTCTGTGTGCAGCACCAAGGTAAACACAGGCAGCGATTACGAGCAAGACGACAAGTACCTACTTTGCTTCCTTTTAAAGTTCAGAGTTTCCCTTATTAGTCATTGTACACAATGAGATTACGCTGCAGAACACCCATCCAAGAGATAAGTGTCTGCAGCCTTGCAGCCATCAGAGGCGCTGCCATTACCTGTTATGAACTGATACAAAGCAGCAAGTTGGGCCCTAAAGCTGAACTTGCTGCTTCATGGCCGTGAGAATCACCATGCTTAAGTGAAATGGTGGTGGAAAACATTACTTCAAGATGGCAGAGCCACACCCTTCTGCTGCTTGCGTCACACGTTCCTTGGTTCCAGAGCAGCTAGTTTATGGTGCTGGAACGGAACCCGAGCACCGAGTGAGTTTGTGGTGGGAAAAGCGCTGAATGGTTTGAGCACTTGGCACCGGCACCGTGTCAGTGGAAAAAGGCTATGAGAGCGAAGTGCTCTATTAAGGTGATACGGTACTATGAGGTCTTTGAGATAAGATGGGGCCTGATTATTCCAGGCCTTATATAATAATATACCATATCATACCATCTTTATTTCTAAAGTACTTTAAAACAACCACAGCTGACACAAGGTGCTGTACATTAAAACACAAATAAATAAAAAACAATTCAGGTTAATAAAACAAAAACAAAAACATAGTTTAAAACTAGGTCTCGCTGGAGTTAAAAGCCAAGGAAAAAAGATAGGCTTTAAGATGAACTTGAAAAGTGGACAGTGAAGGGTTCTCTTCTAACATGCAACGGCAAGTCATTCCATAACTTAGGACCAACGATAGAGAAAGCTGGTCCCCTCTGAGCTTCCTTCTTGATCTCTGTAGTGAAGTGAGGCCAGGGCAGAGGTCATGTGCTCTCTCTTTCGAGTTCCCGTCATAAGTCACGCAGCAGCATTTGGAAGTAGCTGCAGACGTGAAGTAGCAATTGACTGACTCCCAAATACAGTGAATTACAGTAATCCAGTCGAGATGAAATAAAAGCGTGGATCACTGTTTCAAAGTGCTGCCCGGAAAGAAACGGTTTTACTGAAGCCAATCGCTTCAAAGGATAAAAACTGGACTTAACCACGGCTCTGATTTGGCTGTCCAATTTAAAATCACTGTCCACCTTAAAAACAAGATCAGTAATAATGGGTTTAAAATACACCTCCAAGGGTCCCAAGTCAACAGAGGAGGACTCACAGGAGCCACTGGGTCCAAACGCCATCACCTGTTTTCTTTTCATTGAAATTTAAAAAGTTGAAGGCCAACCAAGCTTTAACATCACCTAGGCATGCCAGGAGATGTTTTATGGAAGGGGTATCCTTCTGCTTCAAGGGCAAATAAATTTGGCAATTGTCAGCATAACAATGAAGTGAGATTTCATGTTTTCCTAGAGGAATAGAACCCAGAGCCAGTAAATACAGTAAGAAAAGCAGTGGGCCCAGAATTGAGCCCTGCAGGACGCCACATGGCAGAGAAGCAGCAGACGATTCAGAATCATGAATGTTCACAGAAAAAGTTCTCTCTGCCAGGTAAGAACTGAACCATTTAAGAATAGTGCCACCAATACCTACTAAGTGGTATAAATCGAGATATTAAAATGTCGTGGTCTACTGTATCAAAGGCAGCAGTTAGGTCAAATAAAACCAGAACAACGTGGTTACCAGAATCACATGCAAGAAGGATGTCATTAAAAAACCCTTATTAAAGCAGATTCTGTGCTATGAAGGGTTATAAAACCTGACTGAAAAACCTCCAGAACATTGTTCTCATCTAAAAACTGTTTTCAGCTGAAAACATATAATTTTTTCTAAAACCTTAGAAAGAAGAGGCAGCTTGGAAATAGGCTGATAACACAGCACAGTATGATCAAGGCCAGGTTTCTTAAGCAGACTATCTGGCAGACTGTGCTCTTTCTATGCTCCATTGACAGAAGAGTAACCTTGTTCAATTGGATACAACATGTTCAGGCATGAAAGTATATTTTCCACTCTTAAGACTATCAAAGCAATAGGGCATCCACCTTTGTTAACACACCAAGAAAGCCATGGTAAAGATATGTACAGCTTAACAAAAGGAACACTTTGAAAACACATCAGATCAATCTGAGTGGGAAAAATAATCTGGATATCTACACTGATATGGACTGCGTAATGTGTGAATGAAAAGATGCCACATCGTTTGATGGAAAAGAAAAAGATGACCCCGCAGAGGGCTGTAGCTAAAGACACCCCTAAAATCAAAGTGAAAAAATGATGCAGCAGGCTAGCCCATTTTGCTGAAACTTCATTGCAGCACTTCAAAATTGTGCTCAGTAGTTTGTATGGTCCCCACGTGCTTGTATGATGGTGACCTGAGGGATCTCCTCCCAGATCTGGACCAGGGCATTAGTGAGCCCCTTGGCAGTCTGAGGGGCATCCTGGTGGCATCAGAGGCTTGTAGAGTCTGAAATGTTACTCTTGGATTGTTTGCAGTTTCTCAGACAGCCTGACCTTGGCGTGAATTTGCTGTGATTTCCACTCCTGGGAAGATTGCCAACTGTGTTGAATATTTTCCATTTGTGAATAATCTTGATCTCTGTCGAATGATGGCCTTCTTATTATTTGGAAATGGCCTCACCCTTCTGAGACTAATGGGCAGCAACAAATGCTTCTCTAAGGTCATTGCTGATGTTTTTCCTCCTTGGCACTGTGCTAACACACACCCGAATGCTCCAGACTAGCAAAAGCCTTTTTACAGAGGCTCTCAGTTGCTGATGATCAAATGCACTGACTGGCAGCACCTGGTTACTTACCCTCTTAATTCCTTTGGAAGCAATACAGGTTTATTTAATTTTGAATACACTGGTCCTAGATTTTTCCTTAGTTCTTGTAAAATAAATAATGATATGGTGTGTTATGGGTTTTTGTTTATTTATTTTTAATAATTTTAGAACCTGTTAAGGACCAGATGATTTTTTTATTTTTTATTTTGTCCATCCATTCTCTGCTGCCTATCTGGGTTTGGGTTGCAGGGGCAGCAGTCTAAGTAGAGAAGCCCAGACTTCCCTCACCCTGCCACCTCTTCCAGCTCATCCAGGGACACACTGAATCATTCCCAAGCCAGCTGAGAGATATAATCTCTCCAGTGAGTCCTGGGTCTGCCCCGGGGCCTCCTACTGGTGGGACATCCCCCCTCCTGTCTGATCATTTCTTAGTAACATTTACATGTACTTTAATGGATTACACAGCAGTGGGGAATAAGTTTTATTACAGTAGGAGTCTTTGTGAAAGTGCTGTAACTAAGTTTAAGGATCTAATTCCTTCATTATTATGCTCTTCAGTGCCATGTGCCAACACATTGCAGAGCAGCTACCTAAACTCTGCTCCCAGTGAGGTAGATTATCTCATCGATAGTTTTACATCCTCACTGCGTACGACTTTGGATACTGTGGCTCCTCTGAAAAGGAAAGCCTCAAATCAGAAGTGCCTGACTCCGTGGTATAATTCACAAACGCGCAGCTTAAAGCAGATAACCCGTAAGCTGGAGAGGGAATGGTGTCTCACTAAAGTAGAAGATACTCATTTAGCCTGGAAAAAGAGTTTGTTGCTCTATAAAAGAGCCCTCCATAAAGCTAGGACATCTTACTATTCATCATTAATTGAAGAAAATAAGAACAACCCCAGGTTTCTTTTCAGCTCTGATGCTGAAGTACTTTCTTCTAGGCTGGACTACTGTAATTCATTATTATCAGGCTGTCCTAAAACTCCCTGAAAAGCCTTCAGCTGATCCAAAATGCTGCAGCTAGAGTACTGACAGGGACTAGAAAGAGAGAGCAGATTTCTCCCATATTGGCTTCTCTTCATTGGCTCCCTGTTAAATCTAGAATAGAATTTAAAATCCTTCTCCTAACATACAAGGTCTTGAATAATCAGGCCCCATCTTATCTCAAAGACCTCATAGTACCGTATCACCCCAACAGAGCACTTCGTTCTCAGACTGCTGGCTTACTTGTGGTTCCTAGGATACTTAAAAGTAGAATAGGAGGCAGAGCCTTCAGCTTTCAGGCCCCTCATCTGTGGAACCAGCTCCCAGCTTGGATTCAGGAGACAGACACCCTCTCTATTTTTAAGATTAGGCTTAAAACTTTCCTTTATGATCAAGCTTATAGTTAGGGCTGGATCAGGTGACCCAGAACCACTCCCTTAGTTATGCTGCTATAGGCCTAGGCTGCTGAGGGGAGGGGGGGGGTTTCCCATGATGCAATGAGTGTTTCTTTTTATTCACCTCTTTTCACTCCATATCAGTATAGATGTCCAGTCCCATTGAGATCTAATGTGTTTCCAAAGTGTTCCTTTTTTAAGCAGTATTTATAAATGATCACATGAGTATGTCCTGCCAATGAGACAGCATAAATGTTTTTTTTTGTTTTTTCAATGGCAACCTATTAAAAAACAAGGCAGCAGATGAAGTTTTGGTTGGCTCGTGTGTCCTGTGAATGAAGAAGCACAGAAAGAATCTGCCCATATGCAAATATTCATGCTTTTTCACATTTTGAATGATTTTTACCTGATCTATCTGAAACCTGAACTCCTGAGGCCGTTTACCTAAAGACTTTGCATAGTTCACTTTGGCTTTATGGAACTTTACCTAAGTAGTAGCACTCCCTAACACCTGAAAGCACATGCTGAGAGTTCCTTAAATGGCCCAAGGAATGAAATCAAATCATGGTTTTTGAGGCTCAGCTACAGTGGCAGGATTAATAGGGGTTAACTGCTGAATCATCTGTTATTGCTGAGGCTCTTTATTTCTTCTATCACAGGACATTTTCCTATCAGTAATTACCTATCAAAATGCTGTGAGGCAGCTGATATATAATCAAGATATTTAATAAAACAAGCCTTAAAAATTAAACGTTAAGAAAAAAAATGTGGTGTGTGAGCACGCTATAAACTATCCACTAAATCAAACATATGGCTTTGGAATACCAGGTAGTTTTTCTTTTTTATGGATGGACGCCTGGACCACTGTGTTGGACTATCTAATAGCTATCAGTCATCTCTACCACCCCCCACAGCCACAGCATAAGCTCAGCAGAGAGCCCGTCGCCAGTGTTGACTGCTCATGAACTGCTGAGACAGAACGTCAGCACTGATTCTGCCCCATCGATCAACTCACATAATTATCTCATTCTAGCAATAAAAGCACCTGATCGTAAAGCTAGCATGGATCACGTACTCTGCTCTGTGATCACTAGTAAGAGCACAAAGGAGTCCACCAGTAATTAAAGAGGACATGCTAAATAGAAATGTTCCAGCTTTTCTGAGAGATGGTGCTGCCATTAATTTCAAAATAAGTTTTTCTCTTCATTTAAATGGTATATTTTCTCAGTTCATTTGATATGTTTTCTGTGATTTGTTGAATTCAACTTTATTTACATGTTGTTCTGATTTACCAAATCCATCCATCCATCCGTTCTCTTCCACTTATCCTGTTCAGGGTTGTGGGGGGCGCTGGAGCCTATCCCAGCTGTCATAGGGCGAGAGGCAGGGTACACCTGTACAGGTCGCCAGCCCGTCGCAGGGCCAACACAGAGAGACAGACAACATCCACACTCACATTCACACCTATGGGCAATTTAGAGTGACAATTTACCAAATCAGTTTGATTTACCAAATCAAGATGATGATAATGATAATATGTCCCTTAGTCACTGAACAGATGTTTGGCCTCACTCTCAGCCTCACTGTTACTCAGTTTGTTTGCATGAATAATGCGTTACTGCCTTCAGTTTCCTCTAACGTCTTGGACCTTTGGAAACTTCTGCAAGGAAAATCTCTAATTTGAAATTTATATAGTTAACCTTGTAAGTAAGGATGTTTTTATGCTTAGCATAATTTCCTGCCACTTTAGGTACCCCTTCCTAGGACCACGTTTGACCCACATTTGTTTTGAGAGCCGCCTCAATTCTTCATGGAAGAAAAAGGTGCTGAAACCACTCCCCAAATATTTTGGTCCACACTAACATGATAGCATCACACAGCTGCTGCACATTTGTTGCTACACATCCATGAATCTCCCATTCCACCACGTCCCAAAGGTGCTCTGTTGGAATTAAGGTCTGGTGACTGTGCCAACCACGGAAGAGTACAGTGAACTCGGTGTTCAAGAAACCAGTTTGAGATGCTGTGAGTTTAGTGACATGGTGTTTTATCCTGCTGGAAGCAGCAATCAGAGGATGGGTACACTGACACAAGGCAGGATGGATCCATGCCTTCATGTTGCTTACACCAGATTGTGGCCCTGCCATCTAAACGTCACAGCAGAAATCGGGACTCACCAGGCCGGGCGACGATTTTCCGGCCTTCTTTTCCAATATTAGTGAGCCTGTGTGAACTGTAGCCTCAGCTTCCTGTTCTTAGCTCACAGGAGTGGCACCCGCTGTGTGCTCTTCTGCTTCTGCAGACCATCTGCTTTGTATGTATTCAAAGATGCTCTTCTGCATCTCTTGGTTGTAATGAGTATTTCTATGAGATACTGTTGCCTTCCTGTCAGCTCAAAACAGTTCATCTCTTACATCAACAAGGTGTTTTCACAGAGAAGTGCCACTCACTAGATAGTTTCTTATTTTTGGACCATTCTCTGTGAACCCTGAGATGGTTGTGTGGAAAAATCCCAGTAGATCAGCAGATTTTGAAATAATCCCTTCAAGATGACCTGCTGATGCTGAGTTTGAGCAGGTCATCTTGAGCATGTCTGAATGCCTAAATAACATTAAGTTGATGCCATTTACCTGATTTGAGATTTGTATTAATGAGCAGTTGAACAGGTGTACCTAATGAGGAGGCTGATGAGTGTGAGCATACTGTCTGCAGTTCAAGTGTAACTCTTACAGTGTTTTTATAAATGAGGCCTCCAGTTCCTTCACTTTAAATTCAGATGCTCTGTGGTGGGTTTTTCCTAAACTCTTGCACTGCTGGGACTTCAGTAGTATGACATCATTGTTTGGCAAGAGTGACTTGTCTTACCTAAGCTGTCCTTCTGTCTGACTTCCCTGCCAGACATGCACCATACACACAATGCAGCTTAATTGATGGCATTACTTAAAAGCTTTATTCCACTGAAGTTGGCATCCAGTTTAATATCTTAAGTGCCCCGGCCATCTCACAAACTCCCAGAGGTGCCATACCCAGAGATTCAGTTAATACAGGCTGATGGATGTCCTGGTGTGTGTGTGTTTGTGTGTGTGTGTGTTTGTGTGTGATTTGTGATCAAAAGCTGACATTGTTTTATGATGACACTTACCTTTGGTTCCAGACATCAAACATCTGAACTGGCTGCTTTCCAATCCAGTATCAAGCCTTCTGTGATGGTTGGGCAGATTTGGTTGCAGATTCATTCAAATTTTGATAAACACCTGCTATCAATACCCATTTTATACATTGTGCCATCCAGAGACCTGAACGCTGTAGCACCAAAGTTCCAGTAAGAGCCCATTTGAGGTGGTCTGAACTCTTTTCACTGAGACTTTTTCCACAATGGATTTTAGCTTGACATATAGAAACTTAAATAGGAAAATAATAATGACTAAAATACAAACTATACATTAGGAGAGGTGACGATAACAAAAATACCCATGTCATGTCATTTTAAACGTTATGTCAATAATAAAAATGTCTCACAGGCTTGGCTGTATTGGTCTGGGGGAATTGACCCTTTGTCGTACTGTCATCAGCTGATGAAACACTTGGGAAGCATCATGGGTGTTGTTACGAGATGAGCTTATTTTACCAACTTCTAGCAAACTCAAGCATGGCGGTGTTCACTCCAAGAAGGTCCTGGGTTTGAATCCAGGCTGAGGGCTTTCTTGCAGAGTTTGTGTGTTCTCCCCATGTCTCCATGGGTTCTCTGCTGGCACTTCCTCCCACAGAGCAAAGACAGGAACAGGGTTAGTGACTCTAATTTGCCCGTAGGTGTGAATGCGAGTGCTACCCTTCGCCCTGTGACGGCTGGGGTAGACTCCAGGCCTCCCATGAGAATAAGTGGAAGAACGTGGATGGAGAGCAAACTCAAATATTTCAGAGAAAGAAATAAGCAAAACAACTACACCCAGAACAAAATACAAATAAATAAAACCTGCTAGTTAACTGAGGTGTAACAATGGTGGACTATAACTGCAAAACCCCAAAACCATAATGAAACTGAAATTCTGTTTCATAATGAGACAATGCGAGTCACAAACAAATGAGACTCAGACACTAGGATAAGTCTATCAAAGAATATCATCCCATTAGTAATTATTATGGCGTGATTATATTTATTGACAAAAGTAGCCTAATCAGGAACAAGTTATGTTTTACAGTGTAACTAGATAATGCAGCTTTATACATTATAATATGTAAAATGATCAAGGCTATTTACAAAATCCAGGAGCATAGGAAGAGGATGGGAACTGGAACCAGAAGTGTTAAAGCGGTACTCTGATGTATGCAATGTGTCAGCAGCTGGGGTAAGAAAAGTGGCAGGTTAGACTGAGTGTTTTAAGCTGATTTTGGCACAAAGGTGATAAAAATTCATGAATCAGAAAAGATAATTTATAAAATCTGAAGATGATTAATCAATTACACCTATTTAATTACAACAGACATTCAAACAAGTTTATCCTCCTGATGTCCAGGGGACCCTGCAGTTCAACGTCAAGCAACAGATGGTCCAAAGTTGGTTGATGGAGTTCTGTGTAGTTAATCAGAACAAGAACCTCTACAGTAGCTTGCACCTGCTTTCAAGTCGTCCATGAAGGTTGAGAGCCCAAAACAAGGTAAAAGTACAGTAGAAATCACATAAGTTAGATTTAAATTCTTCAACATATCAAACAGTTTGGGGTCTAATATCAAATTTTCAGAAATATTATAATCTCGTGTTTTTGCTTGTAAGAGCGAGTTTGTAGTTTAAGCCTGACTACTGTGCTTGCCATGATGGTGGACTGAACTGATTCGCCCAGTGCAGCCAATCCAGATGTCACGTGACTGTCTCATCGACCTGTGACCTAGGGTGTCCTGGTGCCATGTGCCCTTATGGACATCCTTATGTTTGAACCCGGTGTTTGTTATGGACAAACCGTGGTTTGCACAGGAGTCCAATAACAAAACACATTCTGGTTCAGATCGGGCAGGCTGTTCTCAATCACGCCCCTCCAGGTCTCGATGACAGTGACACCTGTCATTGCCCATTCACGTGGGCTTCAGACAGCCTTGAACCAATTTTGGCAAACCGTCAGACCACTCAGGAGGGGAAAGCGGTGATCTGCTCACACAGTCTATAGTGTGGGTGTGGCGCTGCTGGTTTCAACTGAGGCTATAGTAGTTGGGTGGTGGAAGAAATACTTCAAGGACCTCCTTAATCCTAGTGACGCCTTCTGTAGTGGAGTCTCAGGGACGAGAGCAATGACTCACCCATCACTGGGGGTGAGGTGACTGAGGTCAACTCCTTGGTGGCAGGTCCCCAGGGGTGGATGAGATTCATCTTGAGTTCCTGAAGGCTCTGGATGTTGTAGGGCAGTCTTGGTTGACACACTTCTGCAACATTGTGTGGAGATATGGGGTGGTGCTATTGGACTGGCAGACCGGGATGGTGGTCCGCATTTTTAAGAAGGGAGATCGGAGGGTGTGCTCCAACTATCGGGGTATCACACTTCTCAGTCTCCCTTGGTGAGGTCTGTGGCGGTATGCTGGAAAGGAGGGTCCATCCAATAGTCGAAACTCGGATTCAAGAGGAACAATGCAACTTTGGTCCTGGTTGTGGAACGCTGGACCAGCTCTTTATCCTCTCGAGGACATTCGAGTGTATGTGGGAGTTTGCCCATCCACTCTACATGTATTTTGTGGACTTGGAGAAGGCATTCAACCACGTCCCTCGGGGTATCCACACTTTTTATCATGTATATTTATATATGAATTGTAACATTACTCACAAAGAGATGGTGGACCCCAGTAATCGTGCTCCATAACATTAGCAGCAGGCTTACATTGCATTGCTTCAATTTCCTGCACGTCTCTCTCTGCCATGGCAGCTTCAATGTTGGAACCCAGACGAGTACCTGCCCCCTCATATGGTGTCTGAAGGGTTTCGCTCCAACTCCCAAAATCATTCCACTCAAATCACAATGGCATGGACCCCTTTATGAGTCTAACTCGACTTCACATACTGTACTGGGTACTGGTAAGGAGACAATGACACAACAAAGTACTGACGAGGACGCAGAGCACATATACACAAGCGGTAACGAGGGGTGATAGAGAACAGGTGAACTGAATAACACTAACGAGACAAAGGGAAGCAAAACTGAACAGAATAAACGTGCAACAAGGGGCTGACAAAATAAAACAGGAAGTGAGTAAACACAGACTTGACACAACACAGGGAGGCAGGCACACAGTGAAACACAGGAAAGTGAAACTAAACACAAAACACGAGGCAAAGGACACAGACACACAGACACTGACCTGGAGGACACGGGGAATAAATAAGAATATGAAATATGAATGAACTATAACCAGGAACATAACTCAGACGTGCAAAACCCACAATCAGCTCTGACTCACACAGAGACAAAACCGAATCTGAAAGTCCCGAACAGAAAACAGGGGGTCAGGGACCTGGGACCATGAAGAGGTGCTGCTGAAGAGTGTGCAGCTGGGGGCGCTGCAGGTGGTGCTGCTAAAGTAGTATGCGATCCAGTTTTTGGTTTGTTCTTATCTTTATTTTTTGTTGTTTTCATGTGGTGAATGTTAAAATTTCTTGTGGTTCACTGATGGGTTTTTTTCATCTTAAAGTTCCACCACACACTCCTTCTCCCACAGTGATTTTTGGACTCAGTGGGGAGACAGGATTTTATTCAGTCACAGCTCAAATCGTCTGCAGGTGTAGCGAAGAACGACGGCGCTAATCAAGGTTGAAATCTCTTTTATCATCAACATACATGGATATATGATATATAAATATATCATGATGACAAAACAAAACACTGTTGGAAACAAAGGTCATTTCTGATTTTAAAGGACTGTACCCTCCTGGTCACATTTTAGTAGGAGGTGACTGGAACATGACTGCAGCTGAATGGGAGGATAGAAGCCCACCAAGCCACAGCACAGGCATAACATTATAGGAAGCTTTATGACTGACAAACATTTAACTGATACCTGGAGACCATTAAATCTGGGGTGAAAGTGTTCATGGTTTAGGCCTAACAGGGAGAGCAAATCAAACTGATTATTGGTTGGACAGTAAAGGCCTTGTTAGATATTGTGTACAGGCTAAAACATCCAAGCGCCTCTATCAGATCAATTCAATTCAATTCAATTCACTTTTATTTATATAGCGCCAAATCACAACAAACAGTCGCCTCAAGGCGCTATGTATTGTGGGTAAAGACCCTACAGTAACACAGAGAAAACCCAACAGTCAAAACGACCCCCTATGAGCAAGCACTTGGCGACGGTGGGAAGGAAAAACTCCCTTTTAACAGGAAGAAACCTCCAGCAGAACCAGGCTCAGGGAGGGGCAGTCATCTGCTGCGACCGGTTGGGGCTGAGTGGAGAGAGACAGGACAGAAGACATGCTGTGGAAGAGAGACAGAGATTAATAATAATGATTAAATACAGAGTGAAGTATAAACAAGTAAATAAAGGTGAATGAGAAGAAACAGTGCATTATGGGACCCCCCTCAGCAGCCTAGGCCTATAGCAGCATAACTAAGGGAGGGTTCAGGGTCACCTGATCCAGCCCTAACTATAAGCTTGATCAAAAAGGAAAGTTTTAAGCCTAATCTTGAAAATAGAGAGGGTGTCTGTCTCCTGAATCCAAGCTGGGAGCTGGTTCCACAGATGAGGGGCCTGAAAGCTGAAGGCTCTGCCTCCCATTCTACTTTGAAGTATCCTAGGAACCACAAGTAAGCCAGCAGTCTGAGAACGAAGTGCTCTATTGGGGTGATACGGTACTATGAGGTCTTTGAGATAAGATGGGGCCTGATTATTCAAGACCTTGTATGTTAGGAGAAGGATTTTAAATTCTATTCTAGATTTAACAGGGAGCCAATGAAGAGAAGCCAATATGGGAGAAATATGCTCTCTCTTTCTAGTCCCTGTCAGTACTCTAGCTGCAGCATTTTGGATCAGCTGAAGGCTTTTCAGGGAGTTTTTAGGACAGCCTGATAATAATGAATTACAGTAGTCCAGCCTAGAAGTAATAAATGCATGGATTAACTTTTCAGCGTCAGTCTGAGAAAGGATGTTTCTAATTTTATAAATATTGCGCAGATGTAAAAAAGCGGTCCTACATATCTGTTTAATATGTGCATTGAAGGACATATCCTGGTCAAAAATGACTCCAAGATTTCTCACAGTGTTACTGGAGGCCAAAGTAATGCCATCCAGAGTAAGTATCTGGTTTGACACTGTGCTTCTAAGATTTGTGGGGCCGAGTACAAGAACTTCAGTTTTATCTGAATTTAGTAGCAGGAAATTAGAGGTCATCCAGGCCTTTATGTCTTTAAGACATTCCTGCAGTTTAACTAACTGATGTGTCTCATCTGGCTTCATGGATAGATAAAGCTGAGTATCATCTGCATAACAATGGAAATTGATGCAATGCTTTCTAATAATACTGCCTAAGGGAAGCATGTACAATGTAAATAAAATTGGACCTAGCACAGAACCCTGTGGGACTCCATAATTAACCTTAGTGTGTGAAGACGACTCCCCATTTACATGAACAAATTGGAGTCTATTTGATAAATATGATTCAAACCACTGCAGTGCAGTACCTTTAATACCTATGGCATGCTCTAATCTCTGTAATAAAATGTTATGATCAACAGTATCAAAAGCTGCACTGAGGTCCAACAGGACAAGCACAGAGATGAGTCCACTGTCAGAGGCTGTAAGAAGATCATTTGTAACCTTCACTAATGCTGTTTCTGTACTGTGATGAATTCTGAAACCTGACTGAAACTCTTCAAATAAACCGTTCCTCTGCAGATGATCAGTTAGCTGTTTTACAACTACTCTTTCAAGGATTTTGGAGAGAAAAGGAAGGTTGGAGATTGGCCTATAATTAGCTAAGACAGCTGGGTCAAGTGATGGCTTTTTAAGTAGCGGTTTAATTACAGCCACCTTGAAGGCCTGTGGTACATAGCCACCTAATAAAGACAGGTTGATCATATTTAAGATTGAGGCATCAATAATTGGAAAGACTTCTTTGAACAGTCTAGTAGGAATGGGATCTAATAAACATGTTGATGGTTTGGAGGAAGTAACTATTGAAGTTAACTCCAAAAGATCAACTGGAGCCAAAGAGTCTAAACAAATACCAGCAGTGCTGAAAGCAGCCGAACATGAAGATAAATCTTGGAGATGGTTTTGAATAATTTTTCCTCTAATGTCTAAAATTTTATTTGTAAAGAAATTCATGAAGTCATTACTAGTTAAAGTGAAAGGAATACTGGGCTCTACAGAGCTCTGACTCTTTGTCAGCCTGGCTACAGTGCTGAAAAGAAACCTGGGGTTGTTCTTATTTTCTTCAATTAATGATGAATAGTAAGATGTCCTAGCTTTATGGAGGGCTCTTTTATAGAGCAACAAACTCTTTTTCCAGGCTAAATGAGTATCTTCTACTTTAGTGAGACGCCATTCCCTCTCCAGCTTACGGGTTATCTGCTTTAAGCTGCGCGTTTGTGAATTATACCACGGAGTCAGGCACTTCTGATTTGAGGCTTTCCTTTTCAGAGGAGCCACAGTATCCAAAGTCGTACGCAGTGAGGATGTAAAACTATCGATGAGATAATCTACCTCACTGGGAGCAGAGTTTAGGTAGCTGCTCTGCACTGTGTTGGCACATGGCACTGAAGAGCATAATAATGAAGGAATTAGATCCTTAAACTTAGTTACAGCACTTTCAGCAAAGACTCCTACTGTAATAAAACTTATTCCCCACTGCTGTGTAATCCATTAAAGTAAATGTAAATGTTACTAAGAAATGATCAGACAGGAGGGGGCTTTCAGGGAATACTGTTAGGTCTTCAGTTTCTATGCCATATGTCAGGACAAGATCCAGAGTATGATTAAAGTGGTGGGTGGGCTCCTTTACATTTTGACAGAAGCCAATGAATCTAATAATAGATTAAATGCAGTGTTGAGGCTGTCATTTTCAGCATCTACATGGATGTTAAAATCACCCACTATAATGATTTTATCTGAACTGAGCACTAAATCAGATAAAAAGTCTGAGAAATGAGACAGAAACTCTGAGTAAGGACCAGGTGGACGATGAGATAATAACAAATAAAACAAGTTTTTGAATTTCCCAATTAGGGTGGGCAAGACCAAGAGTCAGGCTTTCAAAAGAATTAAAACTCTGTCTGGGTCTTTGATTAATCACTAAGCTGGAATTGAAGATTGCAGCTACGCCTCCTCCTCGACCTGTGCTTCGAGCATTCTGACAGTTAGTGTGACTCGGGGGTGTTGATTCATTTAAACTAACATATTCATCCTGCTGTAACCAGGTTTCTGTAAGGCACAATAAATCAATATGTTGATCAATTATTAAATCATTTACTAACAGGGACTTGGAAGAGAGAGACCTAATGTTTAATAATCCACATTTAATTGTTTTATTCTTTTGTGCAGTTGATGAAGCTATATTATTTATTGTTTTTGAATTTTTATGTTTAAACAGTTTTCTGCTGATTTTAGGTTTGTTTTTTGGTGGTCTGGGAGCAGGCACCGTCTCTATGGGGATGGGGTTTTGGGGGGATGGCAGGAGGAGAGAAGCTGCAGAGAGGCGTGTAAGACTGCAACTCTGCTTCCTGGTCTCAACCCTGGGTAGTCAGGTTTTAGGAGGGTTGATAAATTTGGCCAGATTCCTAGAAATGAGAGCTGCTCCATCCAAAGTGGGATGGATGCCGTCTCTCCTAACAAGACCAGGTTTTCCCCAGAAACTTTCCCAATTATCAATGAAGCCCACGTTGTTTTTTGGACACCACTCCGACAGCCAGCGATTCAAGGAGAACATGCGGCTAAACATGTCGCTGTTTTAGATTTGAATTAAAACCCACAGATAAGGAAGCCATAAATAAGAAATACTGGAAATTTAATGCCAGACTGTTTCAAAATGATAAGTAATGCAAAATGATAAAGGTATTATTAAAAGTATAAAAAATGAATCACTTGAAAATTATACTGGGAAATGTGAATTTATTAAGTTTAAGATTAGAGAATTTACCATAAAAATTAGAATATGAAGGCAGTTTGCTCAGAGAAACAAACCAGTGTTGTAGCAAAGCCAGGTTAAATGACCTAGAATAAACCAATTGTTGGATGATTTCTATCTGGAAAGAGCTCATGGTGCTTTAGAAGATCAAGAGGGAAGTGGACGGAGGCAGGGAAAAAAATCCTCTTACTTTATAGAAGAGCAGACAGAAATTCGATCAGCTGCTCAATGATATTAGAGAGATAAAGGAGTGCTTTGATTTTACTCTGAGCTGTAAGCTTCAAACCATTCTGTGAATGAAACTTTTTCAATTACAGAAGAATGTCCTGAACACTGATGAAACTTTTAGGAAACTATGTGAACCTGCTTTGAAAACTGAAGAATTAGATGCAGTTTCAATGAAGATCACTTTGATCCCAAAACCTGGCAAAGACAGAAGGATTTTAGATCATCTGAGACCAATCACGTTGCTACAAATTATACTCTGCTGATATTGCTGCTGGACTCCCTGCCTCACCTTTATCAGTGAGACAGGGTTTCTTAAAAAGGAGGATATTCATAACAATATTTGTATTAGACTCACTAGATTACAGTTATTTGATGCAAGAAAATGGGTTCCATTGGTCTTTAGATTTTTACACAAGCATTCGACTCAGTTGAAAACTTTGAAGTGCTTTAGTTTATTGCTACTTGCTAAATGAAATGTTGCATAATAAACAGCTCGGTAGGTCACGGCTACTGTAAAAGGCTTGAGAATGGAGGATGTATTCATCAAGGATGTGGCAGCTTGCCATTTCAGTTTGTAATGGTGGCAGAAATGTGATCCACTGAAAGGTTAAATGTGATGAAAGACAAATAATAATCAGTCAATTAGCAGACGACACAACTTTATTTCTGAAAAATGAAAATCAGATTCCTTTAGCAGTTAGCTGGTTTCTGAAAGCATCCAGTTTACAACTGAACTTAAATAAATGTTAAATATTCACAGTACATGAATTTCCTCAACAAACAATCTATAATAAAAGGTCAGAAGGAGGTAAAACATTTAGGCAGTGATATCTAAAGATAGAACAATAACTGACACTAAAATGCCCCAATAACAGAAAATGTAAAGTGATTTTAAACAAATGGCTGCACAGAGACATTACAATATCTGGAAGGCTGTTACTATCCAAAATGGAAAGTTTGTCCACACTATTCAGCTTTCTAATTTCCATCAGCAGGTCCGTCTCTGCTGGAAGTTAATTCATAGTCATGAACACCAAAGCAGCTGAAACTGATTCACCTGTGATCTGAGGATCCAGCGAACCACAGCCTCTGTACTTCCTGCTGTCGCATCATTTTCATGAACATGCAGTCATATCGAAGCCAAAAGATGCTCTCTGCAGAAAGTGTAGGCCTGGAAACCAGAGTGGCAGCAGCCTCAAGGATCACGTTAGGAGCAACATTGTCCCAGAAAGCCTGCCTCTCAGCAGCGATGGGATAAGAAGCAGGTCTCCAAGAGTTGGGGGCAACTCCACAATAACATACAGCATGTTTGCCACGTGAGGATGCATGGAAACGACAACAGAATGCAGAGCTCTAATAATGATTTAGTTTCACTGGTATCAACACGAAGACAACATCAACTGTTGAAGCTGAAAAAAGCTTTTTTCCTTTATATTCTCATTTTGATGATCATTGCTGTCTCTCTTTATATCGCCAATATGCTTTATCACACATCTGTTACACATGCTGATGTTCCACAGTCCGTCTAATATAGTGAATGAATGTGTGTGACGTGTTTATTCTTTGTGATCGGTCATGAACGCACGGAGAAAATACACAGGGGGAGGCAGGAAGTACTGTGCTGCACCGATAGGGGGCAGTGCTGCAGCAGTGCTGTCCCAGCAGGAGGATAGGCGCATCTTCAAATAAAGGTAAGAAACGTTTTTTATATTACTTAAAAAGAGAAATAACACCCCCCTCCCCAAAAAAAAGCTTGACGTTACATTAAATGTATTTTTTTGCCATCAATGTTAAACAGTATGGAGTTGATTAAAGCCTAATTAACCATTAGCATAATTAAAACTGAAATATAAGCTTCTATTTTGGGTTCATATATGTGAGCGTCCGACTGCAGATGAGTCAGTGCCTCACCGTCACAAACCCTTCATCTTTATGATGATGATGAGCCGGTGGTCCCGCTCCTGTTGTGTGTGTGTGGTGGGAGCCATCAGTGCTGTTTTTACCCTTTCAGCCCTCTGAATCTTTTTATGTAAAACACATGATTCGAGCTTTCTGCTCCATAAACCATCTCTCACTTCCACACCGAAGCAGCAATCAACCTAACACACAGGTCTTTGGACTGTGGGAGGAAGCTGGAATACCCGGAGGAACCCACCCAGACACAGGGAGAACATGCTGAGGACTGAAGCAGGAAGCTTCTTGCTGTGAGGCGACAGTGCTATTAACCCAAATATAATAAAATGTTTTTGTTTTATATAATGTTGAACTGTCCGAAGACTCTATGGGATCCTCTTTCACACCCAGTGAGATTTCCCACGATGAGCCTCGCCAACATTTTTAAAACATGTTGCTGGAATCAAACTTACAAAATACAATCTACAAATTTGGCAATTAGTTTCACAGCAGTTTTGCATCATTTTGTATCATGTGGACTCCAAACGGCCTGCCAATCACTGGAAGGTGTTTTTATTACATTTTCCATAAGGTCAGAACAAAAATGGCTCAGATGGCATTCACATCAATCAGCTGTGCTCTTTACAGCGTGCAGCATCCAGTCCTAACCTCACATCACTGGGACTCACTAACCTGGATTAAGCTTAAACTGAAGTTCAACATGTATTACATACATAATATCAACACATATTCAACAACACAGGACACCAAAGCATGGTGTCAGAACCTGATAACAGGTGTTGAAGGAGGAACAGGATCTCCGTGAGGTGTGGGCCACCGTGTGCTTTGGCATCGATTCTCCGAGTCTCCACACGGAGAGATGGAGCATCATTCTTCTGAAAGAGTCCCTCATGGTGTTTGGATGATGCAGTGCACAGCACTGTCCAACATCTCCCAGAGCTGTGCATCTGGGTTCAGAGCCTAGAGCCCATCATTCATGCATTCAGTGAGCGCTCGTGTCCTACGGCTGGAGCCACAGAGCCGCCTCCGGCCTGCACGACACCCACAGTGCCGCTCCTCACGTCTGAAGCAGAGTGGGTGCAGCCTCAGTGTGGCTGCTGCTGAGTGAGGACGTCTGATGGAGCTGGGTGCAGTACTTCAGCGGGATGTCCAGACCTATCACAGGACCGACCACGCTGAGCCACGACAACACGTAGTTCACTGGCCTGCACGCACACACACACACACACACACACACACACACACACACACACACACACGAAAAGAAAGTTTAACATATCAGGACGTAACAATGACCTGCATTAAGTCATCACTTATTATAAACTGAGCCAAACTGCAGAAGCAGCTTTAAATCCTGAGTACAGCCCATGATTCAGTAGCTTGTGGAACCTGCTTAAGCAGCAATCAAGTGAAGCAGTCCAGTGGCTTTTCTTTATGACATCAGTTGCTCACAGTGCTGCGGAGGACTTAAGGCCCACTCTTCATGCACGGCTCTCCTGAGGTCTCGCCACATCAGGCTGAGGTCAGGACTCTGCTGTACATCTGTCCTGCTGGTGACCCAGTTTGGGCCCAGCTTCAGCAGATGGTCTCACATGCGCCTCCAGAATACGGTGATATACTGCAGGTGCCCAGGTATGGGACTATTACTGTAGCTGAACTATTTGTGTGCGACTATCTCAATCTGCATGTGTGCGTTTTGATCTGTGTGTAATCAGATTTGTAAATAAACTATAGAAAAGTGGACTCACTGAGGCGGCTGATGCTGTGATTGGTGCTGTCTCAGTCTGGGACCACCATGGTTTGGTGATGTGGTGTTACAGCAGCGGCTGAAGAGTTTTTCACTAGTGTGCCTAAAGAGGATATCTTTACAGGCCCCTGAATCCGGCTGGGATTCAGACAGAAGCGTGCCCAGAACCCTGACAAACCTTACTGTGAACTGTGCTGGTACAGGGTTCTAGCCAGAGAACGTTCACAGCCCGGCGGCTCGGAGGACCAAGTGGGTCTCCCCGGAGGACCAAGTGGGTCTCCCCGGAGGACCAAGTGGGTCTCCCCGGAGGACCAAGTGGGTCTCCCCGGAGGACCAAGTGGGTCTCCCCGGAGGACCAAGTGGGTCTCCCCGGCTGTTCAGAGACCGCTTTTTAGTGCTAACAGCCATGCCCACTTGCTAACTGTGGTGATAGTGAACCGGTAAAATTTTCAGCCCGGTGCAGCGCCAGGTGATCAAACGGTGGCTGAAGTCAACTTTCCAGAGTGCCTCCAGCCTAATAAACATTGTAAATAATAAATAGTGATCCTACCTGTGCTTTTCCTGAGGGCCCTGCAGCACAGGCCTCAGGAACTCCTCCGTTCTGCAGGGGTGGAGCATAAAGAAGGGCTGGCCCAGCAGAGGATGTTCCTGGCACACAGACACAGCAGCTCAGTGCACTTTCAGAGGGAGAGAATGATGACGAAGCTGAGACCGCTCTTACCTGCTGAGTGATCATATTCAAAGGACTGTTCTGAAGGCGATGTTTGAAGCTTGGATGAACAGAACCCCACACCTCCTCTAAAGTCAGACTCCGCCCCTCTGACACACAAGGCAACACAAACATCTCAGAGCCATGGCTGAAGTCTGATCAGTGTACAGACTCACTGTGACAGTGCTGTGTCTATGCCACATGAATGTTCTGTGGTGAGCAGGAGCCTACCTGAGCTGTAGCCCATAAAGCCTCTGCTCAGGTTTGGATTTTAGCAACGTTCTGGGACCTCCAGGACAGCACCTGCAGCACTGTTACCCAGCATGTCCTGGTGTTTAAGTGTGCTAAACATGCTTTAATCAGCACCACCTTACTGATCTATTTCTGACTTTAGTTTTAGTCCTTTGACACCCTGATTCTGCTTAGTTGCTGTCACATCCAAGTTTAACCAATCAGCTCCACCCATGTGCCTGATTTAGACAAAAAAAAAGCTGAAAGCAGCTCGCGGGGAAAGTTCCTGCAGGCAAACAGCTAACATCGTGTTGGTGCTGAGTGGCAGTAAAAGAATACAATATCATCCCAGCAGCAGGATACTGAGGGGGGGGGGGTCCTGTGTAACTAACCCAGGGTGAAGGCTCTGAAATACAGCACAGGAGCACTGTAGCTGCAGGAGTACAG
This sequence comes from Pterophyllum scalare, assembly GCA_024447675.2. Classification (NCBI taxonomy): domain Eukaryota; kingdom Metazoa; phylum Chordata; class Actinopteri; order Cichliformes; family Cichlidae; genus Pterophyllum; species Pterophyllum scalare. Next base: position 229,808 of record JAMQGT020008036.1, read on the forward strand.
GACGTGGTACTCGTACTGAAGCACACGGCTGCTGCCTTCAGACGGCGTACAGACGGCGTCATCGTCTTCATCGCAGTCACCGGTGTTGGTGTCAGCATGGAAACAGGCAGCAGGAACAGGCTGGGGAGCAGGAGGCATGCAGTTCAGTAGAGGCACAGCTGGGAAATGAAGTGTGTTACAGCATTAAAGTTTCACCTGTCTGCTTCGCTCTCGCTGCGGTTCGAGGATGGAGTGGGTGGAAACACGGGACTCTGAGTCTGAAGCCGCTCCCTTCTGTTTCTGTGCTGGGCTTGAGTCAGCTATGACTGACCTGAGAACAGTCTTCTTGAGATAGCCCTCTTCTGACCCCTGAACCAAAAGCAGAAGTTCCCTTTAAGCACCTTCATCAGCCACACAGGTTGAGGCTGCTCCATGTGGAGTAGGAGAACCTCCTCACCTGGACTTGTTCCCAGCTCCAACCGTCTCTCAGCTGCTCCGACTGCTGCAGGAGGAGCTGACAGCAGCCGTGGAAATCCTTTTCATCCAGTGCACACCCGCTCATTTCTGCAGAGGACACACACACGCAGTATTATTTTAGATTTTTGTATTTACTCAATAGTCCTTGTTTGTTGTTCTAGTTTTCTCCGTCTGTGTACCCTGTCTCTTCTGCTCCACATGCAGGTAAATGCAGTCATAAGTCACACTATGCTGAAACGACATGAGTGCAAATAAACTGACAGAATGTAATCAACATTTTTTTCATTTATTTATTTCCTGTTGACATTTTTTGTAATAAACACCAATTCGGTAACTGTAGACCCGTCTTTGCCACATAATGTATAATCTTTACTGGAAAGCAGCAATTATTATTACAGACTATTTTCCTCTGAGCGCACAGGATCACGACCTCACTGATGCAAAGCATTATGGGACTGCAGTGCACACAAGTCCAAGTTGATAATATGAAGGCAGACGCTGCTCTGGAGTGTGAAACCCAGCAGCAGGGAAGAACTTAATGAAATGGGTCCGATTTTCATGCCTTCCAGCCAGGAAGCAGCACCGAGGAGCTGAGGTCAGGGAGCCAACAACGCGTGGCTTAACAACAGTCAGCACACAGTGGTGTGATCACAACATTGTCAGGCTGGTAAGGTCGAACACATTTAACTGCCTGCATGTCACAGGTTGCTGCTGCAGCGCAGCTTTGAAATGTGACAGGGAGCGCCCACACAGCGCCTGTTGGTGATAACAACATGGACTCTGGGTCCTGTGGGGAAATGCAACAACAGGTTGTGTCTGTTTGCAGCACTGCAAATCTAAATAAAGGATCACCTCCTCTTAAATGACAATTGTATCAAACCTTCTGCTGGTGTGTTTAAATCTAACGCTGTATTTAAGGACCATGTGAGCGGGCTGCAGAGTGAATATGTAACGGATGTAAAACTGCTTTAATCTTCAGTTTGTATCAGAAGCTCAAAAAGCAATATTTCATTTCCAGAAAATTCTGAAGTTTACAGGAACTCTGTGGACTGAGCGCAGTTAATGCAGCTCGAACCTACAGAGCGACTGATCATTCAAACACACTGAGAGCAGAGCAGCAGCTAACACAGGTTCACCCCAAATCGCTGCTGCGCAGGCTCTGGCTGTAAAAATGCAAGACGGCAGCCCCCATGAGGGGAAAGTCTGGCTTCAGTTCTGTAAAATGGGAGAAAGGGAAGCCTGCTTCACAAATTCTGAGAAAAATGCTTTCATGCAACTCACTGCTGATGGACGACGGAAGCTTTGGCCTCGGGGTTCTCTTCCGCATCATGTGACCACTGCCTCAATGACGTACGTACGTGTTCCTCATCCGGCCCGTGAGATGCGTATGTGCTGCCGCCATATTGAAGCGGGGTCGTGTACAGAGAATGCCAGACTTCTGTGCCGCAGTCGGCTGCGCTCACCAGAGGAACGGCAGCACCAAGCAGCAGGGGATCACTTTCCACAGGTGAGACGCATCACTGTTGGCGTGGCGTACGCAGGTGAGACGCATCACTGTTAGCGCGGGTCCGCAGGTGAGACGCTGTTAGAGCGTACTCCGCCGCCTCGTCATTCGGCGTCATTCACACGCTCAGGCACGCGACAGACGCATGCGCTGTGTGAGTGTACAGTCCTGACCGTAGGCATATATGGCGCCTGTGAGCGGCCCAAACTTTAATTTATTTTCCTAATTTTTCTTCATAAGCATGCAGAAAGTCGGTGTGACTGCAGCTGCATTCAAACGAGAACAATGACGTGCAGAGCCAAATAAAATAAAAGAATAAATAAATAATGAGAACGTATTGGAGATTGAGTTCAAATAAAACAGTCTGATATGCTAGAATATTATATATAAATATTATATAAGGTATATTTGATGCAGGTTCATGTATTTCACTGAGTGCTGTGTATCAGTGATAAGGAGAAGTGTCATACTGCAGGTGAAGGGCACTGATGTTCCTCGTCATATGAAGATGATCCTGACCAGCCTCCTTTCGAAGCTGTCCTCATCAGGAGGATCTGTCGGGTCTCTAAGCTGGACCATGCTCCAGTCTGTGGTGGGAGTTTTTGGAGTGAGACAGCTGTGGGAGTGAGAGGGGCGAGTCAGAGGAGTGAGACAGCTGCTGAGTTTCAGGGTCTCGGCCTCAGCAGCTGGATAAAAGCTGTGGATGAAACATTTCAGATCTTACAGCAGTTATTGAGATTATTATAGTTTTTGTCGCTGACCTTCCTTCTGGTCTCTCTTGAATCCTCATGAAAACACCTCAGCTCTTCCTGTTCCAGCTCTGCTGTTCTCTGCAGTTGGCTGATGTACCAACAACAGCATGCAGATTAGCACACAGACCGGCTGTACCACACACTCATACACTGCCTCCATCAAACACACTGCAAGTAGACCGAGTTGGTGCTACGCCCACTCAAGCAGAAACCGTGGCTGGTGTTGTATCAGTGCTGGTTTGCTAATGTGCTCATTCCTGCAGTGGTTTGCAGCTCCTTGGATGGTGGCACATGTCTTATGGGTTACGGAGGGACCTCTGCACACTGTTATCAGGCTGTCACAGCGGTAAGCCGATCTGATCCCAGTGGCAATGGATCCTCCACAGTCTGTGATTAGCAACACAGGCCTGAAATAATCGAAGAAAGTGGATACAAATGCATTAATTTTAATATTATAGCACCATACGGGGATAAGCTTACACCACCAGCACGCCTTTGACCACTTTTCTTTTGATGGTACCCACATGACTCTCAGGGTGGCTGTAGCTCAGGAGGTAGAGCAGGTCGCCTACCAATCAGAAGGTTGGCGGTTTGATTCCTGGCTGCTCCAGGCTGCCAAAGTATCCTTGGGCAAGATACTGAACTCAAGTTGTTCTCAGATGCAAGCGTTGGAGTGTGAATGTGTGTGAATGTTAGACAATAGCTTAGCTTAGTTACACATGGAAGTGCCTGTATGAATGGGTGTGAATGGGTAAATGTAAATGTGTTGTATAAGTGTTTGAGTAGAAAAGCACTGTATAAGAACTAGTCCAGTTACTGTCAGTCACAGGGTCACACTGCATGCAGGGATGTGACATTATAACAGGGCTGGGTATGTTTTCCCTTCCAAAAATATTAATTGTAATGTTGCTGAGTGTGTCTTTGGTGGTTCTCTGACAACTAAGGAGAGCCAGAGGAGGAAGGATGAGGGTGATGTTTTCCCCACAAACTACATTTAAATCAGACTCAGCTGAGATGTCCATGATTCATTCAAATCATCACACAATGAATAAACTATTTAAATGTGCAGAAAGTTTGAACCTGAGCAGAAACCATCTGAGACAGTAAAATCCAGAGTAGATGCTGAGCAGGGGACCCGTGCACAGTGACACAGCTCGTTTCCCCAAACCAGAGTCTGACATCAGGCAGCATGAAGGAAGCGTGCCGTGCCATCCCGCTCCGAGTGTTTTTGGGTGGTATGGAAGTCGAGTGGCCCTCAGTAAACACTTTGATGATGAGTTTATAGGCTCAGGTGATAATTCCAGATCTTTTAAGGGGAACATCAATTCTAAGAGCCAGAAAAGAGAATTCTGGATAAGCTGATTGGCTAACAGCTCATAGCCAATCACCGTGCAGCGTTCTCGAGTTCTCAGGTGGGTCCACCTTTTGCTCGCCACACCACAGTGGGGGGACTCACTAACCAGAGGGCTGCATCCATCTTTGGTGGTGTGTGTGATGCAGTTTCAGGTATGAGTGGCTGTGTGTGCTGAATCAGCGGTAATATCATTAAATGAGAGAAGCTGAGGATGGTTATTTAAAGTCTGATCGCCATGTTACCTGTTTAAAAGCACTGAAACTGCAGCAAAGGTGCATCACTGCTGAAGCTCGAAGGAAGCAGACCTTTGAGGGGTCAGAGCAGCAGGAAGTCTGCAGCATGATGTTTTCCTCACAGTCTGCTTTTCTCTGCAGGTTCCCAAAGGACAAAGTTAAAAGGCAGTTATGGAAAGAGGCGCTCAGGAGACGGGACTTTGAGCCCAGTGAGCGCTCTGTGGTCTGCAGCCGCCACTTCCAGGCGGAAGACTTCGACAGGACTGGACAGACGACCCGTATCAGGGAGGGGGCCATCCCATCAGTTTTTGGATTTACAAGGTCTCGTGGCGAGGTCAGTGACACTGGCAGGTGGTTTTTATGTAAAGAAAGTTTCAGAGAAGTGCTGATAAACTGAGAGAAATCTGCATTGATAAAAACTCTTTTGTATTTTGCAGGCAGCCTGTAGAGCCAGAAGAAGCAGGACCTCCCAAAAAGCTGCAGAAGAACCCCTGAAGGTCCAGGTTCATGTCACGACAGAGCCCACAGAGTCTGTGAGTGACACTTTCTGGGCTTACAGTAATGACACAGTAATGCTAAGCTTCATTCAGGTCTAATATTTTTTCAGGACCATCGGTATGCCCTAGACCCAGCTAACGTGAAAAAGCGGTTAAATGAGGCTCAGGCGGAGTTGGAGAAGTTACGCCGGAACTTAAGAAATGCAAAGGACCGAGAAAGGAGGCACAAGAAGACCGTGAAGAGCGTGCTGGAGGATCTGAAACACAAACACATGCTCTCAGAGGAGCTGCAGCAAAGACTTGGTGATATTCTGCTTGGCTGAACTCTTCACTGGCCTCAGATCAGATTTGATGGTGAAATTATGAAAACACAGTGGCCCCAACACCACACCACTTAGATCTTTCTGATTACAGTATTATATGTTGTAAATGTTAAATGTAATCCATAACATAACGGTTCAAAAACATAACAACAATCAGAGTGACGATTATTCAAACAAGCAGCAGATTCAGCCTGGAAGGCCTCAGACCTCACTGTGCTGTTTGTGCTTACAGCCACTAGGTGGCAGCAGACAGCACATCAGAACTGAGTAGAAACCCCATTGGAGTGCAGCAGAAGGTGAGCGGTAGCCCAGCTCACCATCACAACAACCGTGTGAGGTCAGAGCTGTGTGGGTTTCACGCAGACAGACATCTACCTCCCTCTGAGCTCCCTCTGGCCGGAGTCGCTGCCCTCCTGGGACCCACAGTGTGGCTTACAGTCAGTTTTCATCATTCCCTACATGAAGCACCGTGTGGGTCACACAAGCATAAGCTGATGGTGGAACAGCTCCACTCACTGGAGGCTCCACGTGACGGCCGTGACTCAGATCCTGAAGGTGGAGCCGTGTCTGATCCATGCTGCAGTACATGGCAAGGAAAACCGGAGACGTACGAATACTGGAGTGAGATTTGTGCTCAAAGAGGGGGGCCACCACACAGAGTACAGCGAGTACACGGAGTACACCATACCAGGATCAGTTAGTACTGTCACAGCCACAACATTCATTTCCCATTTAGAAGAAGGACTCAATGATCTGTGAACCATTAATGGGCCGTTTGAAAGTGATCAGTATTTTATGTGTGGCTGTTATTCATTCAGTTAGCTGTAACAGGACCCTCATTGGCTGATGCAGTAATCATAAAGCACAGTGTGAAAATGATGGAAACATTTTAAAGTTGTTGTCTAAGGTTTCATCTGGAGAGGCTGAGCATGGAGAGACACACACTGACCACGCGCTCGTCATTAAAGCAGCTGACCTGCCTGTGAAGTTTAATAAAGACAAATACATATTCTGTATTTCCCAACATTTATGAATGAATGCAGCCCCTGCTGCAAACACACTTCAGCCTGATTCTGTCCAACAATAAAGAGCAACGATGAAGAGTCCATTTTTCTCTCTCTGCTTCCTTCAGGTTCAGCGAGGTGCCGGCTGCTCACTGCTCCTGTCACTGATCAGCTCGCTATAATGTAACGACCTGCTGTTAAACCTTGGGCCTGGCAGTTACATGGCTGCCACCCACCTAAACATTGTTGCAGACCGAGTGCATCACCTGAGAACATGCCACCTGTGGCTCTCATAGGCCAATGGGACCTGCCACTGAGTGAATGAATCCCCAAAGACTGCTTTGTAAAATGACCAGCAGCATTAAAAGCATACCCGTGTGGAGGCTAGTAAGGCTTAAATTGAGACTATGGCTGCTTTGATTGACAGATGTGTCCACACAAGTAGCTGTAGGCTGATTGCTGCCTGCCAGGCCCTGGCTCCCCCCACTGTGTGCTGCTGCTCCTGCTTTAGAGCATTTTAATGGAGTTACCTGACAGATAATGTGGCGTGTTGTGAGGTACAGCCAGGGGTGAAAGTAGTTTTAAAGTCTTGCTGTTACGATATATATATATATATATATATTTATAATTACTATAGCCTGCCTGGATAAGGCAGAAATTAGAATCACTTGACACTGTGGAATATATTTTGTTGTTAAGGAACTGAGATGTTTGCACACACTGTACACTAACACACCTGATGACCACCTCCATCATTCTGCCTCTGTCCACTAATCCAAACCTCTGGAAAGAAAGAACCACCAGACCTTCTCAAACCTCAGTCCCTTTGGCAGCCACTGTGTTTTGGAGGTGAATGCGCTCTCATGTAGCGTAAATGAAATCTGGTCATAAGCAGTGTTTTCGAGCTGTGCTGTGTTGTTGAAATTGAGCAGAATAACATGAAACACAATTAGTTAATCTCTCTTTGCTTTTAATTGGGACATTTTGTAACAAGCAGACCGACATTAAACGTAGCGGGGAACGTTTTAACCTGTTAACTAGCTGAACCAAAATCACCTGAAAAAACTACGCCCTCTGGTTATTATCTCCCATTTTGACTGACACCTCATTCGGCCAATCATATTAAAAAATGGGTTTTCCAGAGCCAATAATAACCAGCGGGTGCCACGTAGCTTTTCGGTTGATTTTGTTGCAGCCAGTTACATGATTGGCTGAATGAGGTGTCACTCAAATAGGAGGGTCTAGCCTGTCATTTACAATGCACTACACCCGTCCCACTTACAGGACGTGGCTGTCCTTTGACGAAAGCCTGGATCTCTGGGGGAGAGAAGCTACAGAATTGAGGCTGCAGCCTAGCACGAACAGTTCAGAAACAGTTTGAAATGAGAAAAATTAACTCATTAACTGATTAAGTCGTGTTTTAGACTGCTTATTGCTAGCGGATCTATTCTGACCCAAAGTGCAGCCGTGACCAGTTCTGAATGAGGACTTCACAGCAGACAGCCGCTCCAACTCTTCCAGGTACTGCGTACCAGTGCAGAATGTTTTAGTGGTACGCAGTACCGGACCGTACCGGCTTACTTTCACCCCTGGGTACAGCCCATCCAAGAAGCCTCTGCTGCAGTTATGGCACATAAACTGCAGTATGTTGGTACAAATCTGTATCTATTTCTGTCTGTCTGGATGCAGCTTGCTAACCATGCTTGCTAGCATTAGCTGATAACTTAGCACTTCACCTTCTTGCCCGAATAGTCATTTATCAATAATGTCGAGGCTTCAAAAAGTGGACTCCAAAAACTAGTGTGTGGCATCACACCATCTTTTATATACAGTCTATGCAGGTGTGCCTGAACTGCTCGGGAACAGCTGACAGCATGACACCAAGACATGGACCTGCTCTGAGCCTCAGTGTCCAAACCCCTAAATTACAGGACCCAGAGGCTCTGCTGGTCTCTGATCTGACATCTCAGAGCAGCACAAACATGACCTATGCAGCATGAGGCATTGATTTTTAAGGCCTAATATTTTTAGGTAGTCTTGCAGACACAATATACTTCAAGTCTCTCCACGTGTTACCAATGGTGCGGAGGTCGTTGAGGTCCACTCCCAGGGGCTCAGCTTGTGTCTCGTGGCAGGTTGTTGAAATCTGCAGATCGTTTTACTTTCACTTTAGGATGAAGAATGTCGTGATGAGATCATGTGTTTCCTGGTCATAAACCAAAATTACTGAACATTAACAACCTGTCCTTTTCTTTAACCAGAGGCTTCGGTCGATCTGTCCACAGCACTTTGATGTCAGTGTTTGTGCACTGAGCCTTCCTGCAGCTCGTGAAGCAGACCTTTGACCTCTGAGTACTCACTCTCCAGATCAGACGTACTTCTGTTTGTCTGTAAAAGAAATCAGCTTTTCTACAGCTGTATAGTCTTCACTTCAAAATAAGCTCAGTTTATTTGTATAGCACCAACTCTGTTTGGACTGAGAATCTGAGGAGGAGCTGCTGCTCAGCAGAGAACACTGAAAAACAGGAGATGGCAAAAGAAGACATTTATTGAACTAATGCAAAAGGAACTAAACAGGTTTTTGTTCTCCCCCTCGATCAGGCAAAATCAAACAGTTTCCACATCAAAAACACGGTCGACGAAAGTCTGAAACAGTCGCTCAGTTCAGACACTGCTGTTAGAGGGTTTGCTCCCATCTTTTATAACACATAAACCTTTAGGCAGAAAAAACTGGAACCCAACACGTTGGCCTTTTAAAATCAAATATGTACATTTTCTTACAGCATTTACACGTGGAATGAAAAACAAAGCCAGTACCACTGTGGAACCTGCTGTCAAAGGAAGAGAAACACATCATGTAGACAAAGGGAGAATGGAGCGTGACGTTGCTGCTGCCCCATCGTTTGATTGATGCTGAGGGAGAAGCAGCAGGGTTTGCTGGGAACACATGGGGTGAATGGAGGGTCAGGAACATGCAAGCGGAGCCCGGAGCCCAGCCTCGGGACAGGGCTCCGGCCCTCCTCCCAGCTGGCTTCACTTCACGTCCACGTGTCTGATTTTGGATCAGAGGATGCAGTAAACATCACACAGTCTGTTCCTCCAGCAGCATCACTACCACTGACCAATCACATTACAGTGATGATGTCATAACTGAGCTGGGGGTGGAGTTGTTTCTCTTGGGTGCTGCTGTCTTCATGTCCCATCTGGCTTTGTTTTCTAAGTTGAGTGTGAGTATGGGGCGGAGCCTATTGTGACCCCCAGGACACTGCAGGCCTGTTATCAGACTCTGAACCATAAGGCAGCCCCTCCGCATGTCCTGCTTTACTGTGAAGCAGTTACAAAGGAGATCTACTGTCTTCACTGAGACCAGGAACACAGCAGAAGTTTTACTGAGCTCAGCAGTAAGCTGAGAAGAAGGTTCATTTTCTCACCCTTACAGTTTGGACACACTTCCTCATTGATGTGGATATGAGAGCATGTCCAAACCTTTGGTACCGTATGCAGTCGGACGGCTTTAACAGACTGGCTTCAATTTTCAAACCTGGAGGCTGCCTGCAGGTTTTATCATTTTTACCCAAACCATTATTATTACCTGCTAAAGCTGGTTGTGTACTGCTGCCTAATCCTCGACAAAGCACAACTTCAAAGTGAAGACACAGGATACGGGCCTGTGTGATCTTCCATCTGCTGTGCTGAGGCGGTTCCTCAGAGCACTAGTTTGGATCGTGTGAGAGGTACGACTAAAACAGCCAGAGGCCCAACATGCTGACAGCGTGTCTGTGACAGCCACGAGCACGATGTGATCAGGAGGCACGCCTGGACTCACTGCCTGCTGCAGGGGGCAGAGTGTTGGGATATGAAGCACAGCTAACTACATGTGTGTGTGTGGGGATTCAGCTTGAATCCATAGCTACACTGTGCAAGCATCTTTAGCCAGTAACAGTTACTGTGATCCCTCCTACAGCTCGCTCAGTGAACATGGGGCTGTGTGCTACATGCTGGCTGCTGGTCCTCTTTGAGAGTTTCCAGGATGGAAGGAAATGAGAGTAAAGTGTTGGCGTGAGAGCACAGCAGAGGCGCTGCAGCTGGAACGTGTGGAGACGAAGGTCTGCAGTTCAGCTGGCTTTGAATGGGAGAGCTTCTCTGAAAGCTCATTACTGTTACTCTTCTACAGGGGTTGGACAATGAAACTGAGACACCTGTCATTTTAGTGTGGGAGGTTTCATGGCTAAATTGGACCAGCCTGGTGGCCAATCTTCATTAATTGCACATTGCACCAGTAAGAGCAGAGTGTGAAGGTTCAATTAGCAGGGTAAGAGCACAGTTTTGCTCAAAATATTGCAATGCACACAACATTATGGGTGACATACCAGAGTTCAAAAGAGGACAAATTGTTGGTGCACGTCTTGCTGGCGCATCTGTGACCAAGACAGCAAGTCTTTGTGATGTATCAAGAGCCACGGTATCCAGGGTAATGTCAGCATACCACCAAGAAGGACCAACCACATCCAACAGGATTAACTGTGGACGCAAGAGGAAGCTGTCTGAAAGGGATGTTCGGGTGCTAACCCGGATTGTATCCAAAAAACATCAAACCACGGCTGCCCAAATCACGGCAGAATTAAATGTGCACCTCAACTCTCCTGTTTCCACCAAAACTGTCCGTCGGGAGCTCCACAGGGTCAATATACACGGCCGGGTTGCTATAGCCAAACCTTTGGTCACTCGTGCCGATGCCAAACGTCGGTTTCAATGGTGCAAGGAGCGCAAATCTTGGGCTGTGGACAATGTGAAACATGTATTGTTCTCTGATGAGTCCACCTTTACTGTTTTCCCCACATCCGGGAGAGTTACGGTGTGGAGAAGCCCCAAAGAAGCGTACCACCCAGACTGTTGCATGCCCAGAGTGAAGCATGGGGGTGGATCAGTGATGGTTTGGGCTGCCATATCATGGCATTCCCTTGGCCCAGTACTTGTGCTAGATGGGCGCGTCAATGCCAAGGACTACCGAACCATTCTGGAGGACCATGTGTATCCAATGGTTCAAACATTGTATCCTGAAGGCGGTGCCGTGTATCAGGATGACAATGCACCAATACACACAGCAAGACTGGTGAAAGATTGGTTTGGTGAACATGAAAGTGAAGTTCAACATCTCCCATGGCCTGCACAGTCACCAGATCTAATTATTATTGAGCCACTTTGGGGTGTTTTGGAGGAGCGAGTCAGGAAACGTTTTCCTCCACCAGCATCACGTCGTGACCTGGCCACTATCCTGCAAGAAGAATGGCTTAAAATCCCTCTGACCACTGTGCAGGACTTGTATATGTCATTCCCAAGATGAACTGACGCTGTATTGGCCACAAAAGGAGGCCCTACACCATACTAATAAATTATTGTGGTCTAAAACCAGGTGTTTCAGTTTCATTGTCCAACCCCTGTACATGTACGTGTCATTGCAAATGTGAACAAAATCACATTCAGTTATGACTGCACCTATTTCCCTATTCCTGCGTTAATGTGTGACAAAGGTGCCAGAGGAAGACAACAGGATCAAGTACAAAACCTTCAATGTTGGAAATATCTGGCCTTGGCAGCAGCTGTGTGTCCAGTAGGTGAAATGTTTCTTTTCATGCACATGCAGCTACACCTGCAGAGGGGTTCACACGCCCGTGTCCAGTGCAGAAGGTGCCTCTGATTTTAACACTGGTACAAAGGTTCTCAGACTGTTCTGAGGTAGTTTGAGCAGCTGGGTGTTGATCAGGTTTTGGTTGACTTTATAAAGAGTTGGACTAAAACGTGGCCCATCGCACCCCCTTTTCCCTATACACTTTAATGTTTAGTGTCAACTACAGCTGTTCCAGCTGTTTATGCTTCCATAAGACCAGGACCATGTGCAGTGTGCTGTGCAGGGCAGTGAAGTAAAGCCAGCAGGTTTGTTGGTCTCACCTTTGCAGACCTGTAGATGAGGTAAAGGGAGGTGGTGATGGGCCTGCTAACTGAGGCACTGCATTCACAATATATGGCTTCAGGCCTTCAGACATGTCAGTGACTTGCAGACAGGTAGGCAGATGTAAAGGGTGGAGGCTGAACTCAGTGATCATTATTAGGACACACACACACACACACACACAGACGTTCCTCCTGTGAGGTCTCGGAGTGATGGAGCATCCCTCTGTGATGCAGCAGCACTGCTGTGTGTGTGTGTCTGTGTGTGGTGCAGGGTGCAGTCAGCAGAAGCAACACTTAAGTCCCAGGTGGATTTGGAGAAAACACTTACACAGAGCATGATTCACCTTCTTACACTGCACTGTAATACAGTACACTTAATATTGCTTTGAGCACAGGTTTTTGTACCTGGTGATGCATGATGACTTCTGAAAGGAGAGTTTTGGTGTCCTGTAGCTTCACTGACCTTCAAGTTTCTGCTGTTTAAACCTTTGAACTGTGGGTAAGTGCACAGGTGTGACCTGAGGTTTGCTGTGTTTGGCTCCATGTCCCACTGACTGTGGACTGTGGGGATGTCACCCTGCATCAGAGTGCAGCCAGAAATTTCCTTCAGTAGCTTGGCAGAATGAATGTGTTCATTACCAGAATTACTGTCTGCCTGGGGATAGGCTCCTGTCCCCTGTGACCATAAGCTGCAGAAGTAGTTCCTACTATTAAATCTGGGCTCCTGGGCGCCGGTTTCGCTCCCTGGGTCAGCAGGTGTCCATGTGCCCTATGGCTAATGCAGCGGCCCAGGTTTGAGTCCAAGCTGTGGCCCTTTGCTGTGTGTCTTCCCCTGCTCTCTGCCTCTTTCCTGTCTCCGCACTATCAATTAGAATTTCAGATCAATTCGATAGAATTATCAAATAAACTGTGAAATATGATGACAGGCATGAGAGCAGTCCACCCCCCAAAACATCTGAGAGGCAGTGAAAGGAGGTATACGGGCACAGAGAGCTACACCCAGCCACATGCATGCTAGGGGAGTCGCTTTTGGGAAAATGTGGCAAAAAATAAAAGATGGAATCTCTCTGGCACAGCACTGGGCTTATGGAGTCATACTCCATCATTTGTGCTGAGCAAGCCAGCTCCTGTTATTTCTCCAGCCTTCAGACTGTACTTCACAGTTTGGATTACTGCATAGGTCTCCACCTTCATTCAAGATGACCTGGAGTCCAGCATGTCCCTCATCGTGCTGGAGCTAGACTCCACTGAGGGCAATGACAGAACTACAAAGGCCATCTTGCAGAGAGTTGGGTCTTTGCCTTACAGCTTCCTCTTTTTCATCTCTGGTGGGCCACATTGTTACAAATCATTCCTGCAATCATGGTGGAAGTTTAACTGGCTGAAATTTCAACTGCCAATCAGGTGCTGTGTTACAAATCATGCTGCTGGTTAACACTGCACTACTGTAACAACTACCATAAAGCGTAATTTATGGTCTGTCAGTTTGCATATGTATTTCCCTACGGATAAAACAGGGATAATACAGGGATAATACAGGGAGAGTGCTAATAGAAGAGTGGGGAGCAACAGTGGAGTTCAGCAGGAAGGGGAGAAGCACAAAGAAAGCAGTACAGTATGAAAAGCACTGTTTTCAGTGTTTTAACGCTGTGTCTCTTCCACTGTTAGAACTGTTTGTTACTCTTTCCACGGCTGCTGGACAGACCAAGAGTGGCCCCAGACTGGTAGTACCACATGCTTGGTATGCTTGAGTTTGAATGGCAGCGATCACATGAGCCTAAAATGAACCAAGTGCAAACAGTTCATTCAAACAGAGCTAAAACGCTCAGGTGTAAAAGAAGAAAGCAGTATTAGTGATCCAAAATAATCTCCCTATGCTCCGGTCACAGCAGATGGCTGCCCCTCCCCGAGCCTGGTTCTGCTGGAGGTTTCTTCCTGTTAAAAGGGAGTTTTTCCTTCCCACTGTCACCAAGTGCTTGCTCATAGGGGCCCATCTGATTGTTGGGTTTTTCTCTAGAATATGTATAATACTGTAGATTCTTTATCTTGGTGCTATATAAATAAAGCTGAACTGAATACTCCATTACCCTCTAACAAATGTCCTCTAAAGACTCTCACCACAAGACACCAAAACTCTACCATGAAATGTTGCGTTGGCTGACATGGCAGCTTAATGATAAATTTCATAAAGGCCAAACACGGCCCATCAGTGTAATGATATGATATACCCAGATAAATATGCTCAGAGATTACATTTGACACTATCCATTTCATGTTCCTGGTTCCTTCATCAACACACACTCCAAGGTCTTCATTCATTTGCCACCACGGGTACTTCCGTTTGTATTGATGACTTCAGCACTAATGCATGTGAGGTCATCAGTATATGCTTTAACAGTCACCTCCAGCAAATATGGGCTCACATCGCTGAGTTTTCTCTGACAGTTTAGTTGTCGGGTTTGCAGGGCGACCTTTCACAAGGTTTGTTTAACAGCAGCATCAACAGTGAGCACAGGCTGATCTTACAGTGCACATTTGGACTTGTCGCTGCAGGACAGCACAGACAGCGACTCCATTACACTGAACAATGCTAAGTTATGGTAACAACTGCTCTTTTTAAAGGATTGTCACTTTTTATTTGAAATTCATGTGCTGTTCAGCTGTAGGAACTAGCAGCAGGCGTTTCACGCCAGCAAGGCCCTTTAGCCGCGTTTCCATATGGAACGACTCAGCGTGGGTCGACTCGACTCGGCACAACTCGACTCGGTCGTGTTGTGTTTCCATTGCAATTGAGGACCACCACAGTGTGGGTGGAGTCGACATAGCAGCGAGGGCAGTAGTTGTATGCGGCTTAAAACACAACACAACAATGGATGAGACAGAGGCAAGCTAACAGCTAATGCCAGTTTAATATCATCATCATGCATAAGTCCCCGTACAGTGTTTTAATGGATGAAGGTTATCATTAAGTATAACCCTATACCCCCGAACATGTCATAATCGGCTCAAGTGTGCTTCGCCAGTTCTCAGACTTACTGCAACAATTACCGTAATAACACCACAGTAATCCCCTATGTTGTTGTGAAGTGCAGTTTCTCAGCTTTCAGGAACCGTCTGAATTTTTCCGATAGGACAAACGGTCCAGTTATTACGGTAATTCAGAGTTCCTTTGATCAGCTCCTCAGGCTCTGTGCTAACAGCTGTTCGGCTCGTGGGGGCAGGTAACGGTGCTTTTCGCCTCCAGTTTTTGCTGTCGGGTTTTAAAAATGGCACGCTGATTCTGGCGAAGGAGTCGCTCTCATGACTCAACTGGTGACGACACTCCCTGGCCAATCAGTGGCATGCTGTTCTTCCGCGTCACATTTTCGGATTGCCTCGGATCAGCTTAGAACCCCGGCTGAGTGAGAATTTAAAAAAGGACCTGGTACCTGAAACCAGGTACTAATGGAAACAATTCCACACCGCACCGAGTCGAGTTAGGTCGTGCTGAGTAGATACTAATGGAAATGCAGCCATTGTGGAAACACTCGCTGTGTTACTGTCAGTAAACGAGGCTGCTGCTCTTTTCACCAAAGCAAACCAGAGTGTTGGTCTGAGCAGATCTGAGAAGCGATGCGGGGCAGAATTTAGCACTTTAAGCCATAGATATAAAAACTGTTTGCTGAACACTTCACAGAAGTGCTACCACAACAAGAGTCCCATCAGTCTTGAAGCTCCATGGGCTGCGTTCAGTGCAAATTCAGACAAATCGTGTGTAAACGGTTCAGACTGAGTTGAAGACTTTAAATCCACACACACTGACCACCGTTCTTCTATATTACGTATACATCTACTATGACTACTAGCGCCAAATAGTAAAGTTTCATTTTGATGCTGCCACAACACAGGGTCAAGGGTCAGGGTTTTCTTTAATTTGACATCTGCATGCATATTTTGGTCTCTGTTTCTTAGTGTCTGTGTGAGTGACTAGGGTATTAGCACTGAGCAGTTTCCTCTGAAGCCTGTAACAAACTATTCCTGTGCTAGCTGAAGACCATTAACCTGTTGATAGGTTCTGTTTATTCTTAACCAAAGAAGTTGGTGAGGAAACATGATATTCATCTACTTACTACTACTGTGACCGGCAGACTGTTTCCTACTGAGGCCCATGAAAGAGCAGGACTGATTTCAGCTGAGAGCAGAGACGTGGGCGATGATCAGAGGTGTCAAAGGCTACACTTGAAAGGAATGGCAGTCATACCGATGTCTGACAAGTCCAAATGTACTCTGTGAGAAAGCTCTTGAATGCTTTCTAGTGGGATGGCCACGTTAGGGGTCCTTGGACAAATGTAGTGCATTTTACTGTGGATACAGTGTCTACAGAGAAACCGTGAATTACCTGTCACTCCACAGTAACACTGTATTCTGTTCTTGGCGTTTTCCTTCTTCTAAACTTTGGAGGACTGCATTCCTTGTCTTCATCTCTTCAATAATCTCGAGACATTTGTCTGTTTTCTTACCTTGATTAGACCTGTCAGACCTTTCCTTCCATTCACTCCCTCAGCTACTCAGCTGAAAACATTTCAGTTCAGCCCTCAGACTACAGTCCTTCATCTGTGAGAAGTGTTCCCATCATCCAGAGGTCAGGACAGTTTGTCTTTAGCCTACAGTACCTCCAGTCCACTGCAGCAATAATTCTAAACATGGGACACTTTGTGTGTCTCTCTGGCCTGCTTAATGCTGTATAGCCATTTAATGACCCTTGCATTTCGCTCCACAGCTGAAATGCCATATGGCACACGCTCCCCTGCCTCCTCCTCTTCGTCCTCACCCTCATCCCCGTCTGAGAGACCATCGTTGGAAGATCGCCGAGAACGGTCACAGTCAGAGGAAATCATAGAAGCTGATCTGAAATTCAAGCTGACAATATCTGAGTTGGCCCGTGCAAAATTCTCCGGACCGACTGCCTCCAGCTCCTCGGGGTCAAGGCCGCAGTAGTTAAAAAAGCGTTCGACGTCAGCTCCAGCCCGGGCGTAACGGTCTGACAGGTCGGATTTGGATCTGTGCAGTGAGGAACGCCGAGCCACTGACGAACCAGGCTCCAGCTCCAGGTTGGGATCTGCAGACATATTTGAAGGGTCTCCAAGATTGCAAGGTAGTGACTGAGGGGTGGTGTTGTCACAAGGTGAGGGGGATGGGGTTGGACAAGGGGGAGGCAGTGACAAGGAAAGTGCTGGAGGTGGGAGGGAGGCAGCTTTGGGTTTTGGAGGGAGGGGTGGAGCTGAGGAGCTACTGGATCGGGCTGTGCGGAGTGGCTTGCCGTTGCACAGTCGCAGGAGGTCAGAAGATGAGTGGGAAGTAAGCAGAGGTGGCAGTGGGGAGCGGGAACGGTCCATAACTCGTTCTTCACCTCCTCTCTCATCCAGAACTCGTCTGCTAAGGTTCAGGTTTCCTCCCTGCTGTGGACTGCGACGCCCCCCGCTGTTGATCGGGGGGACCTTCAGTGAATGGGAGAAGGATCGGAGGGAGTGAGAGGTGCTGGGACTGGGAGCTGAGTCGGGTGGTTGTTCATTAAGAGTCATTGTAGAGCGATAGGTTAACGGCATCCTAGGAGCAGAAAACAGAAAGCTGAATCCACAGAGTCCACCACAAACACACAAAACAGCCACGACTAGTCTTTGGATGATGGATTATGAGAACCTCAGTCAAGATTTGATTTCTAACTGTTTTTATTCCTCTTTAGGCATGAAAAAAACAATGCAATTCAAATTTTGTTTATGAACCTATTTTTCATGGAGTTACAAACACGTCCACTCAGCAGTGTGTTTGACTTTGGTACCAGAGAAATATGTATTTAACAGAAAATGATATTAGAGCCACTGTCACTGCTGCCAGCAGTCCTCGTCCTGTTCATTACATTCAAATAAACTAACAAAAACAACCTCCCATGGCCGGCCAGTAGGTGGCAGCGTAAGGGATGATGCATCCACTGTGATATGCAGCTATAACAACAAACACAAAAGAGCAGCTTCTGAATAGGCGTGCGCTGCAGTGTCCACCCTGCACGAAGGGTTCAATCTGACTGCTGATAGTGTCCTTTTAGAAACACTAACCAACTGCCCAACTGGGACGATGGAAAACACGGGGCCAGATTTACTATTGATCTGTACCAGCACAAACCCCCCTTCATATGTTAAAAACCAGTGCTGGGATTTACTAAAGTGGTGCAGCGCCAACAAGCACACCCCCATGCACAGCTCTCTTAGTTGGGGTCTCTGAGGATCCCACCATGGCGTTTGCACTGCAGCACCTTGATTGGTTTCATTCTGTTGTAGATTTGTTGCTGTGTTTGGCATCATTCAGCCTCATTCACTAATATTTGCTTGCAGATTTCAGGGTTCTTGAAATGTGTGCGGCAGCCGGTTTTGTTCTTACAGCTGTGCACGTGTGAATCAGAATCAGTCGAGCCCAACGGGCTCGTGGCGTCTGCATGCTGTCTGCAGGCTACCATACCACCATTCCTCTCTATGAGGAAACTTGTTTACCTCCAGGTGAGGTGGAGAAAGAGGTGGTGATGTAAAAAGAAATCTGTAAAGCCGAGGGGAAAAGCAGGCCAGATTTTGACTGAGCCTGGAAAAATTAGTTCAGAGGAGGAAGAATAAAAGGCGCTCTGATGACTGAAGTGACGAGCAAAGCTCGGGCTGAAAGAACAGAGGGTCTGAGTATCATTCTGTCAGCACAACATGAGAAACTCACTGCAATGAGTCTCCATCATCCATGGAGCCGAGAAATCAGATTAGAAGACTCAGGCAAAGATGGAAGTCATGTTGAAGCTCGTCAAAGTCAACACCTTTTCATTTGCATACAGTACCAGTGTCCAAACCTTTGACTGGCGCTGTACAAATGAAGATTTACATCTTTTAAAATTTGATTCTGATTCTGAGCTAAGCTGTTCCAGCCTACAGGAGGGAGGTCTCCCACCTGGAGAACTAGTGCTGAGAGAACCATCTTCTGCTCAAAGTCAGCAGGACAAAGGAACTGATGGTGGACTTCAGCAGGAAGCAGCAGAGGGACTACCATCCACTTCTCATCAGTGGTGCTGAGGTGGAAAGAGTGGACACCTTCAAATACCTGGGAGTGATCATCTCACGGGACCTGCCCTGGACCCGTCACATTAACGTCACTGTGAAGAAGGCCAGACAGCATCTCTACCTCCTCAGGCGGCTGAGAGACTTCAAGCTCCCACTCAAGGTGCTCAGGAACTTTTACACCTGCACCATCGAGAGTATCACACATGGGAGCATCACCACCTGGATGGGAAACTGCACAAAGCAGGACCTCATGGTCCTAAAAGGGTGTTTCGTTCAGCTGAACGGACCATCAGAACCACCCTGCCCAACCTGCAGGACATTTACACCAAGCAGCAAAGGTTAAGGGCTGAAGATCCTAAGACAGCCCAGCCATCCTGGACACTCTTCTTCTTCTTCACCTTTTTATATGTTTTATCTTGTGTGCTGTGATGTGTGAATCACTGGCAGACACAAAATATTACTACTGCTACTACTAATGATGATAAATAATCACCATCATCAACACTGGCCAGACCTTCATCATTTGCTCGTACACATGGTCACTTCTAAGTCTGTTAGTAAAGTACAAACAATTCAGCGACAATCGTATTGATAAATAGCTGATTAGTGAATGAGGATCATGGTTGATGACACAGCCTCACATGTGACCCCATGCAGAGGAGTTCACGGTCCACTCAGTGAGTCCTGATCCCTCCATGCTGCTCTCCGTCTCTTTGGTCTTGTCTGTCCAAAGGACACTGGGCCTCATTTGCTAACAGTGCACTGATCATGTGTACAAACATTTCACATACGAGCCAGTTATGTATCAGTGTTTTTGGAGCTGAAGGTTTTTGTGCTTTATGGACAAATTTTGAAGTGACTGTGCACACAAACCACATGAAGGCCTGGCTCGATAAGAATAATTACATGTGGTCATTATTGATAGTTTTACAAAACACCATGAGCCACATGTTTCCCTTTTTCATTGCAGCGAGTTTGCCATCTCAGGCTAACAGACCCTCTTTGTGCTGTTTTCTTCTTTTTCATATCAAATGTGACATCCACACTCTGTCGGCAGTGAGTGAGAACCTCTGATACTCCGTCAGAGCCTCAGTGTGGTTTTGATCCTTTAACCCATCATCACTTTGGAAAGCTGTGTGCCTATTCCAGCTTCCTCTTTGGAAAGGCTTCAGTGGTGAGGTGGAGGCTGTGGCTCAGGGGGTAGTGTGGGTCTTCGACCAATCAGAGGGCTGAGGATTGATCCCCAGCTCCTACATTTCATGTGTCGAAACATCCTTGGGCAAGACAGTGAACATTCATCAGAGTGGAAGTGTGTGTGAGTGTGTGTGAGGATGTGTGAGTGTGTGAGTGTGTGAGAGAGTGACACTTGTAGAAAGTGCCCTGAGTGCTCAGTCAGTACTGTAAGCAGCAGTAAACGACTCCGTCTCCACTCTGTCTGCTGGAGGCATGTCCTTATAGAGGCGTGGCCATCTGCACACTGTATCAATGTTTCCACCTACATATTATTAAATGAGGCCCACTGTTCCAAACAAGCCACTCTCATTCACTTTTTTCTAACTGTGCTGTCATGAACGCTTTATTGATTTAACGTGTAACATGCTAACTGAGGCCTGCACAGCTTGAGATGTAGGTCTTGGTTTTCTGGCAGTCTGACCATGGGGGGCATTTGCTGGACTGCCTTCTCCTGGGAAGATTGTGTCTTTGTGCTAACACACACCTGAATGCTCCAGACCAGCAAACTTCTGATTTTATGGAGGTGCTCACATTTGCTGATGATCAATTAATGAAGTGCTTTTGCTTAGCCGTGCCTGGATGCTACTTAATCTCTTAACCCCATGAAAGTGTACTCAGTTTTTCACCGGACCACAACAAACCAAGACACAACACGTTAGACACAACCTATGCTAAGCATATGTATGTTCAGTGTAAGACGTGCCTCCACTTACAGAGACCTGTTTGGAATGGACACGTTTGAGCACAAAACACCACATAATTATTGCTTACTCATTTACACAAGAACATAAAAATATAGTCGTTTACCCGGATGGTGTCCAACTCCTGGCCATTCCCCCTGCTGACCTCATCAGCACAGCACTCTTAGCTCCACCTCCTAGTCCTTCAGATGCTCCTGACGAGGATGATGAGTTTAGCAGATTTTTTAGGATCTCCAGGTTTAAGTTCTCCCGTTTGATGCTGCCACAGCTTGTTG
Organism: Pterophyllum scalare; assembly: GCA_024447675.2. Taxonomy (NCBI): domain Eukaryota; kingdom Metazoa; phylum Chordata; class Actinopteri; order Cichliformes; family Cichlidae; genus Pterophyllum; species Pterophyllum scalare. The sequence goes on from JAMQGT020008036.1 coordinate 251,162, forward strand.
CACACATGTCTGATTTGGCGTTGTTATTGGATGCTTTGAAAGGTAACCCGCCTCCACTGCCTCCTCCACCAATCCCAGGGCCTCTCTTGGACAGTAGGGGGTGGCCAGCAGGAGGTTTAGCGAGCACAGGTGGTTTGATTGGCTCCTGCTTGGCATTGATGACCTCCTGGCTCTTGACATATTTGGCCTTGTCAGCTTCTAGTCTTTCAACAGCACTGAGGCGCTTAGGGTTTGGTTCCACCTGAGACACAGGTTAGAGAGAGAGATGGTGATGAATAAACACTTAAACGCTCTACATCCCTGCAGCCTGTCCTTTCATGTAGCACAAATCCAGTTTTGTTCTTCAATAACCCTGACCCTGACCCTAACCCTGACCCTGACCCTGCTCCTAGTCTGAGTGTCTGTGTTCATTTGCTCTGCAGCTGCAGATGATCTCTGAAGACACTAATCCCAGTGAGCTCATACAGGAAGGAACCGTTACACTGCTTAATGTTGGGATATTATATCCATACTTGATCCAAAATGTTATCGATTTATTTTCTCCTTTACGCTTGCATCACAGAGTTCGGACATTGAAGCCACTGACATTTCCCAGTTTTTACCAAAGTCCTTTGTGAAGCAAGTCTCACCTATTGAACGTGTTCTTTCTGCAACTCATAATCAAACATGTGGCTCCTTCTGCTGAGGAGAGAGGGGAGCAGCTGATGGTCTCATAGCCACATTAGCCGTCCATTAAGTTATAATTCAGCTCGATGAGAATGATAGCTATTGTTAACTCGTGATAGATAAAAATCACATCACAGTGGCCAACGTTTGAGTTCTTACAGTGATGTTAATGTGGTAGCTAGGCAGCAAACTCATCGGTCCTGCCCATGTGTAACCTCATAATTAATATATTACGTATCAAATATTTTCCTGGGTCTTGGTATTGAGCTTGAAATTCTAGTATCACGACCGCCCTACTTTGTAAGTCTTAATTCAGGAGGGACGCCTCTGCAAGCCACAGTGCCAGCCTCAGCTCTGACTCCAGGGAGCTTTAGGGTTAGGGTTAGCACAGAGTTTCACAGTACAGTCACACGTGTGACAGTCAGGTTTTTCTCATTTTGACTGGCTCCTGCACCTTCAGTCTATCAGTGGCTGTGTGGTTATTAAAACACAGTGTTACAGCCAGGAAAGGGTCTAATTTTCTGAATAAAAACCTCTGCACAGCTGCTGACCATGTGTCGCACACCAAGACATTAGAAAGATTTTCTTGCTAACAGTTAGCATGCAGATTATTAGAAACAAGGATGAATGTAAAACACTACCACTAAAATCTAAAATATTACAGAAAGAAATCAACACCATACTCTCTCTGAAATGGTCAGTAGTCTGTGGTTATAGGCAGGTGAGCCATTATACAGACAGGTGAGCAATTAGCCTCTTCACGATCGCGATCCAGGAATTCTGGTGGAAAACATTCATCTTCTTCTTAGGTAGGAGATGAAATACATATTACACTACAATATATAACTATAGAAGGTGATGTACACACTTGTGTATGTGGAGAGTGATGGGTTAATCCAGGGACTTCAGCTGAGGTACTGCTTAAGTATCACAGGACAGAGGGCGCCCTGCAAAGCTGAAGGATCAAACCTTTGCGGCTCATCTTCAGCAAACAAAAGCTGAAAGCAGGCCTTGATTGCTCCTCTCTGCTGGCTGCTTCACAGGATTTAGCTCTGTAGCAGTAAAATCAGCTGACAGATGAAGACATACTATCAGACTAGTCTGGTTATACTTATATTCTGGCCCTGGAATTTCTTGGGATGAGACAGAAATTCTGTTCAGTGATATTACCCAGCTGAAAATAAGGCACTTCCAGAAGTCAAAGCATTGTGGTATGACCTTTAACCTTTGATGCTTCAGTTGAGTACAGTACAGCGTAAGGCTGACACACACAGTACCTGTCTCCTGAAGTACTCAGGGCCCTTGTTGAGGATGCGGAGGGGTACAGTGGAGCTGAAGGGTGCTGCAGAGCCAGCAGCCTTGCTATCTGGCAGGGCTGGAGCCAATGTCTCTGTCGGCATGGCAACAAGGCGACTGGGGTGGCCTGCCGTGGTGGCAACGGGCGTGGGGGGGTTGACACAGGGTGGGGGCACCTGAGGACCCCCAAAGCATGAAGACACAAAATGTCGAAGAAAATGTCTAGAAAAAGATGAAGGCCCTGGCCCGTCTCATCGCCGGGGGGACCGAACCAAACTCTGGGCTGGGGGTGGGCGCGCTTACATACACGTGTGCACTGCCGGCATGGGAGGATCTCGGCCTGTTAGCAGCTCGTTGTACATGAACAGCTCAGAGGACCTGCCGTTTCGGGAGCGTGGATTTGTCAGGCACGATGGACAGGCAGGACAGTGAATGGCATGAGTGTGTTCAGGGCAGTGAGACATGGATGTGTGCTGCCACAGGGCCAAAGAAGAAGCAGAGGATGGTGGAGAACAATGTCCCGCTGCTGCCTCTCCTTCAGTTCATCACACCATCTGAAACAGGAAGAAAGACACAGTGAGATCCTGCACCAAGCACATACACAAATAAGCAGACATACATATGCATGCTTCAGCTCCAACTTTAGGGAACAGTATGAACTAATCCTTTCATTAGCAGCATTGTTGTTCACTGAGGTCTGAGCCAAAGTATTTCTGCGCTGCTTTTTGCACCTGTGGTCAAAATCAGTTCAGTTCATTTGAAACATTATTAAAGCACCTGTCTGTTCTGATGTGGCACTATAGAAATACAAATGAATTAAAATTGGGTGAAAGAGCTTCGTAGAGACACTCTAGAGCAGGGGTCTCAAACATGTTCCGGCCCCGCCCCCTACTTCGACTTGATGTCAAAATTATTAAACAATTTGACCGTTTAAGTTACTTTCACTTTCCCCTCCAATTAAGAGGAGTGGGTGAAATGTCATAAAAGTATGGTAACTGTATCATAATTTTGAGACCCCTGCTCTAGAGACAGTCCAGAATAATCTGTGCACGCTGAGGACAGGGCTGAAAACCAACACTGATCAAAGCCAGGAGCCAGGAAAAGCCTCATGACTTCACAGTGGAAGTCCCTGCAGGGTTCGTGGAGTTGCCTTCATCTAAACCACAAACTACATTCAGTCATTCAGACACACAAAGTGCGTCATTCTGGACACGTTATCAGTCGCACACAAACTGATGGACGCATCAGAGGCAGTTTAGGGTTCAACATCTTTGACGTGCTGTGAGCCATTCCCACTGTCAGCACGTTTAAACGCTGCTATCTGTGCACAACAGGAGTCACCTGAAAACCTGGGACGGCCCCATTGAGGCTAAATAGTACACGCAGGTGTTGGAGCAGCAACCAGAGGACATCTTCTCCAGGAACATTTGTTTATTTCAGAACATAAGGCCAGATTACACTTGACATATACACAGCTCAAAAGTATCAAAAAAGTATCAAGTATAGCATCAAGTATCAGTGTGTGTGTGTGTGTGGGGGGGGGGCTGTTGCTCAGTTTCAGCTGCTTTGGTGTTCACGAGATGAACAACAGGTGCACCAGAGGGGCACGAAGAAGAAGAAGAAACAGTCTTTAATGCGCCGCAAAGGGGAATTCAGGTGTAACAGGTATAACAGTTCACACCAAAGGTTCCTAAAGTGTTAAAAGCAATATATAAAAAAACAAGACTAAACAACAATAATAATAAATAATAATAATATACTGTACAAGAATATAACAGAAAACACTGTGCTGTGAGAAATAGGCATATCAGACTCACAATCCAAGGAATGAGCAATGGAGTCAGATCACTTCATAAATGTACACAATGTGCCTGAGTATTGAACTTTGTCACATTATTTACCACACAGTGTATTAGTGCAGAAAAACAGGTGTGCATTAACAGCAGAAATGTTATTCCAACATAAGTAAGAGCAGAGTAGATGATTATACAAACGCCAGCATGGATGTAAATATGTATATGATGTTATAGAGTCTTGCAGCTGCTGGGGGGAAGGATCTGCTGTAACGCTCCTTTGTGCATTTAGGATGCAGCAGTCTGTCACCGAAGGAGCCCTCCAGTTCAGTAAGAGCTTCATGCATGGGGTGGGAGACCTTGTCCATCAGTGATGTTATTTTGGTCAGGGTCCTTCTGTCTTCCACCACCGGCACTGGGTCGAGAGGACATCCTAGGACAGAGCTGACCTTCCTGATGAGCTTGTCTACCCGCTTCCTCTCAGCTGCAGGTCAGCTGCTGCTCCAACATACTCCAGCATAGAAGATGACTGATGCTACTACAGAGTCATAGAAGGTCTTCAGGAGCCCCCTGCACTCCAAAAGACCTCAGCCTTCTCAGCAGGTACAGTCTCCTCTGACCCTTCCTGTAATGTGCATCAGTGTTGAGTCCAGTCCAATTTATTGTTCAGGTGAACACCCAGGTCCACTACCAGCTCCTTAGTTTTAGCAGCGTTGATCAGGAGGTGGTTCCCCTGGCACCAGTCCACAAAGTCCTGAGTCCACTGTCTGCACTTTGAGTCTGTACCCCTCACCTATGATGGAGCCAACTATGGCAGAGTCATCAGAGAACTTCTGTAGATGGCAGTGTGGGGAGTTGATGGAGAAATCTGCAGTGTAATGGGTGAAGAGGAACAATGCCAGCACTGTTCCCTGTGGGGAACAATGAAACACCCCCCAAACAGGAATGGTTTTACAGGTGGAGGACACTCACATTTTTCCCCATCTCATCTTTTATTGACTGTTTTTTCATTAGTTCTGCATTTCCTAGGGTCAGTGTCACTGCTGGGAGCATGAGGCCATACCTGCATCCTACAGATGCTGCACAGGTAGTCCAACTCCACATCAGTATGTCACATCAATATGTGCCATTGGCAGAAGGTTTGCTGTGTCTCCCAGCACAGTCTCAGAGCATGGAGGAGATTCCAGGAGACAGGCAGTTATGCTAGGAGAGCTGGACAGGGCCGTAGAAGGTCCTTAACCCATCAGCAGGACCGGGATCTGCTCCTTTGTGCAGGAGGAACAGGATGAGCACTGTGTGGGAACTAATACCATTGACAGGTCCCCTCACTCACCTGCCGTAAATCCAACAGAACACCTCTGGGACATTATGCTTCAGTCCATCTGATGCTGCCAGGTTGCTCCTCAGACTGTCCAGGAGCTCAGTGATGTCCTGGTTCAGATCTGGGTGGAGATCCTCCAGGACACCATCTATTGTCTCATTAGAAGCCCCAACATTGTCAGGTATGCATACAAGCAGGTGGGGGCCACACAAACTACTGAGGACCATTTTGAGTTGCTGCAATGAAATTTCAGTAAAATGTTCCAGCTGCTGCATCATTTTGTTTCACTTTGATTTTCAGGGTGTCTTTGAATTCAGCCTCTGTAGGTTCATCATTTTTATTTCTATCAAACGATGTGCCATCTTTTCATTCCTAACACATTATCCAGTCCATACCAATGTAGATATCCAGCAGGATTTTTTTTCCTGTTGAGATCTGATGTGCTTTCAAAGTGTTCCTTTAATTTGTATATAGTATACGTATGTATATAGTGTTTTGATGTATATGTGTGTATATATACACTGCTCAAAAAAATAAAGAGAACACTTAAACAACACAATATAACTCCAAGTGAATCAAACTTCTGTGAAATCAAACTGTCCTCTTAGGAAGCAACACTGATTGACAATCAATTTCACATGCTGTTGTGCAAATGGAATAGACAACAGGTGGAAATTATTGGCAATTAGCAAGACACACTCAATAAAGGAGTGGTTCTGCAGGTGGGGACCACAGACCACTTCTCAGTACCTATGCTTTCTGGCTGATGTTTTGGTCACTTTTGAATGTTGGTGGTGCTTTCACACTCGTGGTAGCATGAGACGGACTCTACAACCCACACAAGTGGCTCAGGTAGTGCAGCTCATCCAGGATGGCACATCAATGCGAGCTGTGGCAAGAAGGTTTGCTGTGTCTGTCAGCGTAGTGTCCAGAGGCTGGAGGCGCTACCAGGAGACAGGCCAGTACACCAGGAGACGTGGAGGAGGCCGTAGGAGGGCAACAACCCAGCAGCAGGACCGCTACCTCCACCTTTGTGCAAGGAGGAACAGGAGGAGCACTGCCAGAGCCCTGCAAAATGACCTCCAGCAGGCCACAAATGTGCATGTGTCTGCACAAACGGTTAGAAACCGACTCCATGAGGATGGTATGAGGGCCCGACGTCCACAGATGGGGGTTGTGCTCACAGTCCAACACCGTGCAGGACGCTTGGCATTTGCCAGAGAACACCAGGATTGGCAAATTCGCCACTGGCGCCCTGTGCTCTTCACAGATGAAAGCAGGTTCACACTGAGCACATGTGACAGACGTGACAGAGTCTGGAGACGCCGTGGAGAGTGATCTGCTGCCTGCAGCATCCTTCAGCATGACCGGTTTGGCAGTGGGTCAGTAATGGTGTGGGGTGGCATTTCTTTTGAGGGCCGCACAGCCCTCCATGTGCTCGCCAGAGGTAGCATGACTGCCATTAGGTACCGAGATGAGATCCTCAGACCCCTTGTGAGACCATATGCTGGTGCAGTTGGCCCTGGGTTCCTCCTAATTGCAGGACAATGCTAGACCTCATGTGGCTGGAGTGTGTCAGCAGTTCCTGCAAGATAAAGGCATTGAAGCCCCTCTTCTGTGGAACCAGCTCCCAGCTTGGATTCAGGAGACAGACACCCTCTCTATTTTTAAGATTAGGCTTAAAACTTTCCTTTATGATCAAGCTTATAGTTAGGGCTGGATCAGGTGACCCTGAACCACCCCTTAGTTATGCTGCTATAGGCCTAGGCTGCTGGGTCCCATAATGCACTGTTTCTTCTCATTCACCTTTATTTACTTGTTTATACTTCACTCTGTATTTAATCATTATTATTAATCTCTGTCTCTCTTCCACAGCATGTCTTTTGTCCTGTCTCTCTCCCCTCAGCCCCAACCGGTCACAGCAGATGACTGCCCCTCCCTGAGCCTGGTTCTGCTGGAGGTTTCTTCCTGTTAAAAGGGAGATTTTCCTTCCCACTGTTGCCAAGTGCTTGCTCATAGGGGGTCATTTTGACTGTTGTTTTCTCTGTGTTATTGTAGGGTCTTTACCCACAATACAAAGCGCCTTGAGGCGACTGTTTGTTGTGATTTGGCGCTATATAAATAAATAAATTTGAAGAGGGTCCTCTCACCACTTGGCGCTTGGTCTTTAACATGGGATTCTTTCTTTCTGTTAAGTAACTTTGTTACCATCTTCAGATTCAGTAAAATGTTTTAAAATCAAAATCATCATGAGTATTTTACCTTTAAACTAAATAAATACAAAATGTTTTTAATCTTGTCTTTTGATTTTAGGAAAGTGTTGGACACCCAGGCATATCAGGTACAGTCCATCTGCAACAATATCAACCCTAGACTGTCTTCTTTTAAGTTCTATGTAAAAAATTTATATATATATATATATATATATATATATACACACACACACACACACACACACATACATCCCAAACTATAGTGAGCACCAGCTTCAAAACTATGAGGCATACAATTTATATGAGGTATGAAGATGGGGAACGGACAGTATTCTAACAGAAACCTTCACTGTGGATTCAGTGATCAGTATAAATAAATCTTGTGCACAGTATCATTTACATTAGATAAATATTAAATGCATTGTATATATAAAAAGTACAGTACAGCTGTTCTCCATTCTATTCTAAACAGCCTCCTATGATCTGAACTTTGATCAACACACACACACACACACACACACAGACACACATGCTTATCCATAGTCTGTCCTAATCTCAGAATTTGAAGCTGCTGATATTGGATTGAAAAATCTATATGGAATATTAATTATGAATATGAGCAGCTTCTAGTCTGTGTATTTACTCTTCTTCCTTAAAACTGTGTGAGTGTGTGTGTGCATGCTGGATGATTAAAATTTTAATATGCTAAATCCTAATCCATCCCCTGCAGAGATGGCTTACACACACACATGTGCATGCATACACGGCACAATGATAAACTGCTCTCCTCTACAAACAACATGAGTGTTTAATTTCATTAATAACAGTCTTCTCTGACCTCGTTTTCCTCGACAAAGATAAGACAGTGACGAGATGCAACTGTCTTCACTGAAAGGCAGCTGTGACTCCATCTCCATACTGTATTGTTGATGAACAAAAGCTAACTAAAACTACATTTCAAACTATAAGAAGATCTTTACATGATCTTTTTTTTTGGTAAACAGATAATTCAGTCACATTTCTCTTCCTGGTCATACTCAAGAAGTGATTGGTTGTGACATAAGTGGGGCAGTCCTGCCTTTAGAGGACCTTCACTGTTCCTTTAATTGTTGACACTTATTATGATATTGTGAATATGATTTGAGGTTTTAAGATTTTACCACTGCAAATCTGAAAAATGTCTTCATGCATCCTGCAGTGGTTCCATTAAGACTGTATCTGTGGCAGTGGACGGAGAATATGTGCATGTACCTGCAGTCATACACAGACACTCATGTTTGGTACTTTTGCCTCTGTACACGTTACAGTACAGCACTTGGTGTTGGATCTCACTGCAGTATCGTATCACTTCTTGTTCCAATGCACAGTGGTGTTTTTGTGTAGCCCAATGCTATATTGCAGTTCACTTATTGCGCCTTCACTCATGGATTTTTTAAATATATCTAACTCTGTTTCAAGGAGTTTTTGTGGGATACAGGTATTTCTGTAATGCCCCATAACTATGGTCATCACCTGGACGAAGAGATCAGAATAGAAGCAACAGCCGAGGGTGAAGATGCTGCACCACCTTCATCACCATCAGTCCTGCACAGCTACGTAATTCATCATCTTCATCATTCAAGTTGTAGTAAGGGAGTGGGGAAGGTTTATAGGAGTGTGGGAAGGGTTTATAAAGCCTTAAAAATTTATAAATAATAAAATAAATATATAACAAATAAAACTTTGTGGATTTTCATCTATCGATGAATAGCAAATATTAACCTTGACTAGTAATGGCTTCATGAATCTCTTCACAACTAAAATTAGAGAAACAATTCATAACCATCTCATGTCTGATATTTATTTAGACTCTTTCTCTCTAATTGATCTTTCTGTTAGCTACTTCCTCCATACCCCATTCCTACTAGACTGCACAAAGCAGTCCTACCATTAATTAATGCTTCAATCTTAAATATGATTAATCTATCCATATTAATGGGCTGCATGCCACAGGCCTATAAGGTGGCAGTAATTAGCCTATCCAAGGGTATACCTGTACAGGTCGGCAGCCTGTCGCAGGGCTAACACAGAGAGACAGACAACCATTCACACTCACATTCTCACCTATAGGCAATTTAGACCAGACCAAAACCATTTAGACCTGTTGACCATAATATTTTATTACAGAGGTTAGAGCATGCCATAGATATTAAAGGTACAGCACTGCAATGGTCTGAACCAGATTTATCTAATAGTCTCCAAATTGTTGATGTAAGATTGACTAAGATTAATTATGGAGTTCCACAGGGTTCTGTGCTTGGACTAATTTTATTTGTGCAATATTTCTAAAATTAGAAACATCCTTTCTCAGACTGATGCTGAAAAGTTAATCCATGCATTTATTACTTCTAGGCTGGACTACTGTAATTCATTATTATCAGGCTGTCCTTAAAGCTCCCTGAAAAGCCTTCAGCTGATCCAAAATGCTGCAGCTAGAGTACTGACAGGGACTAGAACGAGAGAGCAGATTTCTCCCATCTGATTATTGGGTTTTCTCTGGAATTGTTGTAGGGTCTTTACCTTACAAAGTAAAGCACCCTGAGGTGACTGTAGTTGTGATTTGGTGCTTTGTAAATAAAACTGAATTGAATGTTGCTCTGTGAGCTCAGTGTAGCAGGACATGAATTCTCCACCCGTTGGAAGTTCTGGTAGAGCTAAAGACAGTTGGCAACTACAGTCATAGATGATGGAGCTGGAGTATGTATAACTGTGGGAACGAGCCTGTCTGACAAAGGAGCAGAATGATATACAGGAGTACCACAACAGCAACCTGGCCAGAGAAGCAGCTGATAGGGAAACGTGAGATGGGAAGTACTAGTAGCTAGTAGGTAGTTAGCAGTGGCTGAACCTTCAACAGATGGGTGGATGGGTCGGTCAGTCATGTTTCACACTGTGATGAAGCTTCTGTGTTGGTGTGCAGGTCCTTTTTGTGCATTTTTGCTAACATTTTTATAATAAACTTTTAGTTTACTATAAACTTGACACACAACAGAGTTTGAGAAACAGGAAATAGAATGGGTGACAATAGGGGAGTTCTTGATATAATAAAAAGTGTCCCACTTCCACATTTGTAAATGTAGACTTCAGGGAGACCTTTGGGGTCTGTAATGTATTCTGTGATCTCACCACTAAACAGAGCCAGCTGCTTGCAATTGCTAACTCAGATAAGCAAACGTATCCTCAGGATGGATTTCACTTGGATTAGGAACACATGTCTGAGGAACACAGCATGCTACACAACAGCAGCTGTAACCTGTACCTTCAGATCCCAAAGAGAACTCGTAAAGCAATACTGCAGTGACTACATTTCTTTAGCCGTGAGAACAAAAATAAAAATCAGCTGACACACACTCCTTCTCTCATGATAGTCATGAGAGGGAGGGGGACTCATTCCTAGATGGCTGCAGGCCTGTTTTTACCAAAACACCTCACTTATCCATTTCTGAATTATAGGCTTTTCGATAGTGAGACAGGCCCTCAAGTACCAACACAGTTGGACTTCAATTGCTTGTTTAAACAGTAAGATTGATCCTCTTATTTTGAAATACTAGTACAGACTTTGTGTGTTTTTGGTACGTGTGTGTTCCCAGGTCGATGAGGTCTGCTCTTCCTTTACACTCTGCTGCAACAAACATAATGAGACAGTCTAATGTGAAAGCAGCATGAAAAAGGAAAACAATACCGTTTCACACATTCATCACATCAGCAGTCATAACAGACTAAGACTAAGATGAGACATAATTCTCCTCATTGGCTCCCTGTTAAATCTAGAGTAGAATTTAAAATCCTTCTCCTAACATACAAGGTCTTGAATAATCAGGCCCCATCTTATCTCAGAGACCTCATAGTACCGTATCACCCCAATAGAGCACTTCGTTCTCAGACTGCTGGCTTACTTGTGGTTCCTAGGATACTTTAAAGTAGAATGGGAGGCAGAGCCTTCAGCTTTCAGGCCCCTCATCTGTGGAACCAGCTCCCAGCTTGGATTCAGGAGACAGACACCCTCTCTATTTTTAAGATTAGGCTTAAAACTTTCCTTTATGATCAAGCTTATAGTTAGGGCTGGATCAGGCGACCCTGAACCACCCCTTAGTTATGCTGCTATAGGCCTAGGCTGCTGAGGGGGGGTCCCATAATGCACTGTTTCTTCTCATTCACCTTTATTTACTTGTTTATACTTCACTCTGTATTTAATCATTATTATTAATCTCTGTCTCTCTTCCACAGCATGTCTTTTGTCCTGTCTCTCTCCCCTAACAGCCAAGTGCTTGCTCATAGGGGGTCGTTTTGACTGTTGGGTTTTCTCTGTGTTATTGTAGGGTCTTTACCCACAATACAAAGCACCTTGAGGCGACTGTTTGTTGTGATTTGGCGCTATATAAATAAAATTGAACTGAATTGAATTGAACTGAATTGAATTGAATTGATAAAAAGAGTTGGCTGCTTTGTTGTAGAGTCACATGATGGGAATCACAGGAGGACCGATGAGACCCAATCAGGAAGTCAACACCAGCCCACCTGCCATTCACTTTGGAAGGTGTTTGGATTTTTCCATTAACCTAAGATTAACCTAAGTTTGAATGCAGATAAAAAGCCAAACACAAACACAAAGAGCTGTGTGTAAAAACATCCCTGCTTACAGTATGCACAGGCACGGCCTCATTATTTGTTCCTCAGCTCCCTCTCAGTGTCAGCATGGCTCACAAGAGCTGGTAAGGAAATGATGGTCTCTTACTGAGCTGGCATCACGAAACCATGTGCAGTGCCTTTACTACACCTCCCCTCTTTAATCTGTCTCTCATAGAGCCAAGGAAAAGAGCAAACACACACACACACACACACACTCTAGTGTTTTCTATTTCCGGTGTTAGCAGCACGGTGAGCAAAGCCAGCATGCTCTATATTCCTGCCTGTGTTCATCATTAAGCCCTCCTCAACAGTCTGATTTTTAATGACCTGGATGAGCACAAACACTGGTTTAAATGACCCAAACGCTGAACCTTTACCCACACACAGGTAGTGAGGAATAAAGCAATCAGCTTTTCTCTGAATGTTTGTAGTATTCTGCTTCTAGACCTCATCATTTGGTTACTGATGAAGATTTGTTTCATTAAAGGGAGTCAGTTACAGTATACCAGCCCCCTGGGACCGGCTCACCTGAAAGGAATGCTGCCATTACAGATGTGATGACTGGCACTCATTCTAGTAAAAACAGACGTGTCTTGTATGAATATGCATGAAATAAAACTTGAAGGCATATATATGATAAAGTGAGGTATGAATGTGTATAAGTGGGTTTGTGTATCTATGTTCGTGTTTTCTCTAAACACATGTACAGTTGTGGTCAGACGTTTACATCCACTCATCATGGGCATGAATGTCATTGTAAATTTAGTCTTTTAATGATTTTTCAAAATCTTTTCCAGGTTGGAATGATTGTACAGTATAACGGCTTTAGAAAATAGGAACTGGCTGCACAAGCTGGAATTAATTTTGAATTTTCTCTAAGGGTCAAATGTATACATACACGGCCAAATATATACATACATTTACTTAAATCTTTTAATAAGTGGTACTGAAGCTTCTACAGTATCTTTTAACTTGACACGGTCAAGGCCCGTTAACTTGTTGTTAGTGATCATAATTGACTACAACTCGTAGTTTCTCGTTGCCAGCGTAAAAAGGATTTATCTGACAGCACACAGCCCTTTTCCACTGACCTGGTGCCAAGTGCTCGAAACTCACTCGGTTCTTGACCAACAAATCTGTGTCATTCCAGCACCATAAGCTAGCTGGTCTTTAACCAACAATGTATAACGAAAGCGGCAGAAGGGCGCGACTCTACCGTCTCAGCATAAAGTTTTCTACTGCTGTTCCACTGCATGGTGTGTGTTACAGGAGTAAAGCGATGTGGTTTTCACAGCTGTGAATCAGGTTGGGCTCTAAGGCTGAACTTGCTGCTTTGTATCAGTTCAAATCACAGATAAAAGGACACAAAGTGCGTACTTGTCGTCTTGCTCTAATCTCTGTGCGTGTTTCCCTCTGTGCTGCACACAGATGCTGCAGTAGTTTGTTTGGACCCTAAAATGTGTTCACAGCACCAGAAAGGGGCGTGTTCTCCCACGTTGGTGGCCTTCAGCTTCCAGAAAAGGACCCGCCCACACTCATACGTAAAGGAGCAGTTCACAAAGTGCGGTGGAAACGCAGGCCCCTTCTTAAGGGGTTCGCCGGTTCCTGGCACCTTGCCAGTGGAAACGTGGTATCACTAGACTGACCAACAACCAGAACAATGGGAAAGTCCAAGGAACTCAGTGAAGATATGAGAACTGTAGATTTACACAAGTTAGGAAGGTCTCTTGGAGCTATTTCTAAACAACTGTAGATTCCAAGATCATCAGTTCAAACTGTGCTGTAAGTATAAGTTATTTGGATGTGTCATCACTTTGCTAAGATCTTGAAGAAGACCCAAATTGTTACTCTCAGATGAGAGGAAATTGGCTAGGATGTTCAGGAACAACCCAGGAACCACCAAGGTCAACCCTGCCATCAACTGGAAACTGGAAAGTGAGTGTTATATCACCTGAAAGGATGCCAAAAGAAAGAAGCCCCTGCTCCACAATTAACACATTCAAGCTTGACTGAAATTTGAGGCTGTCCACGTGGACAAAACAAATGCCTTCTTTTGGATGCTAGAAAAACGTTTCCTCTCACTCCACCCGACCTCACTGTCTCAGTAATGGCTCCGCCTCTTTGCGCTGCAGACAGACTGCACGTGAAACAGCTGCTGCTGTGTTTCTGTTGAAAACTGGAAGCTGCATGAGCTTAATGCTTTTTATTCACAAGCATCCTCCTAAATACGTTTCTACTGCAGGTCTGGTTTTAGTCGCTAATCAGGGATTAAAAATAAAAAACATTTTGACGGAGCCCCTCGGTACGGGGGGAGAGAGGGGGGCTTCCAGATCACTAGTGCTAATAGCAGCCCCCGCTAGCAAACTGGCTATAGGATCCTTTCTGGTGGCTACAGCTGAACTAAAGAAACAATAACAGCTGACAATCTCTGCACAGCGAGCACAACACACGCACGCACGCACACACATGCACACTCACAGCACAGAGCAGTGTGGGGGCGTGGGAAAACCAGTCAGCGATGATCCACTCATGTTAAAGGGTCGTTTTTTCCAAATCAAGTGCGCGTTCGACTGTAGCGAGATCACTCGTGCACAACTGCCCGTGCTCTGTGGTAGATTGCAAACTGCAGTGAAATGATACAGGCGCAAGCAGCGATAATAGCAGCAACCTAGCCGGGGCGGGGCACGCTCCTGTTTCCTAAATACAGTGACAGCAGAGTTCTGAAAATGAAGCGGTGAAGTCCTCAGCCTGGCACAAGAGCATCTCAGCGAGGCGCAACGCCTGGCGATCAACCGCTAGCTAGAACACTGCCTGAGTGCTGCAGAGTTTAAACGAAGCATCGAAGCAACAGATTTGCTTCGACGATTTTTATAATCGAATTATTCGAGTTACTCGAGGAACCGTTGCAGTCCTAGTGGGTAAATGAAAATATTTGAGGCTGTATGTGTAATTTTGACCCTGTGTGGGTTAGATAAAATCCAAAATAAATTCTAACTTGTGCACCTAATTCTGCTTTTTTAAAGTTATTAAAGATATTTGCTATACAATCAATCCACCCTGGAAAAAGAACAGTTAAAAAACAATCATTAAAACCCCCAAATTACTATGACATTCATGCCTATGACATGTGAATGGCCACTAACTACTAGGGTGTGACTAATACTCGAAAAAGTGTGCATAAATGGGAAATTAGGAAGGTTCACTTTCAAAGTAAAAGTTTTGCCTCAGAGTTGTAGCCAACATGTTTCAACAGGTGCAACTTTTACTTTGAAGGCAAAAGGTTTCATTTCAGGCTTTACCAGAGAGTCAGAGGAAACCACAGGTGACCGAACCAAAGCAGTAACAAGGAGCTTTTTCCTCTGCATGGCCAGGGGTCATCAGATGGTCGCCTCTAGACCTGTGGGACCTTCTTCACTTGATATTCAATTGTCACATGTCCAAAATGGCACACAAGTCTAGCATCATGTGGCTAGTGGCCACATTTCTGCAAAACCTCAGTAGTACTTCTGTGGAATAGGAGCCTTTGCTCACCTTGTGCATCAATGACTCTCGATGGAGCAACTAGTCGGCAGGCTATCCTAACTTGGACCACTTCTAGCCAGCACTAATCACTGCATACTGGGAACAGCCCATATTCAGATCATTACACTGCTTACTTGTTCTAATTCATACACATCAGCCTCAATAAGTGCTTGTTGACCCACTGCTAGTTAAAACTGAAAATCTGAACATCTAGTGTACAAACACTCAGAGCTAGGATGTACTGTAGGAGAGATTGCAGTGAACACTGCTCATTGGTTAAACACAAGCAGTAAGGCCTCTACAACGTGTACTGCATTCAGTCACGCTGTAAGCAGTAAGCAGGGCTGCCACTCAGTATTAGCAGCAGGGAGGGGGGTAGCTTATGGCTCATTCACTACAGCTACATATAGCCATATGATTACAATGTCAGTGATGCCACAACCTGGACAGCTGCTTTTAAAATTCTGAAATGGTGTTTAAAAACTGGATATTGGAAATGAATGACACTATTTTTATCAACAATGATACAACAACCAACGATTCTGGGCCCTCAGATTTAGTTTTCTTAATAAAATAAAGTTAATTTGGTAAGCTGCAGGATGCTCAAGCTGCATGTCTTTTATTTGGTCTCAGTCTAAAAACAAGTCTTTCTAAAATCAGTTTTAATTAATAAACAGAAACAACTTCATTAGAAAAATTCTTTTGTTTTACTTGTTTGGAGCAGTCGGCCTATTGGCTGTCAGAACTGGACACCTCCTTCTCTCTCCTCCAGCTGCTCCAGGTTATCAGCAGGCGTCACAGCTCCTAAAAGAGGGAACACGGAAAACAATCAAACATCATGTCTGAACATTACTGACCACATCTTCACATCGCTGGTGCTCCTTTTAGTCCAAACACTGATCCTCAACATAAAGTAAATCAGGAAGCCTGTTTTACTCCAAAATCAGGAAATGAAACCATTTAAGCACAGAGTAGACAATCCAGGGACAAACGCCAGAGACAGATGCAGCAACAAGTTGCAGATAGTGTTATAGACAGATCATGTCTGGCTATAGTGTTTCAGAGTGGGCAACCAGTCATCCATGGACCAAATCAGGACTTCGTCAGTATGTTGAAGTCTGATGAAGTGTTTATCAGTATGACGAAGTCCTGATTAGGGTGGCTGTAGCTCAGGAGGTCGAGCAGGTCACCTACTGACTGGAAGGTTAGTGGTTCGATGCCGGGCTGCGTGCCAAAGTATCCTTGGGCAAGGTGCTGAACCCCAAATTGCTCTCCAACACAAGCGTTGGCGTATGAATGTGTGCGAATGTTAGACAGTAAGCTTAGGCTAGTTTACATGACACTCTTTCAAAATGAAAACGGTGTCATTTTGATGTGTTTCGGCCTCCCGTTTACACGACAACGGAGTGAAAAGGATGCGTTTTGGAAACAGGGCCCAGAGTGGCGTGTTTCAGAAACGCTCTGGCCTGCGTTCTTGTGTAAACGGATGAATAGGGCGCATTTTGGAAATGGGGGCACGCGCACATGCGCAGGGTTTCCAGTGGAAACGATGTCGTTAGATTCATATGGAAGTGCTTGTATGAATGGGTGAATGCAAACCTGTTGTATAAGCACTTTGAGTGCTCAGAATAGAAAAGAACTAGTCCATTTATGACACACATGCTTCATGGAACCATTCCTGCTGTTTGTAACCAGGATTCTGACTGTTGTCATCTTCTGTGTGTACCACACAGTTCAGGTTCATGGTGGGACTGGAGCCCACCCGAGCTGTTAGATTGCAAGAGGCAGGATGCACCTCCTGGAAAGGTCACCACTCTGATGCAGGGCTGGCACAGAAAACTACTCACACTCACAGATACAGAGAGAACATGCAGGTTCCACGTAGCGGGCCACAGGTGACTATGCTAACCACTGCACCAAAGCTATTTTATCATTTCGTTAGCAGAGTAGGTGTCTCTTCTTTTCCATGCACACCCATCCAAGCTTTGCTACAGCCACAATCTGATCTGTTTTTGATACATTTGTCTGTTGGTTATTAACCACATTACAGCAAAACTATGGTCTGACTCATACCAAATTAACACGAAAGATGCCCAGTGATCCCAAGATCACCTGAGTACATTTCTGACATGATCGGGTTAAGGTCAAAGTAAAAAAGAAGAAAGAAAAAAAGCAATCATATCTCTCTCTAAACCTATCGGACTCATTAGTTATTGGGTACACAGTTGTGGAGGGCCACGAACTAGAGCCAAAACTGAATGCATCAGATTCTGGATTTGAATTCAACATGGGAAACTCCACTTAACTCTTTGGCCAAATGATTGGGATATGATCCGGATACACAAATATATGAAACAAATCGTCAATCCGCTCACTCAGTTCTCGTATTATTGCCCACTCAACAAATCCTGTATTTTTATTATGAGATAAAGCTATTACACAAAAACTGAAAATGACCATAAAATAAAAGTTTGAAATGAAACTTTTTAAACTCTCTGTAACGGTGTAAGTTAAAGGAGTTGTTGTGTCTCTGTAATGGTGTAAGTTAAAGGAGTTGTTGTGTCTCTGTAACGGTGTAAGTTAAAGGAGTTGTTGTGTCTCTGTAACGGTGTAAGTTAAAGGAGTTGTTGTGTCTCTGTAATGGTGTAAGTTAAAGGAGTTGTTGTGTCTCTGTAATGGTGTAAGTTAAAGGAGTTGTTGTGTCTCTGTAATGGTGTAAGTTAAAGGAGTTGTTGTGTCTCTGTAATGGTGTAAGTTAAAGGAGTTGTTGTGTCTCTGTAACGGTGTAAGTTAAAGGAGTTGTTGTGTCTCTGTAATGGTGTAAGTTAAAGGAGTTGTTGTGTCTCTGTAACGGTGTAAGTTAAAGGAGTTGTTGTGTCTCTGTAATGGTGTAAGTTAAAGGAGTTGTTGTGTCTCTGTAACGGTGTAAGTTAAAGGAGTTGTTGTGTCTCTGTAATGGTGTAAGTTAAAGGAGTTGTTGTGTCTCTGTAACGGTGTAAGTTAAAGGAGTTGTTGTGTCTCTGTAACGGTGTAAGTTAAAGGAGTTGTTGTGTCTTTGTAATGGTGTAAGTTAAAGGAGTTGTTGTGTCTCTGTAACGGTGTAAGTTAAAGGAGTTGTTGTGTCTCTGTAACGGTGTAAGTTAAAGGAGTTGTTGTGTCTCTGTAATGGTGTAAGTTAAAGGAGTTGTTGTGTCTCTGTAATGGTGTAAGTTAAAGGAGTTGTTGTGTCTCTGTAATGGTGTAAGTTAAAGGAGTTGTTGTGTCTCTGTAATGGTGTAAGTTAAAGGAGTTGTTGTGTCTTTGTAATGGTGTAAGTTAAAGGAGTTGTTGTGTCTTTGTAATGGTGTAAGTTAAAGGAGTTGTTGTGTCTCTGTAATGGTGTAAGTTAAAGGAGTTGTTGTGTCTCTGTAATGGTGTAAGTTAAAGGAGTTGTTGTGTCTGTAATGGTGTAAGTTAAAGGAGTTGTTGTGTCTTTGTAATGGTGTAAGTTAAAGGAGTTGTTGTGTCTTTGTAATGGTGTAAGTTAAAGGAGTTGTTGTGTCTCTGTAATGGTGTAAGTTAAAGGAGTTGTTGTGTCTCTGTAACGGTGTAAGTTAAAGGAGTTGTTGTGTCTGTAATGGTGTAAGTTAAAGGAGTTGTTGTGTCTCTGTAATGGTGTAAGTTAAAGGAGTTGTTGTGTCTCTGTAATGGTGTAAGTTAAAGGAGTTGTTGTGTCTCTGTAATGGTGTAAGTTAAAGGAGTTGTTGTGTCTCTGTAATGGTGTAAGTTAAAGGAGTTGTTGTGTCTCTGTAACGGTGTAAGTTAAAGGAGTTGTTGTGTCTCTGTAACGGTGTAAGTTAAAGGAGTTGTTGTGTCTCTGTAATGGTGTAAGTTAAAGGAGTTGTTGTGTCTCTGTAACGGTGTAAGTTAAAGGAGTTGTTGTGTCTCTGTAATGGTGTAAGTTAAAGGAGTTGTTGTGTCTCTGTAATGGTGTAAGTTAAAGGAGTTGTTGTGTCTCTGTAATGGTGTAAGTTAAAGGAGTTGTGTCTCTGTAACGGTGTAAGTTAAAGGAGTTGTTGTGTCTCTGTAATGGTGTAAGTTAAAGGAGTTGTGTCTCTGTAACGGTGTAAGTTAAAGGAGTTGTTGTGTCTCTGTAACGGTTTTGGTAGGTCGAATAAAGCTAGAAGGAACAGCTACAGTTTACGGTTACTGTCTGTTTTGACTTCCAGCTGTCACTTTAGTTTTTCCGGGTTCTAATCTACTTTAGTTACTAGCTCACATCATCTGGCCCTGTGCTGACTGGTTCTACGTCAGTGACTCATAATGGTGAGTTTCAGTGGTGTTCCGAGGTCCAGATGGTGACTCAGTGGGAGCTGGAGCCCCACCAAATAACCTGCTATCTCTACTATAGCCACACAGCAGCAGTGGTTCTGTCCCCATACATTCTTAAGGAGGAAACAGAAACAGAACAGCCACACCATTAAAGTCAGCAACACTTAATATTTGCCGCTCATCAGCAGCTTGTCAAAAGCTTTGTTAATTCTGCGGTGGCTGCACAGCAGCAGGATCTGTTTGACTGGCTTTTACGTATGACCATACCGTGTGCAATGGATCAGGGATGATTTGGGTTTTAAGAACTTACCCAAGGACACACTGACATGCAGGCTGGAGGAACAGGGGATCAAACTGCTGACCTTTTGATCAGCAGACAATCCACTCTACCTCCTGAGCCAAAAACAGTGAGGCTGCTTGAAAGAGGTGGATTTACCCACAGAGATAAAAAGGATATCCTGGTGACAGGCCAGCTTTGCCTTCATCACCGGAGCTGAGCGTATCAGAGCAGAAAACCAAACAGGCTTCTTATTGGAGCCCACAAAGCTTGAACATAAAGAGGTGGTCCCCAGGTCCCCCTGTCTAATAGTCATGATCGTTAATTCAATTTGATTTCATTTATATAAATCACAAACGGTCGCCTCAAGAATCCCCCAAAGAATCATTTTTAAGCAGTTCAGTAGCATGGCTGCTTGCTCAGCATATTCATTTGGTCACCATCTAATTGAATACACTGACAACAGAAAGAAAGAATCATGTAAACAAGAACTATTAAACAGAAAATCTAGAATTACTGAAACTGATGGGAGATCAGGGAGAAGCAGGCATGCTTACTTCTGATCTCACTAGTTTACCACAGAGGAAGGTTTCTGCTGTGCATGTGTGAACAGATAAAGTCACAACCATAAAGCATTGCTGTTGTTTTACTTAAAATCAATCAGTTACCAATATAGTGTAAAAGTATAAGGCAGAAACGTGAGGTGCCCATGCAGAAGCAGAGCTGTCACGCAGCGGCAGAACTTAGTGACGGAAGTCTGCTAAAAGCTACCTTAACTGAACAATGTGCAGCCCTGTTCTCAGAGAAGTTTTGATTTGATTTGGGAATAATGTCACAGAATATTCCATTCACAACAGTACAAATGCAACAGTATATCAATGCTGTACATCTCTGCTCTTCCTCTGTGTGCCTTGTTCTCTCTGCCCTAACAATTACAACACAGCTGTCAAAAACCACACACCTTCATGCCTTACAGAAACCATTTCCTGCTACCTCTGTAGGACTGTCACTCGTTGCCACTTCACTGCAGTGAACATACGTGCACCAACTGCAATTTTTCTTATTGATTCTGAATTCCATTTTTTTCTAAGGGTGATACAGATTTTTGTCAATTGATTATCTTTATAAGAACTATAACTGACTACATATACAAAGAAAAATCTCATTTTCTTCACTGCTGAATATTATGTTCATAATATAAGAACTGTGCTACGTTACAGGATTGCTGGCCTGTGGCCAGCTCTGCGCTCTGGTTTGCTGTTACTAAATTTCTCTGAAGGAATCAGTGACTCACGGGATGGTGCGAATGCCTTTTGTGGAAAAGAACAAACCCCAATAACAATGTATTCAGTTCTAAGGTGAAGGCATGTTTGAAGTTTGGTTTAGGTTAGACAAGTAGTGGCCAAGATAAAGCTTAGAGTAAGTCTACCCTTAGAAAAAGACTTACTAAGACTAAATCAGAGGAGTATTAGTATGAGCAGAACAGCCTTTGTTAACTCCCATCTAGCTCTTATAGTTAACAGGCAACTAAATGCTTCTTCAATACCACTAATGAGGACTTATTTGGTTTCCTTAGAGATAAGATGTGTTCTTGAGGAACTGTTCTCCAGGTTCCTGAAGGTCTTTCAGGGGTTTTCTTTGAACACTGGCTGCTTTTCCACTCATTTTCAGTCCTTGTCCATGTGCCAAAGTATCCTTGGGGAAGATGCTGAAACCCAAGTTGCCCTTGATGAATTCATTGGAGTGTGAGTGTGTGAATGTAAGGAAGTGCTTAATCATAGACACGGGTGCTGTGAATGTGTGTGTGACGGCTGAGACTTGTAGTAGAACGTCTGATGCCTTGAGTGCTGAACTTGAGTAGAAAGGCACTATTCAAGTACCAGTTCATTTACTATTTATCAGAGAACTAAACAGTGAAAACATATGATATGTCAGCATGGTAAGCAGTGTGTCCTTAATTAGTGCAGGACAAAAGAAGAAAAAATATCTAGGGCATATGAACAGTATTTGAAAGTCATGTCCCTAAGAAGCAGGGAAAAAACACAGCAAAGACCTGACACAGGACCTGAGAGCTGCACCTTCAGGTCATCTACCTATTGGTTGCTGAAGTCTCATCAGATATGGTCACAGTGAAAGGTGGCTGTCAGATATTTTTTTGACCATGCAATACCATCTATAAAGCTTCCGATTGGTGACGGCGTCAATTGTGAGCGTGACGTTGATCCTAAGCACATCGCCAGTGCAGTAAAAGCATGTCTGGATAGAAACGCACACGATGGAACGCTATCAGTCATGGATCGGCCTCCCCAGAGAAGGTCCTGACAGAGAACAGAACAAAAGGCAGCAACATCCAAAGAAGAGCTTTGAAGGTCCTGAAGACACTTAACTCTTTATTACCACGCCGGCGGGCCTGTGAACTTTAAAGTGCCACCATTTGCAGGCTTCAGAAGCAATTACTGTAATAACCATATGTTGGGTGTGAAGTCCAATTTCCCAGCTTTTGAATTTTTCCAAACTGTCACATAATTAGCAAACTGAGCTCTCCACTCTGGTGCTGTGTGCACTGGTTTACCAACCACCAAAATAAACAAGGAGTTTATCCAAGACTCTTCCAAATTTCTGACAGGAATTATGCCAGGATATGACAGTGTTTAATCCCAGGGGATTTTAATATTCACGTCTGCTGTTTAAATACACCACTGACTAATGAATTTTAAAATCTCATGGACTCTTAATCTTGTTCAGTCAGTTAAAGGCCCAACACATGAACATGGACATACTCTTGTGCTGTCTAGTGGCTCATTTGTTAACTTTTCTGTCACATGCCTGTCTCGACTAGGCTCCTGTAGTAGTCTTTATTCAGGTCTGTCACTGCCAGGAACCTGTGACTTTGTGATGAATAAAGCTTTATTTATACATCAACTCTGTGATGTGTTGATGCATGCAGTCACATTTACAAATAGTAAAGAAAATCACGTCGTAATATCCAGCCAAGTACAGAACACTCTCCGGAAGGCAGGAATATCATTACCCAAGTATACCACGAAGAGAAGAGAGACGATTTCACAAGAGCGAATAACAAGGGTTAACCACAATAGAAAGGCTAGTTCTCCAACAAAATCACATGGAACAGATGAAACTAAGATCAGTACATAGTTATTGAAGAAAAACAGCTCAGTTTGAAACATTTAACATGTAATTCATGATGAAGACACTATGCTGGAATGGGTGTGCATTGAAACCCATGAGTTTTGAACAAACATGGCAGAATGATGGCTTTAAGATCCTACCTACAGGTTTTCCAAATACTGTGATATGCTTTAGCTCTAGGCATGCACCATCCGATATTTAGGTCACATATCTGTCCCATCCTGACTAAAAAGCTGGATTGGTGACAGCAAGCTGATCTATGGGCAGTTTATTCAGTTCTCTGCATTTAGTAAATCACCCATCAGCACCAGTACACCAGCTGGTAGCAGGCAGCTAATACAACATGGAGGAAGGTAACAGCAAAGAGTGAGCGGTGTGTGGATGTATTTCACAGTTCTGCATTTGCCTCGGAGGGAACGGGTTATTGTTTTTGGTATGTTTGTTAACAAAATTGCAGCAAAGTAACCAGTCTGATTCGCACCAAATTGACACGAAAGATGGCCAGTGACCCCTTGCTTCAGAAAAAAAATCCCTATCTTTGGCCCTCTGGGGTCAACAGACGTGCCAGAGAGTCCAAATGACCTCGTGGATTTCAGATGACATAGCAGCCTCGGTGAGCGCAAACTTTAAACTATGCACCAGATTTGAAACTGTGTAATTAATAATTTCCAGTCATGCGTTTTCCTGTACATTGTTCTCGCAGCAGAGACAGACTGAAAGGTAAACGCTGGTATACAACAGGAGGGGGGACACACCTGGAAGTGTCAGGCCTGTGAGGGGCCACTCGGTCTTGTGGTGGACAGGAACTGTTTTTCGAGCTGTGTGTCAGAAGGCGGAGCAGGTCCTCTAGTAATAGCAAGGTTGGTGGTTCGATTGCTGGCCGCTCCAGTCTGCATGCCAAAGTATCCTTGGGCAAGATGCTGAACCATATGAATGTGCGTGAATGTTAGAAACCCTTTGAAGTAGAAAACAGTGCTTGCATAAATGCATGGGTGAATGCCATTTACCGTTCCTCTTATTGTGACACCTGACCGTTCTGTAAACAGTTGCACAAAAACACCTGAGGCATTGCCCTCACTTCAACACAGATAAGATGGCGGCGCGTGCACACGCTGCGGCTTCTCTCTCCCGGCGAAAATTGTGTTTGCATGTTTTTTGTCCTGTGAGTCACAATGTTCTTGTATGTCTTTGTCACGTTTATACGTTTTACAATGCGAGCATAGCCGTGAGCTCCTGCTTGACATCGGAAAAATCCACTTCTTTTGGAATTTGCAGTGAACTTAAAGACGTGCTATGTGACTGCAGCCTGCTCAGGAAGCCAGTATCATCACCGTCCCCTTCGTCTTCACCTCGCCCACAGTGGAAGCGGGGTAAGCACCGAGGTATACGAGCTAGGCCAGCAGCTAGCCCACACAGGTCAGCTATCCCATCCATGGTTTTGGCTAATGTACGCTCTTTGGACAACAAACTGGACTATATACGCCTGCTACGTTCAACACAGATAAATATGAGAGACTGCTGTGTTATTGTGTTTACGCAAACATGGCCTAACGACAACGTTCCGGACCATGCTATTCAGCTCGAGCGGCTGACATGCTACCGAGCGGACAGAGCCCTCATAGAGGGAGGTAAGACCCACGGCGGTGGGCTCTGTGTCCATATCAGTAATGCCTGGTGTCGTGGTGCTGCTGTGGTCTACAAACACCGTTCAGCGTTAGTGGAGCTTATGGTTATTAAAGGCCGACCATTCTATTTACCGAGGGAATTTACAGCTGTTACATTCCTCCAAACTCCAGCAACAAAAATGGAAGTGAGGCACTAAATGAGCTGTACCTACATATCAGTGAGCAGCAGACAGCCCACCCTGATGCTTTTCTCATCTTGGCTGGTGAAGAAATTATGAAAAAATATCTTTTTATCTGAGTTACTGCTGTGTGTGTCTGAGTTGCTGTTAAGGCTTTATGTTTGTGCGTATTCGTTTATCGAACAGGAATGAGACAAAAACAACGGAATAAGGAGTTCAATTATTACATTTAATTAAGCCATTTTCAAACAGCTTTTTTTACAGATTAATCTGGGCGAAATACCGCATGCCTCTGTCCAGTGTGAAGTATTCACACTTGTCTTTCTCAGTCAAAGTTTTCATATAGTCACAGCTTACCCTTACCTATGTTGGTTACATCATATACAAACAAGAATTGTGCAAAACAACAGCTGGGTGTCTGAATGACCTCAGAGCCTCCTGTTCTTATCGTTGTGTAGTCTTTCTCTGGAATCTGTTAGGGATAGAGACGACCCAAAAGGGCATCTTGGTCTTCTCGTGTCATTCAATCAATTATGTTTATTTCATAGTCTAAGGCATATTGTCTCAGGCAACTAAATGTAAACACATAGCATGAATATATCCCTTCACTGGTGATTTTAACCATGCAGATCCAAGGAGCGTGTTTCCAAAGACATACAAATACATAGACTTTCCAACAAGAGGAAACAATACACTGGACCAAGTTTCCACCACCATGAAAGGAGCCTACAAGGCCTTTCCCCTCCCCCACATTGGTGCCTCTGACCACATCAGTATTATGCTAATGCCAGCATACAGACCGCTGGTTAAAGTTACCCAACCAGTCAGCAAGCAGGAACGAGTGTGGCCGGACGGGTCTTCGGAAGCTTTTCAGGACTGTTTCAACACCACAGATTGGAATGTGTTCAAAGAAGCTGCTCCCAAAAACAACACCACAGAGCTCCCAGGGTACTCAGATACTGTCTGCTCATACGTCCAAGTGTATTGTGGGGTGGCTGTAGCTCAAGGAGAGTAGGTCACCCACTGATTGGAAGGTCGGTGGTTCGATTCCTGGCTACCCCAGGCTGCATGCCAATGTATCCTTGGGCAAGATACTTAACCCCAAGTTGCTCTCTGATGCAACCGTTGGAGTAAGTGTGTGAATGTTAGATAATAAAAGAACTTAGCTTAGTTAACCATGGAAGTGCTTGTGTGAATGGGTAAGTGTTTACCATACTGTAACTGATCAGAAGCCATGGCTCAGATATCTATAGGCTCCTGAGAGCCAGGAACTCTGCTTTCACAGCAGGAGACCAGGTGACCAAAGGCCAGCTCATTGCTTCAGTGACAGCAAGGACACACAAAGTCTGTGGCAGGGAATACAGACCATCACAGACTACAAGTCAGCTCCACAGACCTGTGAATGATTTCTTTGCTCGGTTTGAGGTACACCTGCACAGCTCATCCTCCCGGTGCTGACGCGTGAGGTGAGCATTCAGCAAGAATGTCTGGTCCTGACAACATACCCGGTCGACTGCAGAGGAACTTGCATCTTTAACATCTCGTTGAGTCAGGCCATCGTCCCCACCTGCTTCAAAGCTACCACCATCATCGCCCTCCTGCCTAAATGACTACTGTTCGGTCCCATCCCAATGAAGTACTTCGAACTGGCTACTCATGAAACACATCAAATCCATCCTTCCTGCCTCCCTGGACCCTTTCCAGTTTGCATATCGGCCTAATCAACCGACGACGGGATCTCCACTGCCCTCCACACGGACCTCACTTCTAGGCACTAAGGACTCTTATGTCAGAATGCTGTTCATTCGACACCATCATCCCCCAACAGCTCATTCTTAAACTGGACAGTCTGGGGCTGAACAGCTCACTGTGTAACTGGCTGTTGGACTTCCTGCCTGGGAGACCACAGGTAGTATGGGTCGGCAGTAACACATCCAGCACCATCACACTGAATAAAGGGGGCCCCCCAAGTATGGATATACCTGGCAATTAATTTAATAGTCAACTAAACAAGGGAAAAAAATTAGACCAACCAACTAGTCTAAAGCTAAGAAACACTCAGATATAAAATAAATTTTTTTGCCTGTTTAATGGACAATGTGACCATACTCGCAGTCTTCTGCGATGAGTCGCACTTTAAGTCTGTTTAACTGTACGGCACCGTGCACATTATACTCCAAACAACGAAGAATATGAAAAACGAATAAATTGCAACTTAAAAGTGTGGCGCATTGTGCCGCGCATTATCAACGATGCTCGTTGCTCTACAATTCACGACACACACAATACAAACACACATCCATCCATGTTCTTCCTCCTATCCGGGGTGGCATCAGTGGAGCCCAGACCTCCCTCTCGCCCAGCCTCCTCCTCCAGCTTACCCCTGATTCAGGCTTCAGCTACTACGACGTAAGTGGCCGATGTTGCTGCGTTTATACCTGTGCAGGTGCACTGGTGTGTTAATTACCTTTCGGTTGTGTCCCGGTGTTTTAAATGGGGTGTAGGCCGACAGAAACATAAAATGCTGGCACTGTTTTCCCTCCTGGGTCGTACCCTCAGTGTTTTTAAGGCACAAACACATTTGTCCCACTAGTTTTCTCGCTTCTTTGTACTAATGCAGGGAAGGAAGGGTGTTTCTTTGGAGGTGCGCTTACATTATGGCATTTTTTTATAACAATGTAAGGGCTGCAGCTCCATCTGGTGGCAGATGGCTGCATAACATTTAGGACAAACATTTACCAGCACTGGGTTTACTGAAACCTCAATAATTAGACTAACCGACTAGTACGTCTGGTACCGACTAGTAACAATAGCGACAACTAGTTGGCTAGTTGAGTAATCGCGCACATTCCTACCCCCAAGGATGTGTGCTGAGCCTCCTTTTGTTCACCCTGCTGACACACGACTGCACTCCATCATACAGCTCCAACTACTTCTTCAAGTTTCCGGATGATACGACTGTGGTGGGTCTCATCAGCAACAACGATGACACAGAATACAGGAATGAGGTGAGCTGCCTGGCCCTGTGGTGTGGACACAACAATCTCTCTCTGAAGGTGGAGAAGACAACATAGATTGTTGTGGACTTCAGGAAGATGCACACCCAGCATGCTCCTCTGACCATTAACGGCACAGAGTGAACAGCACCAAGTTCCTGGTAGTGCACGTCTCAGAGGACCTGTGCTGGAGCAAGAACCTAACATCACTGGCCAAAAAGGCTCACCAGTGCCTCCACTTTCTCCAGAAGCTGAGAAGAGCTGAAGCTCCAACCCCCATCATGCGCACCTTCTACAGGGGGTACCATCAAGAGCATCCTGACTAGCTGCATCACGGTGTGGTTTGGCACATGTGCCTCATCCTGCTGTAAGACCCTCCAGCACATCGTGAGAGCAGCCGAGACGATCGTCGGCACCTCTTTTCCCTCACTACAAGACCTACACAGTACCCGCCTCACTCACAAAGCCCTCTGCATGGTGATCCTACACATCCTCTACACAGCTTCTTCAGCCTGCTGCCATCAGGGAGGAGACTGCAGAGTCTCCGGCTCGAAGCAGCAGACTGAGGGACAGCTCCCTTCATCAGTCAGGATGCTTAACTCTCTGCCTGCTCTGCCCCCCCTCCCCCTCTTAACCCAGACGGGTTACTCACTCAGCTCACCTTCATGTGCCCATTCAAACTGCACTACTGTTTACATTTACACTGCCGTTATATTTACAGCACTGTTTATATTAGCATCAGCCTCAATACACTGCATATGTCACTTTACTGTATATCATTATCAGGGTCTCCATACATACACTCTGCACATTCACTTCATAGCATACATTGCTTTACTCAGATGTCAATGCCAGGACCTCTATACTTATATATATTTATACTGCTATATTTTTACAACTTAGGATAGTATCATGTTTTCTTATTTATTATGCTAATGTTTATTGATGTTTAGTGAAAGGTTTACTGTTTATAGTTATTGTTTATTGTTGCACCATGGGTCTGACAGTAACAGAAGTGAGATCCTGTGTATGTCCTGTACATACTGCAGGTTCAATAATAAAGCTGACTTTGATCTAATGTGAATAGCTGTACATAACTTTGTTTACTAAATTTGTTTAACGTTGAAATCAGCTAAAATGCCTGTCGAGGGCGTGACTTGTGCACAGCCCCACTTGTTGTTACAGCAGCTTTTCACTAAACAGAAATCTGTGGTTAAGTGAGCTGACACAACAGCACTTTTCCTGTCAGCTTACCTCTCACTGGCCTGCATGCTCTGTCTCATTTCACTTAGGGTCACATAGCATGATGCTGTCAACTTTATTACTATCAATTTCCAGACATATTTGTCAACAATAACTTTTGCATCCCACATGTATTACATAAAGTCTAAGCTTCTGCCCGGTGCTAATTGGTAATCGGCAAACCAAACAGGACTGCAACTGATAAGAGCAAGCAAGAACTGCAAAACAAATATGGATCAAATCCATTTTTTGAATCAGTTCAGATAGCAAGGTTAATTAATTTGATCATTTTCAGAATATATGCATCATTCTGTACACCACTGCAGGAAATCTACAGCCTAAAACACCTTCAGATGTGTGTGTGTGTGTGTGTGTGTGTGTGTGTGTGTGTGTGTGTGCGTGTGCGTGTAAACTGTCAAATGGATGACCCCTCTGTCACCTCCGTCCTCTCTATATCTTTTCCAGTTAAAGTTCTCTAATCTTATTACAGGCTTTCAGCTCTTCCAGGCAGAGCAAACGGCGTATAGTGTCTGTGTATGTGTGTAGTAGTATTATTACATTTTCATATAACTGAGATCCCCAGTGAGGCAGTGTGCAGTGAGATGGTCTTTTAATAAAGGAGAGAGAGGCAGAGAAGGAAAGAAAAACATACAAACTACATGAAAAGTGAATCAGAACCCTGCATTTCATCTTCTGGGAACCTGAACACAGCACAAAGAAAATATCTGAATGTCACACGGAACCAAAGAGTTGCTCATACCTACAACAAAAGCCCAAAGGATCTATGCCACTGATAATGCCATCTTCTGTAAGGGTAAATGTCAGGCGGGTTTCATTCACGAATACACTAAGGGCCATGGCGTTTGGAGTTTTCTATCTGTACAGCACCACAGTGTCAAATCAATACATTTTTAAAATAA
The DNA here is from genome assembly GCA_024447675.2 of Pterophyllum scalare. Lineage (NCBI taxonomy): Eukaryota > Metazoa > Chordata > Actinopteri > Cichliformes > Cichlidae > Pterophyllum > Pterophyllum scalare. Next base: position 281,341 of record JAMQGT020008036.1, read on the forward strand.
ATAGGAAAAAAAATAAGTTGTCTTTGGTGTTTGAGAATCTGCAAATAAAAAAGTTCAGTATGGAAGCATGCATGGTTAGTATAATGTTCTTTTGCCAAGAACCAGGCTCAGGGAGGGGCAGTCATCTGCTGAGACCGGTTGGGGCTGAGTGGAGAGAGACAGGACAAAAGACATGCTGTGGAAGAGAGGCAGAGATTAATAATAATGATTAAGTACAGAGTGAAGTATAAACAAGTAAATAAAGGTGAATGAGAAGAAACAGTGCATTATGGGACCCCCCCTCAGCAGCCTAGGCCTATAGCAGCACAACTAAGGGGTGGTTCAGGGTCACCTGATCCAGCCCTAACTATAAGCTTGATCAAAAAGGAAAGTTTTAAGCCTAATCTTAAAAATAGAGAGGGTGTCTGTCTCCTGAATCCAAGCTGGGAGCTGGTTCCACAGAAGAGGGGCCTGAAAGCTGAAGGCTCTGCCTCCCATTCTACTCTGAAGTATCCTAGGAACCACAAGTAAGCCAGCAGTCTGAGAACGAAGTGCTCTATTGGGGTGATATGGTACTATGAGGTCTTTGAGATAAGATGGGGCCTGATTATTCAAGACCTTGTATGTTAGGAGAAGGATTTTAAATTCTATTCTAGATTTAACAGGGAGCCAATGAAGAGAAGCCAATATGGGAGAAATCTGCTCTCTCTTTCTAGTCCCTGTCAGTACTCTAGCTGCAGCATTTTGGATCAGCTGAAGGCTTTTCAGGGAGCTTTTAGGACAGCCTGATAATAATGAATTACAGTAGTCCAGCCTAGAAGTAATAAATGCATGAATTAGCTTTTCAGCATCACTCTGAGAAAGGATGTTTCTAATTTTATAAATATTGCACAAATGCAAAAAAGTCGGTCCTACATATTTGTTTAATATGTGCATTGAAGGACATATCCTGGTCAAAAATGACTCCAAGATTTCTCACAGTGTTACTGGAGGCCAAAGTAATGCCATCCAGAGTAAGTATCTGGTTTGACACTGTGCTTCTAAGATTTGTGGGGCCGAGTACAAGAACTTCAGTTTTATCTCAATTTAGAAGCAGGAAATTAGAGTTCATCCAGGCCTTTATGTCTTTAAGACATTCCTGCAGTTAAACTAATTAATGTGTATCATCTGGCTTCATGGATAGATAAAGCTGGGTATCATCTGCATAACAATGAAAATTGATGCAACGCTTTCTAATAATACTGCCTAAGGGAAGCGTGTACAATGTAAATAAAATTGGACCTAGCACAGAACCCTGTGGAACTCCATAATTAACCTTAGTGTGTGAAGACGACTCCCCATTTACATGAACAAATTGGAGTCTATTAGATAAATATGATTCAAACCACTGCAGTGCAGTACCTTTAATACCTATGGCATGCTCTAATCTCTGTAATAAAATGTTATGATCAACAGTATCAAAAGCTGCACTGAGGTCCAACAGGACAAGCACAGAGATGAGTCCACTGTCAGAGGCTGTAAGAAGATCATTTGTAACCTTCAATAATGCTGTTTCTGTACTGTGATGAATTCTGAAACCTGACTGAAACTCTTCAAATAAACCGTTCCTCTGCAGATGATCAGTTAGCTGTTTTACAACTACTCTTTCAAGGATTTTGGAGAGAAAAGGAAGGTTGGAGATTGGCCTATAATTAGCTAAGACAGCTGGGTCAGTGATGGCTTTTTAAGTAGCGGTTTAATTACAGCCACCTTGAAGGCCTATGGTACATAGCCACCTAATAAAGACAGATTGATCATATTTAAGATTGAAGCATCAATAATTGGAAAGACTTCTTTGAACAGCCTAGTAGGAATGGGATCTAATAAACATGTTGATGGTTTGGAGGAAGTAACTATTGAAGTTAACTCCAAAAGATCAACTGGAGCCAAAGAGTCTAAACAAATACCAGCAGTGCTGAAAGCAGCCGAACATGAAGATAAATCTTGGAGATGGTTTTGAATAATTTTTTCTCTAATGTCTAAAATTTTATTTGTAAAGAAATCCATGAAGTCATTACTAGTTAAAGTGAAAGGAATACTCGGCTCTACAGAGCTCTGACTCTTTGTCAGCCTGGCTACAGTGCTGAAAACAAACCTGGGGTTGTTCTTATTTTCTTCAATTAATGATGAATAGTAAGATGTCCTAGCTTTATGGAGGGCTCTTTTATAGAGCGACAAACTCTTTTTCCAGGCTAAATGAGCATCTTCTACTTTAGTGAGACGCCATTCCCTCTCCAGCTTACGGGTTATCTGCTTTAAGCTGCGCGTTTGTGAATTATACCACGGAGTCAGGCACTTCTGATTTGAGGCTTTCCTTTTCAGAGGAGCCACAGTATCCAAAGTCGTACGCAGTGAGGATGTAAAACTATCGATGAGATAATCTACCTCACTGGGAGCAGAGTTTAGGTAGCTGCTCTGCACTGTGTTGGCACATGGCACTGAAGAGCATAATAATGAAGGAATTAGATCCTTAAACTTAGTTACAGCACTTTCACAAAGACTCCTACTGTAATAAAACTTATTCCCCACTGCTGTGTAATCCATTAAAGTAAATGTAAATGTTACTAAGAAATGATCAGACAGGAGGGGGCTTTCAGGGAATACTGTTAGGTCTTCAGTTTCTATGCCATATGTCAGGACAAGATCCAGAGTATGATTAAAGTGGTGGGTGGGCTCCTTTACATTTTGACAGAAGCCAATTGAATCTAATAATAGATTAAATGCAGTGTTGAGGCTGTCATTTTCAGCATCTACATGGATGTTAAAATCACCCACTATAATTATTGTATCTGAACTGAGCACTAAATCAGATAAAAAGTCTGAGAAATCAGACAGAAACTCTGAGTAAGGACCAGGTGGACGATAGATAATAACAAATAAAACAGGTTTTTGAATTTCCCAGTTAGGGTGGGCAAGACTAAGAGTCAGGCTTTCAAAAGAATTAAAACTCTGTCTGGGTCTCTGATTAATTACTAAGCTGGAATGGAAGATTGCTGCTATTCCTCCTCCTCGACCTGTGCTTCGAGCATTCTGACAGTTAGTGTGACTCGGGGGTGTTGATTCATTTAAACTCACAGATACATCCTGCTGTAACCAGGTTTCTGTAAGGCACAATAAATCAATATGTTGGTCAATTATTAAATTATTTACTAACAGGGACTTGGAAGAGAGAGACCTAATGTTTAATAATCCAAATTTAATTGTTCTATTCTTTGATGCAGTTGATGAAGCTATATTATTTATCGTTTTTTAATTTTATGCTTAAATAATTTTTTGTTTCATTATTAATCTCTGGCTCTCTTCCACAGCATGTCTTTTATCCTGTCTCTCTCCCTCAGCCCCAACCAGTCACAGCAGATGACTGCCCCTCCCTGAGCCTGGTTCTGCTGGAGGTTTTTTTCCTGTTAAAAGGGAATTTTTCCTCCCCACTGACGCCAAGTGCATGCTCATAGGGGGTTGTTTTGTTGAGTTTTCTGTGTAATTATTGTACGGTCTTTACCTTACAATATAAAGCACCTTGAGGTGACTATTTGTTGTGATTTGGTGCTATATAAATTAAACTGAATTGAATTGAAATTGTTCTTTGGAGGTGAGCAAAAGGAAGCAATCACCTGATTGATTCTTGAATATATATCAGGAGGAGTCTTAATCATGGCCTCAGTGTAGTCAGAGTGTGAAACAAGCAAAAGGAAGGATATAAAAGGAAAATAACAATGGTCCCAGGATTGAACCTTGTGGAATCCCACAGGTTAAAGAAGCAGTGAAACAGGAGAACCTGCACACCTTAACAGAGAATGTCCTTCCAGATAAATAGGACTAAAACTAGTCTAGCACTGAGCCAGAGACACCAGCCAAAATCTTAAGCCTATTAAGTATCATCAGATGCCATCATAATATCACTATGGACCTTTAAATTAGTAGTTTTTGTGGAGTGCTGGTTTTAAAAAAAATCTAATGTGCATCATAAGGATCTTAATTGAATTTCAACAACTTTTTTTATAATAATTTGCTAATAAATTTTGAAACAGTTCAGTAATTCCTGGTAGAACTGGCAACAAGATAAGGTTTTTTAATTAATGAATGACCTCAGCATGCTTAAAGTAGGAAGGAACACAACTTGCCTGAGTGAGGGCCAACGCTTGTAAGCGATCCAAACAGGACAGAGGGAGGAAGATGCTCTAACACGGATGTGTTTCATCTTATCCATTATACTAAGTCATTTAGTGTAATTGGAGAGAATGAGGTAAATGACTCAGAGTACTGAGGGCCATCTTCAAAAGGGGAGGAACCAATGGAGAATTTGGATCTTAAGTCCATCACCTTATTTACAGAATGATTAAGAAACACATTACCATCATTATCAGAGGCATCAACACATGCTGTGATGGAGAAGAAACAATGCTAATAATGTCAAATAACATGCTGGGATTATTTTTATTAAGATTTAAGAGACTGTTAAAATAAGATCTAGCCTCTTTCACTGCCTCATTGTAAAAAAGTTTTTAAAATATTCTTTATGGTCAACCAAACTCGTGGTCTTCCACAATCATTCTGCTTTTCGACAGGAACCTCGAAGGTCACGAGTTTGATTATTTAACCAGGGTGAGTACGAAGCAACAGCTTCTAATATAGCGCTTTTCTACTCTACACCGTGTTCCAAATTATTATGCAAGTGATATTTTTCTCAGATTTTCCTAAATGGTCAATGTAAATGATGGTCAGAATAATTTTTAAGTCATGAACCGTTAGAGTATAAATCAAATTTTACTGAACAAACCTCCCAATGATAAAAATTTTTTTTTCAAAAAACTCAAAATGCACTGTTCCAAATTATTATGCACAACAGAGTTTCAAAACATTTTATAGGTTGTAAAGAACTGCAAATGGTCATTTCCTAAATTTGCAGCATTAAGTGGTCAATTTACTGAAATCAAAAGCTATTTCAATCAGAAACATCTTAATAGGCCAAGTTACATGTTAACTTAGGACCCCTTCTTTGATATCACCTTCACAATTCTTGCAACCATTGAACTTGTGAGTTTTTGGAGAGTTTTTGCTTGAATTTCTTTGCAGGATATCAGAATAGCTTCCCAGAGGTGCTGTTTTGATGTGGACTTCATCTCACCCTCACGGATCTTTTGCTTGAGGATACTCCAAAGGTTCTCAATAGGGATGAGGTCAGGGGAGGATGGTGGCCACAATATGAGTTTCTCTCCTTTTATGTCCATAGCAGCCAATGACACAGAGGTATTCTTTGCAGCATGAGATGGTGCATTGTCATGCATGAAGATTATTTTGCTACAGAAGACACGGTTCTTCTTTTTGTACCATGGAAGAAAGTGATCAGTCAGAAAGTCTATATACTTTGCCGAGGTCATTTTCACACCTTCAGGAACCCTGAAGGGGGCTACCAGCTCCCTCCCCATGATTCCAGCCCAAAACATGACTCCGCCGGCTCCTTGCTGACATCGCAGCCTTGTTGGGACATGGTGGCCATCCACCAACTATCCCCTACTCCATCCAGCTGGACCATCTAGGGTTAAATAACTTGTGTGATAATTTGTCAGATGTTTTTTTTTTAATCATTTTTACACAGATGACTTAATATAATTTATTGCTATTCTTCTTCACGTTTGAAGGCCATAGAGCTCTTACACTCTGCTGTCAATGTGGTTTAAACTTGTTTACTTACTCTGAAGTTGGTTCTGAATGTGGATAAGACGAAAGCAATGGTCTTCTCGCACTCCAGAAGACTATCAGAGATCCCCCTACTGCTCTAGGTGTACAAATTGACTTTGTCACTAACTATAAATACCTTGGTTTTATATTGGATAAAGAGCTTTCTTTTAATCCAATTCAATTCAATTCAATTTTATTTATATAGCGCCAAATCACAACAAACAGTCGCCTCAAGGCTTTTAAAAAGCATATAGCAAATTTAAGAAGAACACTGAGAATGAAGATTGGGTTTTATTATCACAATGGATCCTGTTTTTCTCTCCAAGCTAGAAGAAAATTGGTATCAGCAACCTTCTTATCACTCCTGGATTATGGAGATGTTTTATATATGAATGCTTCAACCAAATGTCTTCAGTCCTTAAATTCTGTCTATCGCTGTGCTTTAAGGTTTGTAACAGGCAGCAGCCGTCTTACACATCATTGTGACCTGTATGCAAAAGCTGAATGGCCTCCTTTGAGCGTACGGAGATACAATCACTTGATGACCCTGATTTATAAAACTTTACTCGATTTGACTCCAGCCTATTTAAAATCTCTTTTACAAAGATCTCCTACTGCCCGTTCTTTACGCTCCAACAATATCTTTCTTTTGCTGGTTCCAAGTGTTAGAACAGAAACAGCAAAGCAAGCATTCAGCGTTATGGCTCTGATAGCATGGAATCAGCTCCAGTCTGAACTCAAGATGTCGCAGTTAATACCATTGGATTTATTTCAAGCAATTCTTAAAACAAGCAACGTGAGTCATTTAATCTGTGTCACTGCTGTTAAATTGTCTTATAATTTGTTTTAAACTTGTGTACATGGTTTAATTTGTTTTACTTTTGTGTAACCAGGCTGTGTTGCAGATTTTCTGCCCAGGTCCCTCTTGAAAATGAGATCTGGATCTCAATGGGGTTTTACCTGGTTAAATAAAGGAATCGTGAAAAAAAAATGCACAGCATTCATCAGTGAACAACACTGTTTGAAAATTAGTCTTCATGAATTTCTGGGTCCACTGCAACCGTTTCTGCTAATGAGCACTGGTTAGGGGTGGCCAAACAGCAGGTTTATGCACCACTCCAGACTCCAGAGGCACCAGCAGCTTCAAATCACTGTTTGCTGCCCTGTGATGGCATTTTAGCAGCTGCTCTCTTAATCCGATAAATTTGTCTGGCAGAAATCTTCCTCGTTATGTCTTTATCTGCATGAACCCGTCTGCGCCCTGAATCGGCCACAAATCTCTTCACAGTACAGTGATCATGCTTTAGTTTTTGTGAAATATCTAATGTTTTCATACCTTGTCCAAGGCACTGCACTATCTGATGCTTTTCGGCAGCAGAGAGATCCTTTCTCTTTCCCGTGCTGCTTGAAACCTGTGGCCTGCTTCATCATGTGGAACATCCTTCTTAAGTAGTTTTCCTTTAATTGGGCTCACCTGGCTAACTAATTATCACAGGTGTCTGAGATTAATTTCAGTGATCCAAACAGCCCCGAGACACAATACCATCCATGAGGTTAATGGAAAAACAAAAAAATGAATCTTTATGACATTTAAATCCAATCTGCATAATAATTTGGATCACAGTGAACTTTGAGCACTCAAAGAACTTTATACAACATTCCTCATTCACCCACTCACACAAATTCATACAAGCACTGTTTTCTATGCCTCAGTGCTTTCTACCTAACATTCACACACATTCATGGCCTGCTCTACCGCCTGAACCACAGCCACCCCCCCACCCCCAAAATGAGGCAACCTGATCCAGAATAGCAAGGCAATGTTTACTAAAGGAGTAGCTCAACGTTGTCATCAGAAGAGGCTGAAAACTTATAAAGAAAAAAGTCTTAGAAATAACACAGTCATCAATAAAGTGCCTGCACACAATACAAACTCCAGAAAAAGACTGAGGTAAAAGAGACATTAAAAGGGACTGATTTATGGCCACTGAAAGCAACTTTCATATGCAAATGGTTGACTCTAACACGATAACTGAAGGCCAAAGTGTGTCCTGCAATATGAGTAGGCCCAGATATGTGTTGCGTGAAGTTAAGAGTCCAAGATGCTCAGGAACTCCTTAGCACAACTGCCTAATGAATCATCAGAATGAATGTTGAAGTCCAATCACTGCTCAGTTTAACTGTAGCAGATGGAAATCTTCAAAGTCTGAGAGAAGATGTAACGGACCAAGGTGGATGATATATTAAAATACCATGCAAAGGCTGATCTTGTCCAATTTTGGTCATAATGGCCTCAAAAGAGCTATAAGAGATTGCAGAGATCGACTTTTTAAAAATAACTGCAGTTTCACCTCAGCCAAATTCTCAGCCCGGCGCAAGACAATCTCAGCATGGCGCAGTGCCGAGTGATGGACTGCTGGCTAGAAACCTCATATGGAATGACATAACCAGGTTACTTACTATCAATATTTGAGCAAAATTAACTAACAGAAATGAGAAGACTACTTAAAGCTCCTTATGGCCGTCAGTAATGCCATCTATCCAGCAATAGAAGAGCATGTTGGCACATCCAACTAGCTCCAGGAAGACAAAAATATTGTTTGCAAAGAAGTGCTCTAAAGTTAAAACATATCCCTCAGGTATACTGTGCACAACTGAACAATCACACCAGAAAACCTAAACCTTAACCCTCAATTCAATGCTTTTTAAAATCCTCAATCCCTGGACTTAGGATGTTGTCATAGAATAGAGCAAAAATAACTTTTGCACCAGCCCAGAAGAATTATATTCTAAACAAAATCCCCTAAGATAATTACTCCTGTGGCCCATATGTTGTCTGCTTCATCAGTTCCATATTTGTCACCGGTTGGCCCAATATGATTTAAAATATTATTAATATTATTAATGGGAGCTTAGCTAATGGAACAGTGTCTGCCAGCTTTAAGAATGCAGTGGTGACCCTACTTATTAAAAAACCTGGCTTATACTCTTATACATTTTTCAATTTTAGACAAATCTCTGAACTCCCCTTTCTTTCTAAAATTAAAGGTCTACTGCCAACTGAGTTCATTTTTAAATAAGCATTACACCCTGAAGGTGTTCCAGTCTGGTTTGAATCCTGTCACAGCACTGAGTCGGCACTAACAGTGACCTTCAATACAGTGGACCATCAGATCCTCCTGGGTGGGCATTAAGGGTGTTGTTTTAGTTTGGTTCAGATCCTGCCTATCAGAGAGAAGGTTTGTGCCTATACTTCTCTCTGTACCTACTTCCAATGGGATCAATTCTTAGAAGACGTGACACTGCATTCCACTTTCATGCCGATGACTGTCAAATTTATGTGCCACTGAGGCAGGAAAATGCATATTCTGCAAACCATCACTTAGAGTGCCTTGGAGATATCGAGGCATGGCTGTCCACAGCTTTTTTCCACCTGAACAATAAAGAGACTGAGGTCATGTTATTTGGGTCTAGTGACGCCTCCAAAACTAATGCTGATCTGGCTCCTTTGACTCAACCTCTGACACAGACAGCAACAAACCTGAGTGTAAGACTGGACAGGGATCTTAAACTTGACGCGCAGATTAAGATTTTATCAATTAAGACGTTAATTGATATGACCGGCCAAAGTGAGACCATTTCTTTCTCCGCATCACTTTGAGATTTTAATCCATGGTTTGATCACAGCTCATTTAGACTGCTGCAGTGCACTTTATGTTGGGCTGAACCAGACACTGCCTCCCCGACTACAGGTGCTACAAAATGCTGCTGCTCGACTTCTAGTTGGTGTCAAAGGACGTGACCTCATTACACGGATTTTAGCATCGCTTCATCGGCTCCTGGTTTGTTTTCGGATTGATTTTAAAATCCTTTTATTAGTTTTTAAATGTCCTAATGGCCTCACCCCCACCTGTCTGACCTGCTTCACCTGTATGCCCCTACACACTCACTCAGGTCAGCTGATCAGCCACTGTTGTCTATCCCAAAGACAAAGAGGAAGCTGAGAGGTGACCACACGTTTTCAGTCACTGCCCCAAAACTGTGGAATGATCTCCCTCTGCACGTCAGGCAGGCCGACTCACTGTCTGCTTTTAAATCCTCTCTTAGAACACATCTCTTCTCTTTGGCTTTTAGATGTTGGCTCTTATTGCTTTATTGCTCTAACCACTTCAACTTCAAATATTATGTTGACTTAATTTGTCACAAAAAGACAAAGGCGATGGGCCTGCTTGCCAGTCAACTGTCAAATTATAGTTGAGCCTCTGAAAATGGGTGACTGTATATTAAGAAAGGCTGTAATTCATGAACAGCTAATACAGTAACTTCAGTCCCTTCAATAAAACCTGAAACTCTGCATTTCAATCACTTCTTGGTTGTTTGATTTCAAATCCAATGTGGTGGTATACAAAAGCAAATGTATCAATGACCACCACATTGTGGACCTAATTCCATAGCAGAACTAATACTAATACATACTAATACTAATACATTTAATTTAGTAGACTTACCACAGGAGCGGTTTCTGGAATCCCACAGAGTTTTCACACATTTGATGACTTGGTGAATTATGAAGCACGCAATCACTGTGCACATTGTTGCCCATGGTAACACCAATTCCACCTCAATTTATAATAAGCTAAAACTTAGACAAAAATTTACATGGTCATTTAAACTATGCTTTTCAGGCAGATTTCAGAATTTTAAAAAAAATCACATTCAGAATGCAAGGGAAAAAAATTCAAAATTCTGGAAAACTGCAGAAAGCAACCCTGAGGAGTGGCAATGGAAAGCTGAAGAAGCCCTGATTCGGATAAGACAGACGAGATAAGCTGCATGCCGGAGCTAATGAGTTTACCGGAGCCACAGATCACATCTTACATGCAGACGTACCCTACTGCTTTAATCACTATACTTCCAGAGAACAGCCTTTTCCTCACCAACTCAACTTACTGCGCTCAAGTCAACTGAAATTACTGATTAACAGGCTCAGTAAACATCTTGGAAAGTATTTAATGTTTGGGTTAGTTTATGATACAATGAAAAGAGAATGAGAGAAGAAAAGCAATGGGCCTATGGTGCACTTGACAGCTACATGTTGCTGGTTAGAATGCTATAACATACACAGAGGTAGGCTACTGGAACACTACTATGACAGCTGACCCAGGTTATATGTGAGAACTATGGATATGCAGCAGATCAATATCTATACTGCTCATAAAGCACCTGTTATCAATGCTATAACATCAACAGAAAGATTTTCCATCAAAGCTGGAGATTCAGGGGCTGCAGCATAACGGGAACTAGACTTAAGCTGTATGGACATAATGAGTCAATCCTAATAAAGACAGCAGTGTAACTGAACTACCCAAGTACCTGCAGTGGCAGCTACATCTACACAACTGAGAATGAAGCTTGTGGCCAGACTCAAAGCAGAGGAGATGCTGTACCACTGAAACCAATGAGCTTACGCCACTGCCACAGTGATCCATTAAAACCTTGAGTGTAAGGTCAAGAATGCATATAGAGAAAGCAACACCCATGGAGAAGAAGGTTGGAAGCAAAGATCAGGGAAGCTTGGGAGGATGTTAGTCGGCAAAAAGAGGTGCAGAAGGACATCGAGAGAGACAAGAGATACATGGAGATATCCATAACCATAATCAACCAGAGGAGCAGAGGCCAAGAAAAGTGGTGTCACACAACATAACACCAAGTAGCTGGTGGACTTAAGAGCAATTCAATTCAATTCAATTTTATTTATATAGCACCAAATCACAACAGCCACCTCAAGGCGCTTTATATTGTAAAGACCCTACAATAATGCAGAGAAAACCCCAACAAACACACAACCTCCTATGAACAAGCTCTTGGCAACAATGAGAAGGAACTTTAACGGGAGAAATATCCGGCAGAACCAAACTCAGGGAGGGGCAGCCCTCTGCCGCAACCAGTTGGGGGTGAGAGGAGGGAGACAGGGAGAACAGACTGCACAAACCTCCCAGAGCTAGAGCCAGTCAGCATCACAAAGGCGAACATCCAACAACGAGTCTCTGGAATGAAAAGCTGGAGCACACCAGGACCTGACATGATCTATGCCTACTGACTGAAGAAGCTCCCGGCACTGCTAACAGCAGGTACTCACCCAGACTGGCTAACACAGCGAAGAAGAATCCTGACCATGAAGGATCCCCACAAGGTTACGACACCATCAAACTACCAGCCAATTGCCTGCCTCTTCACGACAGGACTCTAAGACCAGGCAGACCACCCTGAGCACCGCCTGGATTGACTACAAGAAAGACTGCAATTCAAAGTTACACACATGGATACTGGGGTGCTTGGCTCTGCACAAGGCTTACAGTGCACTAATAACATTCATCGGGAACTCAGTGAGACCGTGGAAGACCACAACTGTGTAATGTATAAAGGTGATCCGCTGTCCCCACTGTTGTGCAGCATATGCCTCAAACCCCTCAGCCAGTTCACCACTAAGAGCAGATAAGGACTAGGCCTGCAACTATGTTATACTGTTTTAGTACTCGAGTATTCTATCGATTATTCCATCGATCACTCGAGTAATCGGATAAGAAATACATTTTTCCTATTAACAGTTCATCTGCATATTTTAACTTCCGTACTGCAGTTTTTCCCTGTGTGAATCAAACAGGGTGGATGGAGCAGCTACAAAGTTCTCTGTTCTTCACTTATTGATCAGGTGGTTGATGAAGGAGCTCCAGCTGTTTCCCAGTAAAGGTTTAATGGTGGTTGCAGGAAAAAAAAAGCTTCTTTTGGAGGCTAGAAAAACATTTCCTTTCTCTCCACCTGAGCTCACCATCTCTATAATGGCCAAATACTTCCTTAAAGTAAGACAGGTGCTAAGAAACCAGCTCAAAGGTAGGAGTAAGATCCAAGCTAGCAATATGTGTGCCTCACCAGCCATCAGATACCCAGCTGGAATAATAAGCCGGTCAAAGGAGGACAGAGATGCAACGGATGTCAAGAAAACAAAGAAGTTCCAATAAAAGTCATTGCAGAGAGGTCTTTAGCCAAAGTCCAGCACCATGAGCCTCTGAGCAACAGAACTAGGAATGACACAAGGATTAGTGAATGTCAGAGCCACGATTCAGGAGGAAACATGTGACAGGAACAGCAGAAAAAAGGAGCACAAGAAAACAGAAATATCAGGGACTGGAGGAAAAACTTAATAAAGGAACATTTGAAGATGTAACCCTGAAGCTGGAGAATGGCTCCAGCAGATTCCAGTCACAACATCAGAGGTCTCTTTCCAGAATGCACTGCAGAGTGCAGTCCTAGGAACAGCTAAGAAACTTAACAGGACCCTCAAACTCCCACACGCCTTTGGTAGAGAACCCAAGACTTTATTTTAATATTACACACACATAGATAGCATTATGGTTATCTGCCTAATATTGTGTTGGTCCCCCTTTTGCTGCCAAAACAGGCCTGATCCATCAAGGCATGGACTTCACTAGAGCCTTGAAGGTGTGCTGTGGTATCTGGCACAGAGATGTTAGCAACAGATCATTTAAGTAAGTTGTGAAGTGGGCCATCCATGGATTGGACTTGTTTGTTTGACTGGATTGAGATCTGGTGAATTGGATGCCAAGTCAATACCTCAGACTCATTGTTGTGTTCCTCAGATCATTCCTGCACCATTTTTCTTTGTAGCGGGGTGCATCATCCTGCTGAAATCCATGTACACGGTCTGCAACAATGCTTAGGTAGGTGGCACATATCAAAGTCAAATCCACATGGATGGCAGGACCTAGGGTTTCAGAGATGCTCTTCTGCAAACCTTGGTTGTAACTAGTGGTATTTTGAGCTACTGCTGCCTTCCTATCAGCTCAAAGCTATCAGGCCATTCTCCTCTGACCTCTGGCACCAACAAGGCATTTCCTCCCAGGGACCCGCCACTCACCGGATATTCTCTCTTTTTTGGATCATTCTCGGCTTGAACTTCAGCAGGTTGTTTTGACCATGTCTACATATCTACATGCACTTAGCTGCTGCAGACTGATTAGATATTTGTACTAATTAGCAGTTGTGGTGGTGAGTGTATACTGAACTTAAAACATACTGCAAAGGTAAGAATCAGTGAACAGGTGGCACAACCAGTTGATATTAAAGCTAAAGTCTGAACCCAACCTGCTCCCAATCAGGTTATGTCCATCACAGGGTTCCAAGGTAAATGAACCAGATAAAAGAGAGCCACCTTCATGACACTGAGACCTCTGGGAGCTCTACATTAACCTCACTTTACAGCACACCATTCAGTCACCATTCAGATCTCTGCTACACACCTGTAAAGTTTTATCACTGTATATTGCTGGCTGTCACTACCATGTCCTTGAGACTACATTTTGGCACGTGTGGCTGTGGTTCAGGAGCTAGAGCAGGTCACATACTTGGCCCAGTGTCCTTGGGCAGAACGCTGACCTGAAGTTGCTCTTCGATGCGTTCATCACAGTGTGAATGTGTGATTGTCAGAGACAGTGTTCAAAAAAGTGCTTGTGCTGAATGAGGCTGAATGAGGCATGCCGCATAAAGCACTCTGAGTGTAGAAAAGCCCACTATAAGAACCAATGCCTTCATTATTTTTGTCATATTTCTGTTGAGTGCAGGGTGTTCCTGAGGCTTCTATCTGCACTGTGAACAGATCAAAGCAGCACAGAGGTTAATCCAGGCTGGGATAAACTGACAGCCTGCTGAACTCTGTGGCCTCAATCCAGTTGCTAGACATAGACAGGCACAGACACTCAAATCAGCATCTTCAGCGGCACAGAAAGGACTTTAATTTGACCAAAAGAAATGAAAAATCCTTAATCAGATATAAGTACCAGTCCATTTACCAGTTAAGTTAGCCATTAGCAGCATAATTATTTTACACATATAAAAACAGCCTGACTAAAAACAAGTACAACCCACTTAATTTAATCTACCACTTAACTGTGGTAGATTAAATCAATTAAGGTCCCAGCTTGACCGCAAATGTTTCCTCTCAAAAGAAATAAAATTAAAGAAACATTCACTCTACTCTGGACTTCCATCCTCAGAATACTGTCAGCCAGCGAGGGTCCCATACACATGCTGTGACGAGCCTGTAGTGGAAAAGGCAGACGAACTCCAGAGCCTCGGTTTGCTCACCGCACTGAAATGCTCTAATGTTATGTAACTCACCAAATGAATTAGCATGCCCTGATGAGCACACACACCAAGGATTCCTGTCCTGCAGTCAGCCTGTGGGCGACCAGTCTGCACTGTGAGCAGGAATTCTCCCGGCTACCTTCACCACACAGGGACCAAACACAGAGGTCAACTTGAAGCTTAAAATCCAAACCTCAAACATGTGTAACAAACTATTTTTATAGGCTCAGAATTACAATACAATAATAAAAATGTGTATGAATCAAACAAAATAGGATAAAATATTAAAAGGTGTGTAGGCTTTACCCTTTTTAATTTAAACATATTCCATTATCCCTGATCTCATCATATCTTAAATGTTATCATCTTTCATTACAATTTGTTTCTGTTATGGCACTACTTACACTATAGCTTCCTGGCACTTTTTCTATATTAAGTGCTTTGGCACGCAGATGGGAGGAGCCAGGGATTGAACCACCGACCTTCCGATTACCAGCCGACTTGTTCTACCTCCTGAGCCACAGCCGCCTCAGAGGAGAAGCACTGCAAGAATTCAGTGACGATCGGAGGACACACTGATGACAGTGCCTGCCTCTGTTTTCCAAGGATGGCAAAGCAGAAAGGTTTAACATCTGTCATCTTACTGGGGCAACCCCCCATCCTCTCCCATACACACTGATGTGAGCCACAAACATGCTAATCTGCATTCATCTGAAGGAGGCCAGCAAATACAGGCAGGAAGCTAAGCTAACGTCCTGTTCAACTGTGTGTGTGTGTGAGTGAGAGAGAGAGAGAGGGTGAGTCTACATAAGTGTGTGTGTGTCTGCTTTCTAGCAATAATCAGCTGACAGGTAGTGTGTCTCATACACACACAGTCTCGCCAACATGGAGACCATATGACAGATCGCTCATGCAGGATTTATTTTCGTGGATACCCACAAAAATACCTGGAAAGTGAAACACTGACCTTAATATTGTTACACTGTAACTATAAGACAACCTGAAACCATTAAAAAATATATGGTAACTAGTAAATGGACTGGTTCTTATACAGCGCTTAAGTGCTTTTTACAACACATCTTCACCCATTCATACAAGCTAGGGCTGGGCAACATGGACCAAAAGTAATATCTCTATTTTTTAGCTGAATGGCGATATACGATATATATCTCGATATTTTTTCTTCCCAAAGGTATAAACAAAAAGGCCCTTCAGAGTCAAAGCTACATGTCCCAAACATCACACAGACACTTCCATTAACATTCAGCTGTAGATGTACGTGAGATATTGCTCAAGAATAAACTATTGACATATTTAAATATTCTCAAATAAATTAATGCTTTTATCCTCCATAATAAAAGACTCACAGCTGTGTTATTAAAATATAAACAGAAAACATAGAGAGCAAAAACAGCAAAAGGCTGAAAATGTATTGCTTCGATAGTTTGTTTAAACTCTGCAGCGCTCAGGTGTCTCGTTTCACCCACATTAGCAGCATTAAAGTTCTCCGTGGTCTTCTTCTTCTTATGGGTTTAATGGCGGTGGGCAACCCAGCTTAGAGCTGCATTACCGCCACCTACTGGAGTGCAGTGGTAGAAAATAAAAACCCCTCAGATTCCCTGTGATGGATTCTCTGAGTGGATCATCGCTGACATGTTTTTCCACGCCTCCACCGCTCTCTGCCATATTTTTGTGTTGTGCTCGCTGTGCTGAGAATTTCAGGTGTTATTCTTTTCTCTAGCGAGTGCCGCCATTAGCACTAGCAATCGTTCTGTACCAGAAGGACCCCTTCCCCGACAAAAGATTTTTTATACTTTAATCCCTGATTAGTGACTAAATATAGACCTGCAGTAGAAACGTATTTGGGAGAATGCTTGTGAATACAAAGCATTACAACACTAAGCTCTTGCAGCCCCCAGTTGTTCGACAAAAACACTGATAACACAACAGCAACAGGCAGCTGTTTTCTGTTCAGTCTGTCTACACAAGCGCAAAGAGGTGGTGCTGTTATAGAGACGGAGCGAGCAGTTGGAACAGAAGTAAACATTTTTCTAGTGTCCAACAGAAGCCTTTCCCCCTGTAAGCAACATTAAAGCTTCACTGGGAAACAGCTGGAGCTCCTTCATCAACCATCTGATGATCAAGTGAAGAACAGAGAACTCGGTAGCTGCTCCATCCACCCTGTTTGTTTCACACAGAGAAACATCTGCAGTACAGAAGTTAAAATATGCAGATGAACTGTTAATGTGAAAAAAGTATTTCTTATCCGAATACTCAAGTAATCAATGGAATAATCGATAGAATACTCGATTACTAAAATAATCAATAGCTGCAGCCCTAGTGGTTATAGCGATCCGTTTTGGTGGCCACAGCTGAAGAAAAGAAAAAATAACAGCTGACATTCTCTGCACAACATGAGCACGCACACAGACACACACCACAGAGCAGTGGGGGCGTGGAAGAACTTGTGGGCGATGATCCACTCGTGTTAAATGGTCGTTTTTTCCCAAATGATGGAAATCTGTCCCAGCGACAGAGAACTTAAATGCCGCTAATGTGGATGAAACGCTTTAACCCATTAGCTTGCTAACGCTAATTAGCTTGCTAACGCTAAATGCCACACCTGCTTGCTAATCGCAGTGATGGTGAACAGCTTGATTGATAGAGCAACAATTCTTTTTGCATATAAACTAGTAGAGTTAAACTTCCATATCATGCATTCAACGTGGCTCAAAAAAGGTTGGGGACCACTGGACAAGACGACTAATCGTTGCTATTGTCACCAGTCGGTACCAGACGTACTAGTCGGTTTGCCTAATTATTAAGATTTTAATTGATACCCAGTGCCGGTAAATATTTGTCCTAAATGTTATGCAGCCATATGCCACCAGATAGAGCTGCAGCCCTGACATCATTATAGAAAAATGCCATACAACGTAACCTGAAGTGCATCTCCAGAGAAACACCCTTCCTTCCCTGCATTTAAAGAACTGACGACAGCAAAGAGTAGGACCCAGGAGGGGAAAAGTGCCAGCACTTTTTATATGCAGCTGCCACCGCATGTAAAACACCGGGACACGACGGAAAGGTAATTAACGCACGTATCACACCTGCACAAGCATAAACAGCAGCAACATCGGCCACTTGTGCACGTTATATCGTAACTCTACAAAGACCCAGCACTGCAGTCGGAATCAGGGGTAAGCTGGAGGAGGAGGCTGGGGAGAGGGAGGTCTGGGCCTCACTGCTCAGGATGCCACCCCGCGACCCGGCCTGGATAAAAGGAAGAAAATGGACGGGTGCATTGTTTTGATGCATGTCATGAATTGTAGAGCACCGTTCATAATGCGCGGCACAATGCGCCACACCTTTAAGACACAATTTATTTGTTTTTTTGAATGTTATTTTCTCAGATTCAATGATGCGTGAACCTTGTTTTCCAGTAACGCGTTTTCATATATTTAACATCACTGGACTTCAATTATTTTTCTTCGTTTGGAGTGAAATGTGCAGCGTTCATAATACGCGGTGCTGCACATTTAAAATGCGATTCATCATAGAAGAACGTGGTTTATGGTTTCAAATGCCTTTGTTTAGGCATAAAATTTAATTTGATATCTGAGAGTTTCTTAGTTTTAGAAGAGCTCAGTTATTTGGAGATGTTCTCTTGCAAAAGTCCTCAAAGAAACTCCAGCTGTCATCATCGACGAGGTCCCCATGACATAGAGAACAAGCGTATGCAGTCATTGACTGAACTCTTCGAGACTTTTGAGGCAGCACATCATCATCATTTGGTATATTACAACTATGCTGTGTGGAGACTTCCACCAAATACTTCCAGTGTTTAAAAATGGCACACAAGCTAATATCACTGATGCTTCAGTTAAAACCTCATATCTATGGAATGACATAACTAGGTTACATCTTACTACCAATCTCTGAGCAAAGTTAACAACAGAAACGCAGAAGACTACTCAAAGTTCCTTATGGCCATCGGTAATGGCATCTGTCTAGCACTATAAGAACCGCAAACCATTGACCTGCCAAAAAAAACACTAGCCACCACCACATCCAGAAATTATTTGATCTCAACCATCTTCAAAGACTTGCCCAAAAACATCCACAATCACAACTGGCTCCTACAGCAGGGTTCTAGCCAGCGGCTGATGGCTTGGCACTGCTTGGGCTGAGAACTTCACCGGTCCACTATTGGAACTGTTCACGATTACTACAATTAGACAGTGGCAGCTTCCATTTTAATTTAGTATCATTTCCATTCTAAATGGGCCACCAGTTGGCCCTTTATGCTTATGCTGATATGCAGCTTCTGTCCATTACTAACAGCATAAACTGACAACCGTACACAGGACCGGTCCTGTGCTAGTTTGTAACTAAGACAGTTTATGTTTAATGTACTTGTGTGGACACCTTCTTTTCTTGCAAGCTGGAGCTCCTTTTAACAATATTTGTAATAAAATATATAGAATTAAAGGACATCAATTATATTGATACAATGGGAGGTGTAAAAAGTCCTTGGGTGTCATGAAAGGCACTTACAAATAAAATGTATCGTAATTATAATTATTATTATAGATATAATGTCTATGTCCACAAGGACTGTGATTACCGTGTAGGCTTCAGAGGTGATTTCTGCTTATGCACATAGGCCCCGCAGAGACCCGAGGCAGAAGCCTAATTCAGGTCTAACTGTTCACCATCAGTCCATTAGCAAGCGGGCGCAGCATTCAGTGTTTAACATTGGCACGCTAATTAGCATTAGCTAGTTTTAAGTAGTTTTAAAAGACTGGATCGTTTAAAGTGGAAGAAATATTACTTTATAATGTTTTGTCGGAGTAGAGGACAGTATGTGTCCTTAGGATCACGAGTGTAAGTCTTTTACAAAACCTGATACTGTAGAAAAACAAAAAATGCATAAAAAATAATGTTTCTGCCAATCAGTGACTCATCTCAGGGCCTAATACAAATAATAATCCAATAGCCCCCAAAATACATTTTATGAAAATTATTGTAGTTTTTTGTTTTTGTCCATAAAAACAGAGTGGCACTGTGTAAGTAAATGGGCCCATAAAGGGTTAAAACTTTAAAAACGTATATAATATTTGGTATCTATGTGTCGGGCTGAAGTAGTTCTAAAAGTCTAGATCAGTGGAAAAAAAGATTACTTTATAATATTTTTTTTTGGGAGTTTTTGGGAAGAGGACAGTATATGACCTTAGGGTCACGAGTGTAAGTTTTTTAAAGGATCTCCCAAAAGTTAATCATTATTATTAATCTCTGGCTCTCTTCCACAGCATGTCTTTTGTCCTGTCTCTCTCCCCTCAGCCCCAACCGGTCGCAGCAGATGACTGCCCCTCCCTGAGCCTGGTTCTGCTGGAGGTTTCTTCCTGTTAAAAGGGAGTTTTTCCTTCCCACTGTCACAAAGTGCTTGGGTTTCTCTGTATTATTGTAGGGTCTTTACCCACAATACAAAGCACGCTGAGGTGACTGTTTGTGAGTCGGTGCTATATAAATGAAACTGAATTGAATTAACTAATAAAGCACATAAGTCGTGTTAAAAAAGAAATAAATGATGCTTTATATGGATACTCTTCCAGCCTTCGTGTCACATCACTGCCTTGATGCCTGCTGCATGGATGAGTTAGATGTAGTGAAGCTCCACTACCAGGTGGTACAAATGTGTATTATTAACTCTTGACCACATGGTTGGAAATCTAATTTAATACCACATATTTTTATACTGATGATGATGATGTGGCCTCAGCACTGGCATCCTGCTGGTGCAATAAGGTTAATGGGATCAGCTTCAAAGTCATTTTGATGGTGACCAGAGTGGAAATATTAATGTGTTCATACACATTTCTTTGCTTTTTCACACAGACGGGAGCTTGCTGGAAAATAAACCAGGCCTCTCCCAGTAAGCCAAAATCCGGTTCAATAAGAGCTGGTCAAATTTAGCATTTCAACTCTTTGCTTCATTTCTGATGGCCTTCCTGCTCTGGGACCACAGGGCATTAGTCTCCTGGCTTCCCTAAGGTTGGTTTTTCTGCTGCTTTCCTCCCTCAAGCTTTCCGTCTGTGCACATGGAAGGGCAGAAGGTTTTCCTGGAATGGTTGCACCAGTGGTTTCACTGCTATCCTAGGCCTTCTGTGTAGCTGTTCAGAGTGTAGTTGTTCTATGGCCCCTTCCCCTGGCTCTCTACGTCATTACAGACCAGAGAGGAAAGCCACAAACCCTCCACATGCAGACCTTCTGTAAGGAAATGCTCTTTCATGCTTTATTATTAACTAAAGGTCTACATATAAATACTTTTAAACTTCTGAAACACTGCGAGTTCTGTGAAGTACGCTGATGCCGGTTATTGCTTATTACTGCAGTTTCACACTTTGCAGTGTAAAGCAGTTTGGCTAGTAAGAAGATTAGGAAAGTGCTGGACATGAAAACGCTGTGCAGGTTCAGGTTAAAGTTCAGCTGGTCTGAACACAAAGGATTCCTTACAAATACACAGCAGCAGACTTCTTCTTTAGCCTCACTGAGATCCAGCTCAGCAACGAACAAACAGCCCTCCACCTGCAGGTTCTAGACACAGGGTTCTAGCCAGAGATTTTTTTCACCCCCCCCCCAATGCTAATTAGCAAGCTAACTCTAACCGCTCTGAAGCCTAGGCAGTAATCACAGTCTTTGTGGACGTGTAGTCACATTTCTGGAGGTGCAGTCAGGTTGGGTTCAGAGAGGATTCTCAGTTATGTACGTAGGACCGCTGCAGAACTCTAAATCAGGACTTATTAGTGATAATTTTTGCACATAATCCAGAAGACTAACACCTATATTTCATGCATTTAATGTGTCTCAGAGTGCCATTTCCTTCCACTAAAAAGTTTGCAGAAATCATGTAAAAGCATACACAACAAAAACATAATCCAGATGTTTTATCGATCAGCTGCTAAAAGCATTTCCTACATATATCATATCAGCTACCTGTAGGTTTTTCTTGAAGGCCTTTCACAGCTCCACTGGTGCTGAAAACTAATGTTTGACTATGGCTTTCTGAATACAAACAGGGCTGCAACTATCAATTATTTTAGCAATCGAGTATTCTATTGATTATTCCATCGGATAATCGGATAAGAAATAATTTTTCATTTTAACAGTTCATCTGCATATTTTAACTAAGGTACTGCAGATGTTTCTCTGTGTGAAACAAACAGGGTGGATGGAGCAGATACAAAGTTCTCTGTTCTTCATGCTGCTGATCAGGGGGTGGATGAAGGACCTCCACCTGTTTCCCGGTTGCTCCACCTGAGCTCAATGTCTCAGTAACAGCTCCGCCTCTTTGCACTGCACACAGACTGCACGTGAAGCACGTGCACATTGTGAATGAAACTGCCCGTGCTCTGTGGTAGATTGCGGTGAAATGATACAGGCGCAAGCGGTGGTAATAGCAGCGACCTAGCCGGGGCGGAGCACGCTCCTGTTTCCTGAAATCCTCAGCCTGGCGCAAGAGCGTCTCAGCGAGGCGCAGCGCCTGGCGATCAACCGCTAGCTAGAACACTGGGACAGGTGACCCTGCAAGTACGAAGACCAACTACTGACCCCAGAATCAGTGGAGTCCACCTGACTGCAAGATGAGAGTCTGGTCAGCAGTGAACGACCTTTGAAACTATTGCCCAAAGAAAGGGATGTTTTCTCAGAGGGATGAAAGAATAAACTGTAAAGGATATCAGCCCAGTTCATGTTTGAGAACCACCACACAGCGTAACACTATTCAGCCTTAAAATATGGAGATGTGTCTTCTGGTCTATATACTAAATTATATTCAGAGTGCCATTTCTCCCATAACTGTAAGTGCTCCAGTCATCAGAGCTCATCTGCTGCCCTGAATAAATGATCATAAGCTGCAGCCACCCAGGAATTCTGCCCGGAGAGCGGCCGGCTGACCGACAGCTGTCTCTGGGCTCTGCAAAGAGCTGCTGCTCTGTGTGAGTCCAGATAAGCTTCACGTAAACTTAAAGTCACTGTTGCACTGCTGGCTGTGACGTTAAGCTGAGCACGTGTGCTGGAGCATGCATTCCAGCAGAGGCAACGAGAAAGTCCTCTGCTAATCAGCCTTCTCTTTCTAGCTGACAGTTGGCACTGTCCTTCACTTTGATTCATACGTACAGTGCTGTTCAGAAGTCTGCAGCTGTCCCTCATTTCTCTAGATTTTGCTGGAAAAATAGGACCTAGGTACAAACAGCTTTATTCTTCAGCTCAGCCTGAACCCTCTGAGGCACCAGGAACAGTTCTCCAGGCTTCCTGAAGGACATCCAAAGCTCTTCTTTGTCCTGCTCTCCATCAGGATGATCCCACACTGCTTGAACAATGCTGAGGTCCAGGCTGTGGGGACTGATGGTTTTCCAGGTGTGTTTTTATTGTACGGTCAGTGTCTGGGATCACTTTCATGCTCAAAACTGAAGCCGTTACCAATCAGACGGCTGCCTGGTGGGTCGAAGTCTGACTCTACTTTTTTGTCTTCATAATTCCATCAATGCTGACGAGCTCTCCAACACCACTGGCTGAAATAACCATCCCAGAGGTTTTACGGGTGACTGCAGACACGCTCCTGACCTCCTCTGTGCATGCTGACAACCACCTGAACCACCTGAACCACCTGCTCAGTCCTGTTCTCCTGGAATGGCACACCTCGGCCCTTTCTCCGTTTCCTTCCTGAACAACGGCTTCCTGACAGCCTCTCACCACTCTTGAAGCGAGTCAGCAAGGTGGCAACCAGAGACCAGAGAAAACAAATGACTTGCTGCAACTGCAGGCAACTATGGGCAAAATACCTGCCTGGATGCTGAGAAAAGTTAAGTGAATGAGAGTAATGCATACTGCTAGTAAATATATAAGAGGGTCCACCCTGAGCCTGGCTGACCAGCTTCAAAGTGATGAGCAAATTGTTTCCAGTGTGGAAACGGTTCATAGAAGTGATTCAGCAAACACAAACACACTGCTGTGAAACTGGGCAGGTCAAAGGCTGCACTGGAAAAGCAGCCGATGACCAAACAGAGACTTTGAAAGACCCTCAGAAAGCTGGAGCTCCACGGCCCAAGACCACCTTACAAAGGAGAGTCTGGGTCCTTACAAGCAGCAGGAAGAAGTGATGGCTGGATCAAGACTTTTGCACGGTACTAATGGGTTATATGTTGCACACACACACACACACACACTCAGAGACATATTCATATCAAAGAATATGAGCGGATATCAGGGTGCTTCCTCCCTCAAAGCTGGTATCAGCATCCTCTCTGTATTCCACGGCTCCAAAAACACACGGCCCACTCCCACGGGAGGGATGCGGAGCGGGATGAAGGGATCAACGAGCCGGAAAGCAAAAGTCAACAAAGCGTTTCAAAGCCCTTCCGTGGCTCTGGTCACACAGCGTGTCCACGCTGCACACAGCAGCTGACACCAACACCAGCTACACCTGCATGCGCGAGCTGGTGGTGGTGGTGCAATGCAATGCCACCCCACCACCACCCCACACACACACACACACACACACACACACACACAGCAGCAGCAGCACAGCCGTGGATGTCACGGCTCGGAAAGCCTACACGTTCCTGCCCTGGAAGCTAGCTCTGCACCCCCACCCAACGCTCAGCGAGCCCCCCACAGCCGCCGCTCACCGCGTCGTCAGCCCCACGGAGCCTGTGGCGTCCTGTGGTCCGCTCAGCTGCTGCCTCGCTGCATTTTCCTGAACAATAGCCTCAGTTTCGACAGGACTGGGAAAAAAGCAGGTCCCGCGTTTGCCCACGGGCGTCAGCTCCGGTCCTTGGAGCCATGAGACGCGGACAGGCTAGCGTCACATTAAGGTGCTGAGGTCCTTACCTGGAAACGAGCTCCAGAAAACAAAGGATGATGCTGCGGTTTCTCCCGTTAGGTCAGCGCGTCTGCTCGGCCTGACAGCATCCTGTTGGCGGCGGCGGCGGCGCGGACACCGGCCAGCAGGAACGACACCGCTTCCGCCACAAACCTTCAGCATTATGGTCCGCTCACCTTCGTGTATCTGTGTGTGCTTTGCATACGTACAGAGGTTTGTCCTCAGTACATATGCAAATATGTGCATCTACTCATTCTACAGACAGATTTCAGTGAACCTCTAATAACGGTTTCTACTACAACACAGCCGCTCATAAAATGTCATTATAGGAACATTCAAAAGAAGCTACAAAATCATGTAAAATCATAGCAAAAATCAAATTGCATATTCACGGTATAAGTTTAGTCGTGCCCTCATTTGCATGATTTCTTGAGAGAAGTATGATGGGAGTAAATGAATGTATGGAGACCTTCGGTACAGTTTGGGCTTGCTTTTACTTTTATTTTGAAGAGTCAAACCCCACGCTTTCCGGTTAATTTTCTACTACTGCGGCCACCTTGACGCAGCTGCGGACTGTTCAGTGTCAGGCTGGATAGATGCGGCTGAACGGGAAAGCAGCGTCAGACTGACTGCGGCTTTAGCGCATTTTAAAGCCACTCTGAGCACGTCCGCTCTTTCCCCCCTCTCCTGGCCGCTATCCTCTGCTGTGTCCCGGGACGCTGCTGCCGTACACGTTGGTACAGCTCATTCTCTGCTGTCCCCCGTGACGCGGAGTGGAGCGGTCCGTTCATTAAAGGGCCAGCGCGGCTGCTGAAGGGCAGGCCGAGCCGCCCGCAGCAGACAGGAGAGCTGCCCCGTTACAGCCAACAGCTCCAGAGGTCCACTTCATGTTTGCATGTTCAGCTTGGGCCAGCAATGGAGAGGGGAGAGGTTTCTTAGAGCCCACAGGAACTGTAGGACCAGTGCTGATGTCTGCTGCTGGATCAGTCCGACACACGGCTTTTCCTTTCACACACATGAAACGCATCTGTCATGTGCAGTGTTGGGTGTAACGTGTTACAAAGTAACGCGTTACTGTAATCATGTTACATTGTTCAGTAACACGTGATGGAACTGGTTTCTGCACAAAAATCAGTAATTACATTACAGTTGCACAAGTGTAATTGTAATTAATTACAGTTACAGTTGTGTCATTACTTGTGTTACAAAGGTTCTTCAGTTGCCTGCAGGCTGGGTGCATGAAGGAAAACCCTCCAACAAACAGGCTGGTTTCTTCCTGCTTCTGCTGCAGTCTGCTGATGTCAGAAGCAGCCTTTCCAGGAGTGGAGATGTGGACATTACGTTTATTTTAATTGCACAAGAGGACGAGAGCGTGATGGTGAAGTGCAAACTGTGTGCAGGACGGAAACAACTGCATTACAGTGCTAACACAACTTAAGCTCTCTGCAAGCACGTGCACAGACTGCATGCTCACACAAAGCTGTGAGGAACCAGAGTGATGCTTAAGCTGAGTGCATGCTGACCCCAGCTGACCCCAGTCCAGCAGCCCAGCCTGATCTCCAACAGGTCACGAAGGCAGAGATGGGCTGTCAGGCCAGCAGCAGAATCAGTGAGGCGGTCACTCTGAAGTCGCTTTGGGCTGCTTTTCATCTTAGCTTTGTGTTGTTGGCTTTGTGTCTATAGGTAAACACTAAGCCCTCCTTTCCACTGACAAGAGCCCAGCACTCGTGCCAGTGCTGTTCCCAGGAGCCCTTTAAGAACGGGCCTGTGTTTCCACTGCTTTGGCAGCTGATCCTTTATGTATGTGGGTGTGGGCCGGGGTTATTATAGCTTGGGATTTTACATTATAGTTTAGTTTTAGTTCGTTTGGTAAACCCGCAACACAGGTTATAGTTTTTACCTTTTATGGAAGTGTACAAACATGGCCTCTGCCCTCTGCCACTTGCGTCACACATTCCCTGCTTCCAGACCGGCTATGGTGCTGGGATGCAGAGCTGAGTGAGTTTCCAGTGGAAAAGTGCAGAATGGTTTGAGAACTTGGAACTGTGTCACGGGAAAAGAGTGTGTGTGTCCTCTTTAGAACGGGATTTGTGTTGGTGTGTGGGACTGTAGCCTCAAGTTTGTATGGATCTCTGGTAATTATGAGAGTGTGTTTCAGGTCATTTTACGGAGTAATGAGTACATAATGTAACAAATAGTGTAACAAATTACTTTCTCCAGCAAGTAATTAAGTAACGTACTGCATTACTTTTAAGAAAAGTAACGAGTAATGTGTAATACATCGCTTTTTTGAGTGAAGACCCCAACACTGGTTATGTGCACTTATTATTTGTGCCATTTCAAACACGTGTTGCCAGCAGGGAAGCTGCAGAGTGCCCACTGGTGGACAGACTATGCAGCATCAGCACCCATGGTTGAAGCACGTTTCTCCTGCCTCTTCCTTGCTTTTTAAGTTTTCATTTATCATCTGTTATACGTGCCGATACAATATATCGATAAATAGTTAATATCAGCCTTGGCTGTGCTCATGCATACAGACTACACACTGAGGAGTGTAGTCTGCTGTCACAGATTATACTCCTCTGCCAAATCTCTAACAAGCCACCAGTCAAACATACCATCCTGGATGGGTGGTGGCGTTCTCATGATAAATGCAGGTAAAACTGCCTTAAAGTTAGTTTGCCTTAAAGAGGGCGGGACGTAGAGTGACATGTAAGAATAGAGGAAGGTGAACACAGGGTGGACTATATCTTATGGAGAAGGTGCAATCTGGTATCAAGGGAGAATGTAGCAAGGCAGCATCAGATGGTAGTTTGTAGGATGACGTGAAAACCAAGAAAAGGAAGGGAGTGAAGGCCGAGGCAAGGATTACATGGTGGAAGTTGAAGAAGGAAAAATGTTGCAGAGTTGGGAAGGAGTTGAGACAGGCTCTGGGTGGTAGGGAAGAGTCACCAGATGATTGGGAAAGTACAGCTGTAGTGCTGAGGGAAACTGCCAAGAAGGTGTTTGGTATATCCTCCAGACAGAGGAAGGAGGATGCAAAGGAAAGTATTCCAAGGAAGAGGTTACCAAAGAGTGATAGTCAGGGAGATGAAGAGTACTGGCAGGCTAGGCGTATGGCAGAAAAGGAAAAGGCTTACGTATCTAAGGAAGGAGAAAAGGACTTGCATCAACTGGCTAAGCACAGATTGAGCTGGAAAGGATGTGCAGCAGGTCGGAGCGATTAAGGTCGTTGTGGACCTAGTACAGGGGTCAGCAATTATTTTTTCCATGGGGCCACATGAGAAACAAAATATTGTGAAGGGCCGGGCCAAAAGGCTGAACTCGATTCTGCATAATAGTAATTGCATTTTTTTTTTTTTTTTGTAAATAGCATTGCTTTGACAAGCTGGTAAGACTAGGCTATATGTTATAATTAAGCAATGAAAAAGTGAGGTTGCCTTACAAAAAATTTAATTTATTCAATTAAATTTCCCAAAGCAATGGTAAACAAAATGTGAACTTTTGAGGAACGTTTTGTGAAACCTTTTTGAAACATTTGTGACTTATATTAGTGAACATTTTCAGTCACATTCACTCCAAAACACAATCTGAGTTTCAAATACTGCAGACATCACAATACTGTCTCCAAACATTAAGCAGGATGCATCATATTGAACTAACTGAGCATCACTGAGCTGCAAGTCTGAGAAAAAAGGCTTCCAAAGAAAGTGTCCCAGTTGACTGCTAGTTGGTGTGTAGTCTAACCAGCTCATTTGGTGTTTTTAAGTTGTGTTCTTGCTCAGTGAGAGAAATCTGGTCTCTGCTGGGCTTTAACGGGTGCATCAAAGTCAGGCTGAATGTCTGAGGTGGAGATGCGAAGCACAGCTGGCAGATGATCGTCAGTGAGAGGATCTATATCTGGATTTTGTAAACTTCATGACTGAAAATGTTTGTTCACGTATGGAGGTAGAGCCAAAGAGAACCAACATCTTCTGAGCATGTCTCCTCGTGTTTGGAAAGTTCTCCTCCTTCAGAGCAGAGTAGAAATCAAGCAGAGATCCTGACTCAGCGTGTCTGCCAGTACTGCAGCAGGTCAGTGAGTTCCAGCTGAACATCACTGGGTGCATTATCCACACTGCAGGTGAAGGGAGAGGAAATCTTTGCATTTCATCCTCGATTGTTCTGAGATCTTCAAATCACCTTGAAAACAGGCCTTTGCCTTGTTTGGTGTTCAGTTCATTCATCAGTGCCATCACATCAGCAGCAAATGCAAAACCTGCCATCCAGTCCTCATCTGAGAGCTCTGGGATGTGTTTGCCTTTCGTCCCAAACTCTTTTAGCACTCTGCCCAGGCTGAGCCGTCTGACAGCTGTGTGGGAGCTGATGTCACTTTGCTCGGTCTCATGCTCCTCAAAAAGTGAGACAAACTGTCTGTGATTCAATGCCCGTGCCCCGATGAAGTTTACTGTTTTAGCAACAACATCCATAACATGGTTAATGTTTAGTACGGACTTACATGTTTTGAGTGCTCTAATTGGATATCACTGATGTCATCACTCATTTTGCTCTGCCTTGTTGCTAAGAACATCCTGTCAACCCAGAAATGACCCGCAGTTCAGCGCACTGATTCATGTTATTGGCCTAAGAATTAGCTCTTGCAACTTCCCGCTCATTTTGCCAGACACAGTCACATATTGTGATCTGTAGTGAGAGAAGTAATCATGTGGAAGACAGTGTGGAGAGGTGGAGGTATGCACTGGAGAGAAGACAGACAGAATACATGTGTGTGAATGAGAGAGAGAGAGACAGGTGGAAAGATGAAGGTGCAAGGAGTAGAGATAGTGAAGGTAGATGAGTTTAAACACCTGGAGTCAACAGACAGTGCACAGGAGAGGCGAAGAAGAAACTGCAGGCGGGATGGAGTGGGTGGAGACGAGTGTCAGGGGTGATTTGTGACAGAAGGAGAGCAGCAAGAGTGAAAGGGAAGCTTTAGAAGATAGTAGTGTGACCTGCTATGATGTGTGGAGGATATACTGGACAAAGGATGCTGAAGATGGAGCTGCCAGGGGAGAGGAAAAGAGGATGAGGATGTAGTGATGGAGGACATGCAAGGGGTTGGTGTGACAGAGGAGGATGCTGGGATAGGGTGAGATGGAGCTTCTGGAATGACCTTCCCAAAGCTCCAACCTCAACCTAATTGAAAATTTATGAACTATTCTTCAAAGTCAGGTCTGTGCCAGGAACTCAACATTTTAAATGAACTCTACCAAGAAGAATGGCCAAATATCCATCCACAATGGTGCCAGAAAGTTCCAGATGTTGCCAAAAGCATCTGGTTGAGGTGCACCTGACGTAGTTCTCTGGCTACAAAAGGCTGGAGCACCTTCTCAGTTACTGCATGTGGTATAGCACGAGCTTGGCTCTGAGCCTTTGCTCGTGTTAATCTTAGCGTGTTCTCACCTTCGTCTTTCTGTGCCCAGAGGCCTGTGGCAGAGGAGCAGCTGTAAGAAAAGGAGTTTATTCAGAGAGAAGCTGGAGAGAGGGAGAGGACCACTGGAAATCATTGCACCACTCTGTAAACGTCCTCTAGTTATAATGCTGTAAAGTCTATGGGACCTGACTCAGTTTTGGACCCTAGCACTTTCAGCCCTGGAAGTTGCCACTTAATCTCAACTAGAAAGAAACCTGAATTTAACACAAATATATATTCTTCAGATAATTGTAGCTCCATTTCTTTTTCTTCAGGTAAGAAAGGATGCATTCTTTGTGGAAAGATCTTAAACACCTGAACTGCCCAGGATGGGCAGCACTGATGGGAAGGAGGAAAGAGAGGAGGAAGCATGTTGAGAGTCAGTGAGTGTGTGCATGCCTTGCTGAAAGCCAGCGCTGTTTGTCTACCACAACACACACCCAGACACACACATCCATCCTTACAGCTTCAGAGGCTCTGTGTTGTCCTGTTGGCAAACTTACACACTGTTACTTAGCAACCATGAAAAACCAGGCTACAGAGACAGCATCCTTGTCTCTGATACCAAATCAGGTCGAGTGAACGGCTGCTGTGGAAGCAAAGTGTAAGAGCCATGTGAGGCCACAGACACACCTGCTGCTGCTGCAGGCCTCAGAGTGAGGACACAGACAGGGCTTTCATTTTACACCGTTTTATCACTCAGACTGTGGGAGAGCTGCAGTGTATGTGCTCCAACCGCACCATGTCGTTTGCATGCACAGACACACACACACCCAGCCTTCCTTCATCATACAGCCGGGGTCCTACATTGTCAGTAAAGACATAGTTAATGAAGATTTCATTTCCATTTGACCTGTTCCAAGATGTTCTAAATCTGATGATCATAGACGGCTAATGCAGCACTTGCACCTCCAGGATCTTGTGCATGTGTGTGTGGGGGGGCATTGGGGAGTAAAGTCAATCACTCAAGTTTTGAATTGGTTTGCTGTGACCCTTTCTTATAAGGGGACAGTGCAGTCGGACCATCTTAGTAAAGTTTCCTTCACAGCATAACAGAGCCACTGTAGGGACTTTAACACTATTCAGCCCCTTATGCTTCAAGCCAAACTGAACAGCTCCCTGGTCACTTGGCTCTCCAGCTACCTCACCAACAGGCTGCAGTATGTCAGGTTGAAGTGGTCTGACACTGTGATCAGCAGCGCCGGAGCACCCCAAGGGACGGTGCTGGCCCCTCTTCTCTTCACCCCGTACACTGCAGACTTCTGCTACAACTCTGAGCTGTCACGTCCAGAAGGTTGCTAATGACACCGCCATTGTGGGTGTATCAGGTTTGACAGAGGAGGAGTATACTGTGGTAGGCAAAAGTTTGGGCACCCCTGATAGTTTTCATGATGTTCCTTTATAAATCATTGGTTGTTGGGATCAGCAGTTTCAGTTAAATCTATCATATAGCAGGTGAACACAGTGATGTTTGAGAAGTAAATGAAGTTTATAGGATTTACAGAAAGTGTGCAATAATTATTTAAACAGAATTAGGCAGGTGCGTAAGTTTGGGCACCCCAACAGAAAAATTACATCAATATTTAGTAGATCCTCCTGTTGCAGAAATAACAGCCTCTAAACACTTCCTATAGCTTCCAGTGAGAGTCTGGATTCTGGCTGAAGGTATTTTGGACCATTCTTCTTTCCAAAACATCTCCAGCTCAGTCAGGTTTGATGGTTTCCGAGCATGGACAGCCCGCTTTAAATCCCACCACAGATCTTCAATAACATTCAGGTCTGGGGACTGAGAAGGCCGTTCCAGAACGTTGCCCTTGTTCCTCTGCATGAATGCCTTAGTAGATTTGGAGCAGTGTTTTGGGTCGCTGTTGTTCCCCTAAACCATCTCTGTCTTCAGCTCATCTGAGAGCTGTTTTGAGGCTCCCATGTTGCCACTCTTCAGAGAAGATGCAGATGTGGCCGACCTGGGTTATGGTGCATGAATGCTCCCTTTTTGTCTCTCCCTCTTGCTCGCTCGCTCGCTCTCGTCACATGACATCATACCACACCTGTGCTTGATTGTAAAGTGGCATCCACTTGGATAAAGGCAGGCACTTTGCGGGCCTTGTTATTCCTTTGCTGAGGACGAAGCATGTGCGGAAGTAACAGAGCAGCCCTGTCGAATTGTAACTCATCGTGTGACTTACAACAGGTAGGCGCCGCTTTGAAACTACTGAGGGTGTGGTGTGTGAGCGTTACTGACGTGCATTTAATTGCAGTGTAGCCGCGGAACAGAAGCCTTGACTTTTAGCGCGACGGTGTATCTGTGACTTTACCTCTCTGGTAAGTTACCTAATGGCAATATGCTGGCCCTGAAATGGTAATAGTTTCAGTATAATGGGTCATAAGGTAACTTGTTGTTTCTCTTTAGGATTCCTGGCTTTGTAAAACTGGATTATTTTATCCATGCCAGCAGTGATTTTTTCCCCTTATCGCCAGCCTGCTGTTTTGCCTAGAGGTTTACTGTCTGGACGAAGGGTTCCTGTCTCGTCCGGAAGCAGATATTGTGACGCCTTGCTAACAAAGTATTATCCACCTGGATTAAGTATATCGCCACTGGTCAATGCATCGTACTGGAACTGACTGTGATGCCGTGGTGGTATAGATACTAGCTTGGCGTCCTCCTGAATTGTGATTTTGGTTGTTTTA
This sequence comes from Pterophyllum scalare, assembly GCA_024447675.2. Classification (NCBI taxonomy): domain Eukaryota; kingdom Metazoa; phylum Chordata; class Actinopteri; order Cichliformes; family Cichlidae; genus Pterophyllum; species Pterophyllum scalare. The sequence goes on from JAMQGT020008036.1 coordinate 314,223, forward strand.
TGTTCAGGTTTTAAGTGCTTTTCTTCTTAAACCTCACTGATTATTTTTTATATTCAGTATTTTAGAATGTGTTTTATTATTTTTAGTTTCTGCTGCTAAATTGTGATAAGGTTCTCATTTGTGTGATTATTGCACCTCATTGTGAGCATTTTTATTGGTTTTTAATTATTTTCCTTTTTCTTCTTTTGTGTCTGTAGGCGTAAGTGGAGACTGACGAGCCAGTAGCAGTGTGGGCCCTTCTTGGTGGTGGGGTTTTGTCTAGCTTGTGGTCACGTTCCTGTACAGCACTTGGGGAGAGATTGCTGTGTGTGTGTGTATTGTCGTGATTATTTTTGGTTTTCTTTCTGTTGTTGAGGTCCCCTGCTACTGGTAAGTCCAGTTTGGTTTTTATTTGCTGTATTGTTTACTTTGAGGGTGCATGAGCACCATCACTGTAGCAGCCTTATTTTTAATTTTATCAATAAACAATTATATTTCCAGAACCATAT